>OZ004332.1:1722500-2036963 GCA_963924455.1 Pelagia noctiluca | reverse complement strand
CCTTTTGATTTTGTAACTACAAACATGTAGAGAAGCATAATTTGCATAGATTGCATTGCCTGACTTTGCCTGAAAGTACGAAATTGGATTACTAATAGTTGAAGCATCCACTGAAAAACATGCGAAAAATTTGCAATTTTTCTGAATTCAAAGATATTTAACCAGCTATTACTTTTGAGCCATTCAGGCTATCATTGTAAGTAAAGGCTGAAAAGAAAGGTAATAATGTAGGCTGTTTTGTCATTGGAAATTTTTTGAAATAAAAAGCAAATCATAGGTAAAAAACCTAGAAATAACAGGACTGTATTATCGACTTTTCTTTGCTCAGAACTGAATAGTAGTTTATTGGACATTATCTTTTAGTATGTCCATAGCTTTCACACCGACTGCATTGATCAATGTTTTTCTTAGATGGCTTTTTGTTAACATGTGGGTGAAAATATCCAGTGTATTTAAGCGAATAGAGCATTGCCGAGCTCTAGCTGCAGGGCCTGATTTGTAGGGTCAATATAAGACACATTTCCTTCCTCAATATTACCCCAAGTGGCTTTCATTTCATCAACAGTTTTCAAAAGTTAAAGCCTTGGAGAATACATGTGATATCATTGCCTTGATTTTTCGTTACTTTGCAGTAGTGGCAAAAACTCCCGGAATCAACTTGAATGATTTTCACAATTTTGCCGTCAATCACCGAGAGTCCACTGTCAACAGGAAGGTCTATCTCGATATCACTAATTTTGAATTTAGAGTGATTTTCTATATCATGTGCAGCATATATATAGGGTTTAAAATATTCTAAAACGCTTTCTCTATTTTCTTTTCTCTGAGGAGACACAAAGGACGACAAAACAGTACAAAGTTTGGTAGCTTGTTTTACCTAATAACTTTCTCATTCGAAGTAACCGATAGAGGTTACCGAAAAGTGCCTATGTAACTAGTCTCACAGTTTTGTTGATCATTATCATGTCCAGGTTCATCATTTTCAGGGAGTTGGTGATGTATTTGATGAGACCCAGAGCAATCTATACCAAACTTAGCATCAATATGAACTCGATCATTCGGCTTTAAAAGAGGACTACTTAACCCTATAAGAAACCTTACTGTATCCACAATCAAGACACTTAGTCGTTTCCTGGGCCTTCCACCAATATCTATATCAACTGGTTTGGCAAACACAAAATGAAAAGCTTATTTTCTCCAATTTGTTTTTACTTGATTAAACTATTTTGGAAAGCCTTTACTTTTACCTTTCCAATGAACCCTTGACGATTTCCTAAATTTGATTTGAACCCAAGTTATGCTCATCTTTTAGGTTTGAGCCATTAATGCCCATATAAGGACATTTGTTACCAGACCCCTAGTTTTTAAATCGTATGAATTCTTCTGCTATTTCTAGAAAGCCTCTACTCTTACCTTTCAAATGAGTCTTTTAACCATGTCTCAAACGTGATTAAAACCCAAGTTATGCCCTTTTTGAGATTTGGGCCGCTAATGCCCATATAAGGAAATCTCTTACCAAGGCCCAAATGCTGAATATTTTTCAACTATTTACTTATCTTTAAAGAGCCCATGTTACCATCGTTCAAAAAAGTTATTAACCAATTTCTTAACAATGTTTAAACCGAAGTTATACTTGTTTTTCAAGAAAATCCCAATAATGACCAAATAAGGAAATTCGTTCCCAGGCTCCCAATTGCGATCATTCTAATTTTCTTTGCCATTTTCGAAAAGCTTTTGTTTCAACCTTTGTGATGAGCCCTTGACCTTTATGTTCAGGCAAGTATATCAAAAGTTATGAGGTTTTTTCCATAATTTGTTATTCTGGGCACACTGTGCCAAGTAGGACCCGAACCCACAAACTCTAGATTTGTACTATAGTGCTTTATAAACACAAAAAATCCTGCTTCTTTTCAAATCAGTTTTTCTAATATTTGGGACACACTGTATCTCAAATCATGAGATTAATAGGCAGGGCTTCAAGAAGAAATACTTGTCTAAGGATAAGGACCTGTTTGGGCTTTTCCATGTTAAAACCTGAAAAAAAACTTCCTCGTCTCTGCATTCAAAATATTGTGCAAGACCAGATAAATTGAAAAATTACTTGAAAAGCATGCTTGGATTAGATGTTGTAACATGCTGGAGAGAATGCAAATGTAAATGCTGGAGAAAATGCTTGGGGTTTTCGATTCTTGGTAGAAAAGCTGGAGATTTCCCAGAGTTTAATCTTTATGAGCTTTCTAAACACTGGAGACTTCACCAGGATGTGGGAGTGCAAAGGCAGAAAAATTAGAGAAATATTTGGGTTCCGTTGTTGCAATACTATGGAAGGAATCCAAATATTTCTCAATTTTTTCTTTGAAAATTGACCTTACATTTGTTACAAGACATACTTTTGAAGAGAAGATTGATTGAAATATTCTAAGTTTTACAAAATAAGAGAATTAAAGATTTCTTATCCGTTGTGTGTTTCTATGGTTTCATTCAATTTCTGAGGAAAGATTCAAAAATAGGTTCAATTTTTAAATTTTTAAGATGTAACAAAAACATGCTTGGTAACATCATTAAAGCTGAATTAGATATTGTCCATCACAAGAGTATTGCACCATCACAAAAATTTACACAAGTAAAAAATTCTTGTGCTACATCCTCTGAATCTTTAAAATTAATTCTTTTCAATCTTAATCATAATAATAGTTACGTATCTAAAATGAAAAAATTGTATTCAGCCCATTTTTGTCTATATACCAAGAACATGGACATAGAAGCATTGTTCTGACTTGTAATATCGTTTTTCCGGTGTTAAATACTATGAGTTTATCATGACAGTGGGTCTAAACAAAAATAACAAAAATGAAAAAGAAGCAGACTTTTAAGTAAAGAAAAATTTAACCACTATTGAAAAACCATTTCTAAAATCTGCAGAGTAGCTGGAATACCTTCATGTAAAAAATCAAATTTGGATGCCACAGCACAAAACCTAAGAAGCGTGCAAAATACAGCTCATGCACTGTTTTCTTCAGGGCATGGAGTGTTGAATATAATCATAAACTAAACCCAAATCTCAGAACAATAGGGTTTATCTAATTATCATAGCCATAAGTGATGGGTGACACAATGAACTACAATATGATTTATTTTATCTTTATGTGCTGAAAATCATACTAATTTTCATTGTCTCCTTTCGTTAGTATGCACCTTATCAGACTCTTTCTCTAAACCTAAACAGCAAAAGATAATTCTTGGATCACTCAGAAATAGCATACAGAGCAAAAGAGCAGTAGCTGTATAGATTTGGGATTCGGCTCCCATTTATTAACAACAGGAATCACAGAATCAGCAGCTATCACCTGTATTCAGGTAATGACAACCAGTCGTTAATCCGTGTAGCCAGTCGGGAATAAGCAGTAATACAATATTCTAGAATTAAGAAAGTTAAGTAACATGAGTAAATACATTTGGTCTTATCAAGGCTGTTTCTGACACAATATTTGACATGATAGTAAGTAACATATTTGATTATTTAATACATAGCCATATGGATGCTGCTTCGATTCTTGAATGGTTTATGGGTTATCCTGCATAACTAACATAAACTGAGTACTAGGCCATCAATAGTGTGATTAATGTTGATCACAGGTGATTACTGATGGTTTCGTGATTCATATTTATTACTCTTGTGACATAGCCCACACGGCCAATGAAATAAACGCCTTTTATATTCCTCTGGCATAGGATCTTTATCATATTCTGGTTAATATTGTCCTGAATAATTTTGCAAATAAACTACAACAATCCCCAACGAAAAACATAACACGAGATAAAACCATAATCCTGACACTGAATCCAACCCTGCCCTAATTAACCCTTAGTCTGACCCAAACTCGAAGATGGTCTTAACAGAACGTATTTTGATCACCACATAATACAATAATAATCATGCAAAGCCGATGATACCTTAACCTTGTCAACAACATATTGTTAGTCCAACAGCGGAGAGAGAATGAAATACAATAGAAAGAGGTTAGTATATACACACAAGGCGTTTTGTTGTCCAAACGAGTGCAGTGCAGTGGGGTGCTCATTTGCAAATAAAAAAAGAGCTGTGACAAAAATTTATAGAATTATAGGCCCTCTCACCTTGAACGCATAATCGTAGTTAGCTTCACCTCGGTTTCCATTCGCTCTGCCGTTCTGCATTACTGCATTAGCCACACCACTCGCTTTGCAGACACATTTGCAGCATGAAATTGTTATTTGAACTGTATCTTCTGTGCCTTCGGCAGGTACCAATTCAAATGTTCACAACAAAGCAACCTGTGCAAGCAAGCAAGTCATTCTGCCATTTGAAGGCGGAACATTTTCTGTTGTATTTGTAGCAGCCTCGATCTCATGTTAAACTGTGACACGTGACAAAGTGTCAACGACAAGGAAGAGAAATGTTGTCAACCGCAGGTTTCTTGTAACTTTTGATTTTACACGTATTTTCTTTTATAAGCAACTGCTTTATAAGCAAGTCAGTACTCGACTAGACAAAAACTTAGGCAATCCTAAAACTGGATAGAGGAATGCTAAGCAATTCAAAAATTTCATTTCTGATCCAATTTGCGATGAAAATCGTGCAGCAGCTGTAGAGAAGTAGGTTTCAGTGGATATTATTAGTATCCTGACAAACTTTTGTATGCAAGATACCACCGACATTTGATACACAACAACTTCTGAGATAGTATTCTAAGAAACAAATTTTGAAGTAAAAAAAGCTAAGCAATTGCTAAGCAATTTTGAATACTCAAATTTACCCTGCAGCTAAGCAATTTTAAGCTGAGATTTCGTAAGCATGCCCACTCATAATGAAAATGTTTGAAAATGATACCCAATATTGTGAATCAAACAATCGATGCGAATATATCCATGCATTTCATGTTAAAATATAAAAATTAAAGTGGTAAAAACTTAGTTTAAACGGAGCTTAATGATTTTAGCCCGATTGGCTAATCCCAAAACATTGTTCGACCGATTTCTGAGAATGAGGTAAACCACCGAATACGGAGAGGAAAGCTAGAATTTCATGCCTGTCAAGCAATTTTTGATCTTTTGGCCTAGTGAATGATTTAGAGGGAAAAAGTTTGCTTACCCGCGCCAGCGGAACGGAAACAAGGAGCAATTCTTCCATTCTCACAAAAAAAGGTTGTATAAACGTATCTGCGCAATTCAACCGTATGAAAATCACAAAGATATAAAAAAGACTATTTCCAGATTATTCCACCATACCATAAATATTAAAATCCCTGTCTTAAATTAGTTAAAAAAATTCTTCGTTATGTCTATACACAATAAGCTAAAGTAAAAAGACGAAATGAAAAGTACCGAAATGCAATATTTACAACAAGCTCCATATTCTCTATAAATGTAGGTTGAAATCTATTCGAAACATACTCTAAATATAAGCGAATGGGATGCGTCCATGCGATGCATAGAGTTTAGGCAGCAGGGGAGGAGCGCCAGAAAGAACGCAGTTGCGTTAGAGGACCACTGCGGAGGATGAAGGAGGGGTATATTATGAACTGGGCTTTGCCAGACAACCCATCATCAGTATTTGGATTTTCGATTATTTAAGTGCTAGGCAATGGGATCAATATCCTCCTTTTTAGTAACCCCACGAAGAGACGGGACTGAAACCCATCGGCACAAAATGGTGCTGATTGCTTCACTTTGCAAGAATAAAACTTTAAGAAAGAATCCCAGATGAGATGAATGAAGGATGTCCGTTAATTTCTGAACAACATTCACGAGTCCAACAACAAGTCCGAGGAAAGAAATCGCCAAAACAAGACTGAATTTACTTGATAGGTACAGAAGATATAAGAATGGCAAGAAATATGTCATGTAGCATGTTTGGTTAAACCCTCTCTTATTGTATAACCCCCAAGAGCTTCTCAGGGTATTTCTATCTAGCGTTCATTGAAGCGTATTGATTCTCTTCTGAAGAACATCATGTGTATTGTTTTCTTTAGAACAAAATAATCAATCAGATCTCCTCTTAATAACGCTGCTCCACTACTCGGGGATGGGGTGAAAAATTGATAACATAGCGAAATATGATAGATAAGGAGATCATCTCGCCCTTCTATATCTCCATTCAGGCAGTGGAAACTCATATAAGATGATGCACCATCTCTTTTTAAACGTATCCACTACATTAGCATAACGAGCCAGCTTGTTATAAGTGTATCAACCACATATAAGATGATGCCATTGCACAAAATACAAGATACCGTCCCTTCAAAAGCACATCAACAGCATACAAGATACAACATACCACCCTTTTCCCTCCTAAAAGCGTTTACTTTTAGGTTGAGTAGTGTTAGGTTAGTGTTAGGTTGAATAGTGTTCATCGTGAATCTAAAACTGTTCATCTGACAAGTCGACTTCCTTTGCCATGGTTTCAAGCCTGCTGTAAAACTCTTCTTCTAGAAACTCGTCCTGCTCCAGCTGATACACGTGCGCCAGAATCTCGTCAGTACGAGGTTTGAGCCTGTTCAGTAGCCTCTCTCTGTGCAGACGGGGCATGCGACTGTACGACCAGGACAGATGACCCGGTATTCCAGGGTCTGAGCCGAGAGATATCGTCTGTTGGGACGCAGCCAGCGTGCTTCGGCGTGTCGATGTGTTCACACTGAATTTGACACGTTTTTTCTACAAGACATAATTAATGCATTGTTCATAATTTTAGGAGGTCAGAGGCAAACACAAAATTAAATTGCACGGCCTTAATCACCACCCCATTACTTGATTTTATGTTGATTTAATGTCAATTAAATTGAAGCCCTACCCTGCACTAATTCAGCAACCTCGCTTTCACGACCAGCTCATATTCAAAACCAGTCATTTTGGTCTGAAACATATTGGATATTCAATTATTGTGATATCATAATGGTGGACCCATTGATAGCTGTATCAACGGGGTACAGCCTGTGCAAAGAAAAAACCACTTTCAAAAATGTACACTTTTACACTTCTGCTAGTCTTATTGTCCTTGTGCAGGCTAAATTTAATCTGGACATAGCAAACTTGTAAATCAAGAAAAATACAGCACATGATATATTATAGGTCCCTGAAGAACCCCCTATATTCACTTCTGCAAATAAAAACCTCATAAGAGGGTTAAAATATCCGAGGAAAACTTTATTGAAAGAATACGTTATTTTATGAGCCCATAAACCCATATCATATGACATAACCTAGCAAAGGCCCGATTGCAGAGTAGTGTGGTCCATCACTGTCAGATGGTCGTAACTTTTGTGGGTTCATATCTGACAAAAACTTTAAACATGGTACTCAATGTCTCTCTGCTTAAAACCCTCGACATAAACTGAATTTATTATGGGCTATTAATGTGCAGGAAGTTGTTAAATTATGCATTGATTCGTGGAAAAAAAGCTGAATTGAAAATTATAACGGTAAAGTCAGCCTCTCTGTTTGATAATAATAACATGCTTTTTGGAAGGAATGTTTTCTGAAATAACTGGCTGTTTTCGAAAATAGAAATAAGGGTGTAAAGATATCTCAGATTTCAACCAATTAATGAATAGAATCATCATACACCGTTTCAGCTAGTCAACACTCCCCATCCCACATTACAATGGTTAAACTGCAAAGTCTTAGTAGGCAGTGCTTTGGTTACCCTGTGCTTTTTAGCGGCGACTAGATTGCAGTGTAGCGGACACACTTTTGAAAATTTAGTTGATATTGAATTGAATTGAAAAATCAACCAATAAAATGCTACTTGATTATTTTTGGTGAACTGTGATTGGCTGAACAAAGTCTTCGAATGAATTGCATCGACGAATCTCAGCCTAATTCGAAAAAGCGAATGAAACAGGATCAGAGCAAAAAAAGGTCTGTAGAAACGTTCAAAAAACAGAATATCACTCATATTATTAGGTTATCACGGTGTTTTGGGGGCTCTAGCTCCAATCAAAGAAAGAAACTTTTAGATTTTCGTTGTAAGCTTACATTCAAGAAATGTTCGTTTTTTATGTATAACATTAACTATTCAACTAAATAAAACATTTGCGTAAAAGAATGTCCTGCTATACTGCAACTGTCCCCTCGGCGGTAATATTTATAATCTAAACGATGAGAGGTCTGCCCATCTTTTAGTCTTGTTTATCGAACGGAGCCTATGTTCACAACAGATATCTGAAGGTGCCACTCAGCCGTTTTCCTTCAGAATCATCAGAACACAATTCGAAATAAACTACCTGCGGTTTCTTCCTTCTTGTAATCACCTTGAACAAATAATCAGTCAGGTCCCGGTGATTTCTTCGTCGATTCAAGATGAATTCCAACCGGCCTTCCCTGTAATGCACGCACAACATGGCTTTGAAGAACGGAATGACGATTGCAATTAACAGACAGGTGTACAAGATCTTCCAAGTGATGAATGTGCTCTGGTTAGTCAAGACTTCAGTGTCTTCTGTCTTCCAGCCAAACATCAAGAAAGTGTAAACCATTGATCGCCAGAATGATTGGAAAATGTAACTCTGGCTGCCGAATGCCTGAATGAAACGAATTATGAGTTCAAAAAATAAGAAATTACGAAAATATCATTTATTTGTGTGACTTTCAACGTTGCAAATCGAAATAATCATTAGGAATACTGCATCTTAGTGGCGCTGGACGACCTACACCTACTCATGTTTTCACGCCGAAAATCGCTCATTTCCGAATCACACATGTAAGAAATCGGTTTCACGCATAGTGGAAAGACGATATTTCTTGGGAGACTATTTATTTCGAAAATGAAAATGAAATTTTATAAAAGAACAAATAGAGAGCCTTTAAGCTTAAAGGACCTCTCAACCGAAACGAAAGTTTTTCTCGAAATTTGCTTCTCAACCTATAAGTCATGCAGTCATACGAGGAAAGTCACGCATCAAACGGAAAATTGATTTCACGCCAGAATTATCCACGATCAAGGGTTGAGTGATATAACCACTCGGTAATCCCCGGCAAAATCCTCTTACTTTGATTGCTGCTTTGAGAAAAGCTTTAGAAAACTAATTGCAAACAGACAACTGAAAGGGAATGGGTTAATAAACTTGATAATTAACATAATCACAACGTACCAGGTACCCCCATGACGCAAAAGCACAGAGAAGGATGGAAAATGCAATGAACTGTGCGACCACGTGACGACTAGCTCTTCGAAGGGTCGATCCAACAATGATGTAACATCGAGTTAGAGACAGAAGTTTCACAATCTGCCAAAAATGTAAGAAGACGTTTATACAATAATACAATATTATGTAATGAAGAACTTGTTTGGGTATTACTCGATATTCACGCAATTAGAAATATCATATACTTCTAAATAGCCACAATACGTGGTAAATTCGATAACATAAGATGCAATATTCATTATGTACCAATGCTCTGCTGGTCTACACATTGGGATACGACCATTGTTATTCGAATAGTATTCAAGGTTGGTGAATTAAAAAACAGAACGCTCACCTTCATTATGACGAGGAAACAGAGAAACCCCATCAAGGCCTGTATTGTCCAGTCAATAATAGCCTCATGTCTCATGTCATAGCCCATTGGAATACCAAACTTAATCTGCACAGCAGTATCCAGGAATACGATCAATCTGTACACATACAACGCAACAACAACTGTCGACATCGCAGCGACAAGCATCAGATGCACGTCCCAAAACTTACAGAACAATCCCAGTTGATGTTTCGAGATGCGACGGAGGAGCAACCATACATGGAAAACAGCTATCAACCCGAAGATGACCTCGCAGAATAGACGAAAATAGTCCAAGTTGCGGGTGTACATGTGTATCTTGGTGTAAAGCACATCGAATCTCGGTAATATATAGCCTGAGGCTGTTATCTCGAAAAGGATGGTTATCACAGCGAATTTGTTGATGTTGAAGTTTTGAGCCGCGAATTCGACGAATAAAGCACGTGACTTCACGTCCAGCCAGCCAGCAGCTTTCAGTGAGCGTATTTTCATAACGGCTTGAGAATGCGTTTTAGCGTCCATGTACGCAACATATCCGGTATTCGGATACGTGTTGAAATCTCCCAGGAAATGTGAGCCATTAAGTGCCCGCTCATTCGCGTATGCCCATGCGTTGTTTAGTGAAAAACCAATGGAGTTCCAGCTACCCATGAAGTTTCCAGTCTCTTGATTTCCGGTTTCGAAATCCGATTTGCAGGTGTGGTTGGTCGTAGCTCGCACCAATTGGGATGGCATGTTGGCACATGGCGTGGACCGGACGCGGATTTGACGAATTCTCGGCACGGACTTCAAAACCCAATCGGCATGGTCGAGTTGGTTCTGATATATAAAGCTCAGGAAAGAGTTTTCGGTCCAGGACCAAAGTTGATCAATGCTGGAAAGATATAAAGAAATATCAAATCATGAAAATACAATACACACAAATATGGTGAATAGACCGATGAAATTTAAACTGACACTGAAGCAATTTTTTTAATTCTTTCACGCCTAGAGTTGAACAATTTAGAGGGAAATAAGATTTACTTGGGCTTTGGCACGTTTATAACCAGTCACAATTATCTTTTCTTAACTCAATTTTGCTTCACAGCAAAACACCGGGCTAACGAAACTGAATAACATTTTGAAAAACTAGCTCGGAGCAGATTTGTTGTCACGTAAATGTAAAATGCTGAAGAAAGAGCTGCAGTTTTTCATTCGAGGAGAAAGTTGCAGATTTCAAAGAATATAACCGTGCTAAAGCTTCAAGTCTAAATGCAGGTAGGAGGGTTGGTAACAATTAACAAAAATGAAAAAACCGAGAATATGGCACTTCACAGTACAAACCTTTGAACAGAGGACAGCCCTGTCTTTCCATTATCCAGCTGAGACTTTAGGCCTGCAGTTGTTGTAGCCATGTGAGATTCATAACTTGTGAAACAGATCGAGAATATCATCCATAAATGCACAAACTGGAAAGTGGTTTCTTTCAGCAATTTCCTCAACTTCCTTTTATTTCGTCCCTGTCGTTGTGCTATTTCCAGTGCATAGCCGCGTAATGGTTCAGAGGCAGAGTTACTATCTCCAGGGCGAACAGGACTGCAAAAACAAAAATAGTTTAACATCTTTTCATTTGAGGACGTTGCAGAAAATCTGAAACACAGTTACACATCTTACACCCATTAGGGATGTTGTACGTTTTCGTTCTCTTTTTGGTACTTCTACGAAGATGGTCATCCGAAAAGCTTAAGTAGTTATCATATTTTCAATATTTCTAATTTTTGTTGCCACCTAAGTTCTGTACCGATCAAAGACTGTTCCGACGTACTACTCTGATGAGTGTCAGTCGCAAGGCTCCAGTAGAAACCCTGTTTCGCTATTTTTCTGATTTTCCTTGCCACCCTCAAGTTCTGTACCGATCAAAGAATGATCTCTCTATTTGATATGGTACTGCACATAATTCAATTAGATTTATCGACAAAGTAAGTTCAAAACGTACTGTAAGAAGCAAGAACAACATACTGAGCGTAAAACTAAAAGGCAACTTGCTTACCACATAACAAAGTCTGAATAGTCGAGATTCATCGGCTTACGAATAAGTGCAACCAGAGTCGCGACAATCACAAGCTGAAAAGAATAAAAAACGTTTTGAGCTTTGAAACAGTTATACCTAAGCCTTGAGATGAGCAGTTTCTGTATATAGAATATAAAACTGTTGGACTGGCGGCTGGTCAGCCACTCGCCTCTCACAACTATTGTACCACTGCAAGTCATAGTAGTTGTGTATTTGTTTACAGTAATTTCAATTGATATGAAAGTAACCAGAAACAACTTCGGCCTGTAAATACAAAGAGCTAAGCTACGTTTATACGAAACATATAGTTTGCATTAATCTGCTGCACGTAGAGAAAATTGTTTTGATTTTTCTTTTCGCAACTGTAAGGTTTGACTTAGTTTATGGATTAATACGGTTCTACTGAACACAGGAACGCCTGGTACCAGAAGAGAATAAGCAGTGAGATAACAGGAATAGCTGGTAAGAATTGAGCTCTTGGTTAGAAACCAAATACCTTACGATTGTGCTATACAGAATAATAAATAAGGCTGAGAAGAAGCTGAGCTTATCTAGTTAATGTGATAATCATTGTTGATTTCTCAATTCTCAACTGAGAGGCTTGACTTAGTCTACAGATAAGTGAGAGTGAGGTTCTGTTGAACACAGGAACACCTGGTACCAGCAGAGAATAAGCAGTGAGATAATGCAGGTGTAGGCTGAAGGTACTTATTCATTGTATAGGTCCGAACCAACAGTTGAGAAATTAATAATCAAAAATAATTTTCACAACAACTAGATAAACTCTACTCCTTCCCAGCCTAAATTGTTAGTATGCTGTATGGCACAATTGTTAAGACAGTCGGTTTCTAACAATGAAGGAGTCACAATTCGATTCCTATCACATTGAGTAAATCAGCGAGTATATATTTCTAATAAAATCGTGACAAGATCAAAATGCTAGTTTATAAGGAAAACGTATCATACAATGGCTGAATCAAATGATTGCCTAGGTATGTCTTAGGTCTGATGAGAAGTAATTCTGTTCTAATGAAAATATATCTTCATCGAAGAATCGGCAAAAAATAGTTCCATCCACTGTGAACATCAATCTACTTTCGTCATTGGACGAACAAACACTATCATCAGTTGAAGTTCGTAAAAAGATTCTCCAGGAATCATATCAGATATTTCGTTTCATAGAAA
The DNA here is from genome assembly GCA_963924455.1 of Pelagia noctiluca. Classification (NCBI taxonomy): domain Eukaryota; kingdom Metazoa; phylum Cnidaria; class Scyphozoa; order Semaeostomeae; family Pelagiidae; genus Pelagia; species Pelagia noctiluca. The sequence continues at coordinate 2,024,194 of OZ004332.1, read as the reverse complement.
AGTGACAAAAATGCAAGACCCACCAAGACTGGATATGTGACGAAGACATCTTGAAATAGGCCAGCGAATAAAGAAGTGATCCAGCTGAAGGCCTTCTTCTTTCCGAATTGTTGTCCGTAGATTAAAATCACCACGACAGATAAGACTGACACCGACAGACACCCCAGGTAGGCGAAGTACGTACACCAGGACGGCAGCAAGCATTCCAAGTTGGAATGGAATTCTTTGATTTCTGTAATTCAAACATTGTCACATTCAGTAATAATTGAAGATTAAAAAAGATTTCCGGTCTGGTCGAAGCACAAACTAAGGAACTACATGATCTTACTAGCACTGAAGATGGTGTCTTTACCGGAATGTTTTTACTGATTAGGTTATCTTACCCGTATTTCATAGTTAGTATTGTTTGAATACAAGACTTTTTCAGAAATGCTGAAATAGCTATGTCTCTATACCGTGAAAGCTCTATTAACACCCTCTCTCTTTTAAGCCCTTCTTCATATAAGAAACACTGAAGTAAATTCAATTTAATGAGTAAGGGGTAGCTAATGGATGTATTCCATGGTAATGTTGCGAATTTCTTACCTTGTATGCTTGAGAGTGAAGAATTTCTTCTCCAAACCTTCTTTAAAAAGAGCCTATGATAATAAGCCCCCTCTAGAACTTTAATAAATAAATAAGCCCTCAGGGGACCTAATAGACTTTTACGATATTGGTACATATTGGTGCTTTTAACCTGTTTTACTCATCTATTACGACGAATGATTTTTCTAATAACAATGGAATCTGAATCTACAAATTACAAACTTCCTACAAATTTGTTTTGAAATCGGTGAAACGAACGAATACCAAAAAATGGCAAATCCTTTCGAAATTTGCGACCTATTACCTCTACACAATTTATCAACTTACATTTACATTATTAATATTTCTATTGGTATTAACAATATGTTATAAAGAACCAAAGGTAGGGAATTCTCTACCTGATGCAATAAAATATTCTAGAAATACCAAAAATTTTAAAAACCTAAACAAAATTGGTATCTTGAAAATAAATACGAGTTTTCTTTTTAACAAAAAGCCTAATCAATGCAATGCATTACCAGCATACCTCGATTCCTGGTTACAGCTTATCATAATTTAATAGTGTCTCGCAATATTGTATCAACTAACATTAAACATATTACTACTGTTTCTATTCTTACTATTGACAACCATGTAGAGGTTCCCTAAAAACTGGAAATCCTAAAAGATTCCTCACTTCTAAACCTAACTAAATAAGCTTGCTTTGTTGAAAGACATCCTAGCAAGGCAGGAGCGTATGAAAGGTATAATTAGATATAATAATGAAACCACAGTACCTGGAATATCAGACGGCTCCTGCTCGCTTCTCGGTCGGTGCATGAATGCTTGAAAATGAGGCTCAGAGATCGTCCTGGTGATAGAGGAGCTAGTCATGTGACTCGACTGTTTGCTGCTGAAACTATCGTTGTAGTCTTCGATGCGCGCATACTGGTTTCCCGCATATTCGTTGTTCAACGAGAATTTACTCCTCAGTTCAGGCATAACCACGTGGCGTCTGAAAATAATGTGAATAATTATGATAATGAACATAATTCTAATAATTTTACTAATAATTCTAATATAATTCTAATGTTGAAAATAATTCTAATAATTTTGCTTATTATTTCACTATAATTCTAATGTTGGAAATAATTTCAATAAGTGGAATAATTTTGCTAACAATTCTACTATAATTCTACTTTAATTCAAATATTGAATATAATTCTAATATTGAAAATAATTCTAATAAGTCGAAAGATGTTGCTAATAATTTTGCTAATAACTCTATATGTAGTTAATAATTGATATCTAATAATTCTACGAATATAATTCTTTATAATAAGTCTAATGCTTAAAATAATTCTAATAATTTTGCTAACAATTCTATTATAATTCTGATGATGAAAATAAGTCTCAAAGTCGAATAATTTTGCTAATAATACTTCTAAATATTGTAATAATTCTAATGTTCAAGATGTGGACAACCTGGCAGTTGAAACAGTAGTACGCAAGAACACCTTATTTGGTGTAAAGGTGCAGAACTCGAGACCTGATGGAGGCATGTCATAATTGAGGTAGGCCAGTTGCGAGATAAGGCTTCCCAATGCTGAATCAAGTATTTATATCGTTTATTGTTGACTTATAAAAAACTCACTCTGAATAGCTGGAGCTCCTTGGGTCCAACTCTTCTCTCGAAAATCGATTTGCCAAGACTGGTCTTCGTTCCGGGCCTGGGTAATGATAGCTAGAATATAGATAGGGTGAATTTCAGACATGATGCCGATGAAAGAAATCAATCTAAAAAGCAAAAATCTTACAACTATAAAGTGCCAAAGAAAAAAGAAAATAAAAAACATCAATGCAATGTTGTGAAGACTTTGGCAAAATAATTATATCTAGATTTTGTTTTTCAATACCTTTCTAATTATCTCCAAATTTTACCAAGCATTTTTTTAGTCAAATATGAAGCAGTTAAGGGGGTGTCAGTATGAGGGAGGTTTAGACAGAGACAACAACAGCAACCAAGGACCAGACCCTACGGTCTCTAAACCACTTATGTTTTTTATACATACAATCCCCTTAAAAAGTATTGGAACACTTGCATAATCTTAAAAGTTTCCTACATTCTACCCCTCACCCTTACCTATGTTGTTTCTGAAAGTAAAATTTGTTAAGAAAAACAAAGTTGTTCCTAGAACTAAGGTGCTACTTTTGGCGGGGATGGTAGAAATTAAATAGGAGGTAAATCGAAAGAAATGATGAACTATTGGTGGCACTCGTTGTTTGAGATCCAAAAAAGGCCTTCAGAGAGTATTGGTAGTTTTGATAATAAATTACGGTAGTTTTTTATCAGACAATGTACGAGGAGTTGAAAATATCGCAAAAAGTATGGGTCTTTTTAATGGAATAATGTTTGAAATTGAGTTAAAAAACCGTTAATCAGAATATTTGCCTATGGTTAAAGTCTCAGGTCAAATGATTTCGATAAATAATAGGATTTTCCTTATACACATATGAGTATGGATTGGCACACTTATCTCTAATTTTCCTTTATAATCATTACTATCATTTTAGTTCCATTATTAATAGGAACGAATCTTTAAAATCCTAAGCTGGAACTAATTTGCAGTGTGTCGCAAGCATTAAACTTGCGTGTCATATATTCCTTCCTATATTCCTATATTCCTAAAGGATTCCTTTTCTCTAACATGAAATTCCTTTATGGCCTCGTCAAGAATTATTAGCAACAAAGCATTACCATTTGAAGCAAGTAATAACACAGAAAGTGAGTTTTGCTTCGAGAATTACCTTTCTTCCTCAGATATTAACTCTCTTCGATCCTCCTCTACTTCTTGGAGGGATGGGAACGGGATTTTCGAATATTGCTTCAAACTGTATCTCGGGAATTTCGGAGCAGACACCGGCTCTTCTACTGCAACTTCACTGCAAGAAGATGAATTATACCGAATTATCACTGCCCTTGTCGTAGGCATGATAATTCATTTTTGAGAGCTCTGGACTGTTAGCATTTCGTATCACGTTAAATCGAGATAATTTGTGAGAATGAAAATGACCCGAGTAGGACTCGAACCCACGAGCTCTAGATTGGTACCCTAGTGCGCTACAAGTGCACAATCGGGGCAAGTATCACGTATCAAGTATTGTCTTCTCAAATATTAATTTTTTACACCCCCGTGCATGGAATTCGAAATCGAGAAATTGTCTAGCATAAAGTTTGCTAGGGCATCATATTACCATACATAGTGATGTAGAGTAGTGCAAAGTAGGTGCTTGGGTGTGCCTGCTGGAAACGAGGGCTACAGTTGGACAGGACCGGTTCTAGAAAATTTCTGAGGGGGCTACCAGCTTTTATGTACCGAGCAAAAGTTTTCAGAATTCAATAGTGAGGATTTAACATAAATTTTCGTCACGTGATATTACCAAATTAGTATCGAACTTTATCGAGAAAATCGCCAAAATCATTTTTTCGGGGAGATGTCACACCCCTTACGCCCCAAAATGGAGCCAGCCCTGCAGTTAGGGTGGTTTCAGAGAACGAATAGACTCACCTTGCTGGTCGATACGTTTTTTGTTTGCTCATTCGTGCAGAGTGTGTTAGTGGTGAATTGACGTCATCCTAGGGGAGAAAATAACATGAGACACTTGCACATGAGGCATAGCTGAACATGAAGCACTTGAATATAGTTCAAACAATTTAAGCAGAAGTTTTCCAGAACTCTCAAGAATTTCGTAGGTTGAGTTTTGAGCATGACTGTCATTCTACCAGTTGTCAGGACATATCTTACTGTTGAGAATGGCCAAAATGTTAGATAACTAAGCCTTTGATTCAAAAGTAGTGGGTTCCAACCTTAAACCAGACTGTCATATAAAGTTCGAGGGAAGAGTTTGGCAGCTCTCTGTGAATCCAGGCAAAAAGGCTGAAGAAATCACGAGGTGTGGTCACATTGAGAGGAAAGACCAGGGTCGAACTGCTTCGATCAGTTTACCTATAGCCCACCATTTGTACTATACACATAACCTAATATAATACGAAGATAGTAAGCGGGATTGCCTATCAAGTATCAATGCACAGCTTTGATTAGTCTACCTATTCAGTGGGCTCTTTGTGCTTTGCACATAAACCAATTCCTTACAGAGATAGTAAGCGTATTTGCCTGTTAAACATCAACTCACTGCTTCGATCAGTCTACCTATTCAGTGGGCCCTTAGTGGTGCAGACATAACCCGATACAATACGAAGATAGTAAGCCTTCTTGCCTATCAACTTTCAAACTAGCATCGCTAGAACAATGGAACAATTTTCCAAAGGGAACATAATCTTCAAGATAAAATTGTGTCCCGTTATTTATCTACCGATGCAGTTTCACTTTATCATGAATAATGATAAACGTTTAAAAATCATTTCCACATGGAAAGGAGAGCATGGATAGTAGAATATATTGGTCTAAGAAAGGCTAAGATAAACCAAAGTAGTTTGTGTGAATGATATCGACCTGAGTACGTAGGAATACGATACCCACAAACGAGTCTGCACCTCAATCACTCTACCAACTGAGCTACCCGGCAATTTATTCAATCGACCAATCCTTTATAATAATGTCATCTTAACGATTTTACGAATTGTTTTATGATGTAGTTATTATGACTTATGTTGAAATTCCTGGGGCATTTAGTATAATTAATTGGTTCGTATGTGCAACCCTAACATCAACAAGAGTAGCCATTACCCAAGCCATATCAATCATACATCAACAAATATATCAACAAAAGATTGCTTACAACAATTGGCTGCTCAACGTCACTATCCTCATCATCAAAGTCAATTAAATGATCCTCTTGAGTATATTCTATAAAGGAAATTTGAGAGCCTTACAAGTTATCCGAATGGAAATATTTTACTCAACTCACAATCAATGATCTTCGTATCGAAAACCCGAATGACTCCAACGATTAACACCGAGAATCATGGAATCAATTCCCTAATATTCAAGGGCCTGAAGTTTAGAATACAATATCAGATGATATTAAAACATCCAAGAAAATACTAAGCACTTTAAAGAAATTCGAAAATATAGAAAAACATGATAACTACTGAAGCTTTGCGTCTATCACTCACTAGAGTAGTACGTCAGAACAGTCTTTGATCAGGACAGAACTTGAGGATGGCGAGGAAAATTGGAAACATAGCGAAACTTGATAACTGCTGAAGCTTTCCATCAGTCACTCCTCAGAGTAGTATGCCAGAAAAGTCTTTGATCGGTACAGAACTTGAGGATGGCGAAGAAAATTGGAAACATAGCGAAACTTGATAACTACCAACGCTTTGCGTCTGACACTAATTAGAGTTGTATCCTTATTAGAGTAAAACCAGTAAAATATATTATGCAAAATAACAAAGACGCCATTGCAATACCTTCAACTGGAACCATCAGTTGATAAGAGTAGAGTCTGGGAACGCCACCACATCTCGGAAGTGAGTTCTCCAGCCACGAGGGTCCAGAGGGACGACTATCTTCTATCTCGATCCAGTCCTCCGACATGCGTCTTGTTAAACGTTGTTTTGGGAGCATGTGAATCGTCACTTCTTCTTCGCCATCATAAATTTGCTACAAAGGTTGGAAAATAACAAAATGAAATAGCTCAATAACAAACCACTTTTCCGCAGCTTAAAGACTCATTGCTAACATTGAGCCATTGCGTAGCGCAGGCATCCCACAATGCATTTTCAGACAGTCTAAAAATCGATTTGGGCCTAGCAAAAGGTGATATCGGCTGGAGCTATGGAGTCAGAAACCAAGGGATGCAGAGGGCGTCCTTGTCGTCCAGAACAGCGTAAAATGGTCTACTTTAGTGAAACAACACTGAAGATTTGGAATGCAAGGAAGAAAGAGATGTCCAGTCGTATTAAAAAAGGTCGTATATTAACGAGCGACGAGTTTGCAACGTTCCTACTAAATCAGCTTGGACAGGGAAGTTTGACAACATGCACCGTGTCATCAACAACAGTATCCAGCTCTTCAAATACCCATACAAGCGATCACACCTATGATAAGAAGAAAGGATCTACACCTATTTCTCCAACTAGCAGTGGCAGTTTTACTGCAATGCCGAAAGAAGGGTGAGGAAGTAGTATGTTACCAATGCAATGTGCCTTATACTTGTCATTTACAAATACTCTCTAGCCAGTCTCTAGATACCAAAACCATGCAGTAATGATTAGATATTTTTCCAATAAAGCCCAATGTGCATTTCAAAGTAAATAGAAACGGTCAGACTTCATGCAATTTTCTGTGAAATTCACCTCGATACCAAGCTAGACGACGTCTCAGCCCTAATTCATGAATTTTTATCAAGAATTGGAATTAGATTGATATCTTAGACAATGATACAGACAATTCCACCAAAATGGAAAGCTCGTTTCAAACAATTCACAATGGGAATATGCTGCTTAGCGACACTTAACTACCGACCTCGCAACGGCATAAATCTGCCACTTAAAGAGGTTTTGGAGAAGAAATTGTTCACTCTCAGGCAACTCAAGCATATGAAGTAGGAAATTCACAATATCACTATGGAAGACATCCATTTGCAAACTCATCATATTTCATTTGTAGCCTTTCTTGCGTGAGGAGAGTGGGGCTTAAAAGAAAGGGGAGTTTAAGTAAGATTTCGCGATATTAAAAATGTTTTGTTTCTAAGTCGAAGCTAGATGCAAATTTGGTGTATCAGCTTTTGTTAAAACACGATAAGCTGAAAGATGACTCGATTAGAATTTATCAAAAATCACTTACCCTTGACTGAGGGAGTCTTGATTTTCTGAAGATCAACACAAAAATCATGTTGATGGGGAAAACCATGAGAGAGGACACCACACCAACAAGAACTTCTTCGTAGGAGTATCCCTTGAATCCAAGATAAAAGTCAACCTTCCCTTCTTGAAACGTGCCAAACCACATTGCATCCACGCACATCCACGATAGTAGGAATGACACGCAACACGTTACACGCTGCACGCGAGTGAACCTGAAATGTTAAACCAGTCAATAAAACAGGCATATATATGTTGATGTCTTGATGAAGGCAGAGTGGCATGTTTCAGTTCAGTGATTGATATCAACAGTGATATCTAGAGAAAAGAAGAAATTGGGAAATTTAGGAACTGAAAACACTTGCAGACTACAATCTTCGACAAACTACCCTGGGAGAGATTTGTGATAACTGGTATTTTTCAGTAGTTTATCGGTTGAATCCCTCCTCCTCCGATCCAATGTTGGTTTCTGAATATACCCAGGCATGGGGGGTTGATATCGGGAAATTGATAGGGGGGCGACCATTTGGTTATGAACAACAATATTCTAGAGAGTGTCCCAGCCATTTTGTTCAGGATTGTTCTACAATATGGTCATAATTACAAATCCTTATGCAATAATAATAATGATGATAATGATTGACTTTATCTAAGTATTAAGGTATTTCGCATTTATGCTAATTGGGGACAAGGTCAACTATTACCTCAGTGACCTGGGGTACTCATTTAACGTCAGACGCTTTTATCTATTTCTAGCTATTTTTGTAACAAGGCTTCTATTGATGGCAGTTAAGATAAAGTAGCTGATTGAGTATTAACCTTGTATAAATAACGTATTATTATTATTATTATTATTAGGCAAGAACAAGGAAAATTATCTGCAGTTATAACTTCATAGATCATGTATCATGCCTCATATTAGATAACAAATGTTCATGGCGCACCCGGTGAAGACTGAACAAATAACTTACCGGCTCAGCTTCGGTTTTTCAAACATGGAAATCCACAAGTGATAGTCAGTGAACGTGCGTCCAAGAACGTCGTTAAAAATTGTACTGAATTGAGCCATCGTTTTCCTATCAGCAACAGAAAAATTGCGTTCAATCTGACCATCTCCTCTATCGACCGCAAGCCAGCTGAGATAAGGAGAAAAATACATTATAAATAATGATTGAATATGCAACATACCTATTTATACCTATTCATACCTTAAACAAACTCTAAACCTAATCATTCCTATCATACCTATCATAACTTAACATACCTATTCAAACCTTAACCAAACTCCATACTTATTCATACTTATCATACCTACCTTAACTATTCATACATAATAAAACTCCTATTCATCAATGCCTATCATACCTATCAAACCTATTCATACCTTAACCAAAAGTTCATACTTAGCCATACTTATCAACACCTCAATACAACTCGGTACTTAACTATACCTATCATACCTATTCATACCTTAACCAAAACTTCATACTTAGCCATACTTATCAACACCTCAATACAACTCGGTACTTACCTATACCTATCAAACCTATTCATACCTTAACCAAAACTTCATACTTAGCCATACTTATCAACACCTCAATACAACTCGGTACTTACCTATACCTATCATACCTATTCATACCTTAACCAAAACTTCATACTTAGCCATACTTATCAACACCTCAATACAACTCGGTACTTACCTATACCTATCAAACCTATTCATACCTTAACCAAAACTTCATACTTAGCCATACTTATCAACACCTCAATACAACTCGGTACTTACCTATACCTATCATACCTATTCATACCTTAACCAAAACTTCATACTTAGCCATACTTATCAACACCTCAATACAACTCGGTACTTACCCATACCTATCATACCTATTCATACCTCAACCAAAACTACAAACTTAGCCATACTTATTAACACCTCAATACAACTCGGTACTTACCCATAATTATCATACCTATTCATACCTTAACCAAAACTTCATACTTAACCATACTTATTAACACCTCAATACAACTCGGTACTTACCCATAATTATCATACCTATTCATACCTTAACCAAAACTTCATACTTAGCCACACTTATTAACACCTCAATACAAATCGGTACTTACCCATAATTATCAAACCTATTCATACCTTAACCAAAACTTCATACTTAGCCACACTTATTAACACCTCAATACAAATCGGTACTTACCCATAATTATCAAACCTATTCATACCTTAACCAAAACTTCATACTTAGCCATACTTGACAACACCTCAATACAACTCGGTACTTACCCATAATTATCATACCTATTCATACCTTAACCAAAACTTCATACTTAGCCATACTTATCAACACCTCAATACAACTCGGTACTTACCTATACCTATCAAACCTATTCATACCTTAACCAAAACTTCATACTTAGCCATACTTATCAACACCTCAATACAACTCGGTACTTACCTATACCTATCAAACCTATTCATACCTTAACCAAAACTTCATACTTAGCCATACTTATTAACACCTCAATACAACTCGGTACTTAGCTATACCTATCATACCTATTCATACCTTAACCAAAACTTCATACTTAGCCATACTTATCAACACCTCAATACAACTCGGTGCTTACCCATAATTATCATACCTATTCATACCTTAACCAAAACTTCATACTTAGCCATACCTATTAACACCTCAATACAACTCGGTACTTACCCATAATTATCATACCTATTCATACCTTAACCAAAACTTCATACTTAACCATACCTATTAACACCTCAATACAACTCGGTACTTACCCATACCTATCATACCTATTCATACCTTAACCAAAACTTCATACTTAGCCATACCTATTAACACCTCAATACAACACGGTACTTACCCATACCTATCATACCTATTCATACTTTTACCAAACTCCATACTTACCTATTGCAGAAGAAAAAGAACTTTTCTCCACTCAGAAGATTTTTGATGACAATTCTCGACAAATACCACGAAGGATTCGAACCAGCATTATTATGCCAAACTCGAATGCTTGTAATCTTTCCAAGCCTGGAATTGAAAAATTATTTATTTTTAATGCAAATATTGCATGAACAGTGAGAAAAATCGAAACATAAGAGCTACTGAAGCTTTGCGTTTGAAACTCATCAAAGTATAGAAAGAGAACAAAGATGAAACCTTACCAATTATCATACCCAGATGTGGGTCGAGATTGGCCGATCAGAAAAGAGGTGAGTGAACGTAATTATTTGATGAGCGTTAGATGCAAAGCTTAACTAGGTATAACATTTTGCTATATTTCGGATTTTTCTCCCCGATTTCCCTCGCCATCCATTGATCAAACACTGCTCAAATTCTAACTCATAAGGTAGACAAAACTTTTGAGAAAAGAGGCTCTTAACACTTGAAGGAATGATATAATATTTGCACTAACCTAGAAGGAGACGCGAATCGAAACAAGTCAACCGAGTTTCGCTGCAAGCCACTATCTTTGGTCAGAACGATTGATTTGGTCGTGCATTTTGTGCCAAACAGTTTTATACCAACATTCGCAGTTGTACCTGTAGAAAAATTGAGATGTAACTTATAGTTAACAGTGATTGAAACGATGATAAATAGGATATTCACTGGAAAGTTTGTTCGAATAGCTTTATGAATTGAATTTTAGTATTTGATCTCTCAACCAAACATAATCATAATTCTAGTAGTCCTTTTAAATCTACATCTCATGGGTTTTAATGAATCTATGTTTTTCAGAGGGTCCATCTGTATTTCTAACCAGTTGCTACGTGCTGAAGGTTGTGAGCAGAGTTGGTTCGCAACGTGCGTCGAACTTAAAATTGAGGGGTTGCCTGATGGGCAGTTGTTTTCATAGTGGATGTTACTGCGGCGCAAATGCTGCAATAAAAACACTATGACCCCTTTCTACTACATGTAGTGATGTTGCGTCTGTTACAGTGTGCTTGTTGAAAACAACGCATGGAATTACCCAGGCTATCTCTTTAAACAAAACACTCATACACCTCATACATATATACATCTAGTGATGCAGTCTATGCCACCATACCCCCACTTGAAACAAAGCTCAACATCAATTAGGAAAGCAAATTAGACACTCTTGTTCACTCACAAATAGGGGCAATAAACACACTAGGACCTCAGTCTACTATAGGAAGTGATGTAGTGTATACTACCATACCCCTACTGGAAACAAGGCCTTAGTCAGGCTAACACGTTAAACAGAAACTCGCAAAAGACTAACATAAAGCATGTGTCTGGTACAACTATATGTAGTGATAAAGTGCATGCTATGCCAATAGAAACAGGGCTCAGTTTTAAGCAGCGCGTTATGCTGATACTCAAATCACTGAGTAATTCAAGGGAAGTTTCTGATCTATGAATTTCTGTAACACAAATGAAGGCAATCAATACTACGAACTCATTCTACTATAAGTAGTGATGTTGTGCACTCTATTTTAAGGCCACCAGTAGAAGCAAAGATCATCCTAGGCTAGATAGATACCCAACTCCAATGGTCATTCACAGAAACTTTCTTATGAACTGCAGTTCCGTAGAAGCTCTATAAGGCCCCTTTCTCTATCAACTCCCCCTCATATAAGCCCCCCTTTCAATATTAATTATGAAAAGGCCCCCCTCTCCATTAACCCCCCTTATTTTCTTATCAAAAAGACTGCAAAAGTAAAGCGTTTCCTTTTCCAGTTCTGTTATCAACGTGTAGCAACACTTGATAGCCACTCAGCGCAGTGAAATGATGAAAAGAAATGAATTTTAAAAAGACCCCCTCTCTAATAAGCCCCCTCTCTAATAAGCCCCCCTCTAGGACCTCAAAGAATAAATAAGCCCCCCTTGGGGGCTAGATAGAGCTTTTATGATGGTATTTTCCCTATTCGATTGCCTTACCTGCACCAGGGTAAACACCAGTCTTGATTCGGATTTCATATTTGAAGTAATCATCTGATCCCAGCAGAGGAATGAACTGAGCTTCTCTCCGATCTTCGTCGTCCTTCCGATTCGCGAAAAAGAGGCTGACTAGATAAAGGATTATCAGAGCGAGGCATGTTGCTATGGCAATGGGGTTCTTCTCAATGTCCAAATCCTGTAAAAAAAGAAAACATAACTCAAACCCACTCAAGATCTATCATACCGGAACAGTGTAACATGGGGGCATAAGGGGTAAATACCCCTTACTCTTGATTTTCGTATTGTCAAGCTATGTCAATCCTAGCAGCCCCCTCCCCCCTTGAAACATTGTTGGAACGAAACCCAGGTTACGTTTAGAATATGTGTTTCTGCCAGACCTTATTAACTGTCTGTAAAACAACATTTTCTTGAGAAGGGAGGGGAGGCCATTTCAATTTTGTTGCTGCACCAACTGAATTGTTTTAACCGTGCAAGTATCGCCTCCTAGTTTCCATGATCTGACGAAGAAGGAAATGGTGGAAAAGTGTTTATTAAGGGAAGAGTTAAAGTTGAAGGAGATAGAATAGAAAAGAACAAGGAAGAGACTGAAAATAACAGTATTTGATCGGTGCAGAACTTGAGGACAGCGAGGAAAATTGGAAACTTAGCGAAAGTTGATAACTATTAAAGCTTCAGAGAAGTATGTCAGAACAGTCTTTGATGGATTTACAAGAATACCTTTCAAAGCTTCAGTAATTATTATGTTTCACCATTTTCCAGATTTTCTACCCCATCCTCAAATAGGGAATAGAATACAGAATACAGAGATGATGAAAACCTATGGAGAAAGTATCAGCCTGTAAGCAGACCAAACTCTTCAAATAGAAATACCCTTTTTCTATTAGAAGTATAATAGTCTGCATGCAGGCTAGAATGTATGCAGTGGTAGAAAGAAGACATAGATCACTTACCTCTAAGGTAGACCATCTGATTGGGTTGGGTGCTATTTTGAAAGCAGACGCAAATGAAGTGAGATGACTGCATTTACAACTCACGACTTTCAGGTCTGACACGACTTGCGGCTCACATCCGAAAGTGTCCCATATTTTCTTCTGTCTGTCCCAGAAATGACAAGACACTGTGTAAATAGCGATGGAGACATTCAGAGCTTGCTCTTTGTCGAGATTCCTTATCCGTATGAAGTATTTTTCAGATGACTTGAATTCCCTGGCAAAGAAAATGATGTCTTGAGTCGGATACAATGTAACTACAACGATTCATATTAGGCCATATCTGCGCCAAAAAAGAGTAAGTAAGCCTCATAAATGCAAACAGAGGAATGAGCAGCCTTCCACGCATGTAACAGAGTGGGTAGTAACCCTCTTGAATTTAACTAGCCAATAAGGAAGTTTTATCTTCAAGTTGATAGTCAAGAAGGGAGTACCCACCTAAAGTTAGGTATAGTTTACTTTGGTACAATGTCACAAGTAAATAGGCAATAGGGAGTTTCCACCTTCAAGTTGCTAGGTAAGAGGGGGGATTTCTGAAATAATATTACGAGATTGTCGCTAATTATGATTAGAAGCCTTCGATATTCAGTAGGGCTAATAAGGGCTAAAAACACTCCGATTTTCTCTCTGATATTCAGTAGGGCTAATAACTCTCCACTGGGAAACACGGTATTCTGGGCTATTCTGGAATTCTAGGGAGAGGACACAAATCCACACTAGAACAGGCCTTTGGCTAAACTGAATAATGCCCTGCTGAATATTAATGCTCGTCATGACAAGCGGTGACTATCTTTTCAAATATCGTGTGGAAGAGAAAGATTAGGATTCTAATTTTCACGCAAGCCATGTATTAATACTGGAAAGCAGAGGGGTAGAAAAGAGGGGCAAATTACTCCCTAGAGATCTCGTACACCTTTCCTGAAAATCCTATTGTTCTTAAACTGAAATCCCTGGAAAGAGATCTAAATCTAGTAACATTGACAGTTTAAAGGAATCCGGTTTGGAGACTCTAGATAAAAAACAAATCTCCAATACCATGAACGATTTCTTTTGCTCCATTGGCAAGGCCCTTGCGGATGAAATAAATCCAGGTCCAAACCGTCTTCTTTCAGGGGATTACAAAATAAACAAGGACAATTTGAAATTTCACTTTGAAAATATTCAGGTGCAAGATATTCGGGATGCATTTTCTAAAGTAAAAACAACTAAGAGCTCTGGAACAGACAATATCTCTAGCTACTTTTTGAAATTGGCTTTGCCACTCATCGAAAACTCTCTGGCCTTTTTGTTTAATACTTCGATAGAAACAAATATTTTTCCTGATGATTGGAAAGTGGCTAGAGTGACTCCGATTTTCAAAAATGGTGAAAAAACAGATAAATCTAACTACAGACCAATATCAGTTTTACCAGTAATCTCGAGGCTGTTTGAGAAGTTAGTTAGTGACCAACTTTCTCAGTATATGGAGACAAATGGGCTGTTCTCCAATAATCAGCAGGCTTCTTGCGCCTTAGATCTACTGTAACCTGCCTACTCAAAAATACGAATGATTGGTATAACGGTTTAGACCTTAGTAAGCTTGTAGGGCTGGTATTTGTTGACTTGAAAAAGCATTCGACACAGTCGATCACGTCATTCTTATTGATAAACTCGCTCACTACGGTCTTGAAAACCGAGAACTTTCTTGGTTCAAATCCTATCTCAATAGCCGTAAACAATTTTGTAGGGTTAACGGAGTAGCCTCTGACATTGGAGATATAGAAGTCGGAGTACCACAAGGTTCGTGCCTTGGTCCCTTGCTTTTCTTGATATACATCAATGACCTCCCTGAGGCTATTCATGATTCCACTGTGTCCATGTATGCGGATGACACCAGCCTATGCTATCAGGCCTATGACATGACTCGGTTGAATGAGGTTATAAACAATGATCTTGGGCAACTTGACACCTGGCTACAAGGTAACAAGCTCTCTTTAAATGTGGCAAAGACACATTCCATGCTTGTTTCAACCAAAAAGAAACATGAAATTCTTAAAGCCCGTAACGAGGAATTAGAGCTAAAAATTCGTGATAATAGCCTGGACGTTGTTGGAAAAACAAAATACCTCGGTGTCGAAATTGACCGCTCTTTAGACTGGAAAGAGCAAATAAAAGCTATTTCTAGCAAAGTTTCCAGAGCTTTGGGTTTTTTGAAGCATGGAAAATCTTTCTTACCAAAAGATACATTGCAAACTATTTACACAGGCATTGTAGAGCCCCATTTTCGATATTGCTGCTCTGTCTGGGGCTGTGCAGGTTTAACTGAAATAAATCATTTACAAAAACTGCAAAACCGTGCTGCTAGAATCATGACAAATAGCAGCTTTGATGCCCCAAGCAAACCAATTATTGAGCGTCTGGGCTGGAATACCATTCAGGACCTAATTGAAAATGAGTCACAGACAATGGTTTTCAAGTCCCTGAATGGTTTGGCTCCGAAACCTGTGTGATCTTTTCACGAAAAATTGCGAACACTCCTCTTATACCCTTCGCAATACAGAGAATGATCTACGGCTACCCCTGAAGAAAACAACGGGTGGCCAGAAATCTTTTTCTTTCAGAGGAGCCAAGACCTGGAATAGCCTCTCAATCGAGTCAAAGCAGGCATCTTCTCTCAGTCTTTTCAAAAAGACTTTGAAAAAATCTTTTAGTTCTTAGGATGTATTATTTTTAAGTTAGATGTATTATTATCACACTGTAATTAAAGTTTTTAATCTAGTATATTTCGTATTGTTTTAAGGGAGGGCCTCTTGTAAATCAGCACCTATGTGTTGAAAGTGCTACCCTCCCAGTAGTAAATATATCAAATGAAATGAAAAAATGAAAATGAAAATCCCTGGAAATCCTTTATCTAAAGAATATCGCACGCGTTGAGACGGAGTGAATTGCTTCTTGGGAAGAGGGCGATGAAAAAAAGGAAAATCGGAAACAAAGTGAAAATAAATAACTACTGAAGTTTTACGTCTGACACTCATCAGAGTAGTACGTCAGAAAGAGAACGAAAACGAGACCTGACGAATTACTATAACCAGATGCGGATTGATAGGGGCCGGTCAGAAAGGTTACGAACGATTGATAAGGCGAGAAACAACTAATTCCCAACGTGAGTCCAGTGAAACGAATAATAAGCTTTCATCGAAAGATCCTGATGGGAAAATGAAGTCTCTCTGTTTACACAATATGGAATCGATCGATTCGTTAGGTTTCATCCCCCTCTTTCCCTTTCCGACCTATCAGACAATAAAACGAAAAATTACCTCGGGGTAAATACTCTAGAAAACTCCTCATATGCCGATTGATTCAATCGATAAGACCAATCAGCATCAGTGGGCATTATTCCAGGTCTGAGAAATATACCAACATTGTTATTCAATGGTGAATTAACCCTAACATCAACACGAAGTAAGGAGCCGTTAAAAACCGGAATATCGAGAACAAGCTCTCCTTCAATAAAACCATTCGGATTGACAATCTTGGTGGATGAAGTTGTTGTTGTTGTGGACCTAGTGCTGTTCAGCTGGATGGCGATGGTTTCATTACGAGGCAGATTCTGAATGGGGATTTCTTCTCCGCTGGATGTAGAATACGACAGCCCTGCAATGGGCGATGCGATGTCTGGCAGTTCAGAGTACGGATTGTTGAAGCTCGTGTTGAATATCTCGAACACATCAGGCGATTTGATTGGGTTATTGGAGACAGCGAATTTACAGCCATCCGCCGTCAACGACCTACCCAATGAAGACGACGATGAGCGTTTTAACACTGCACTACCATATTTCGTCGCGAAGCGCTTCGCCACTTCGCCCTTCAAACTCCCTCGAAGCACCGCCGTATACAAACGCATCACCAAATTTAGATTCGCCTTCAGGCCACTAACAGAAGCCACAGCCCGACGTTTTCTCTTCGAAGCGGCGGAAGCTGCACTCTCAGCAGCTAAATTATTCTGAGCGAGGAAAAACAACGAATTTAAGCTACTGTCGCTGCCTAGTTGACCACGTTCTGCATAAAACCTCACTTTACGGACGACATTCTCCAAAGATTCCGTCAAATCTTTCCGGGTACTTTTCGCGATGGAATTCTCTGGTACTACGCCTAAAGACATTCTTAATGCCGAAGACAATTGTTCGATGCTTTCTAGTGACGATGCGGACATCTTGGAGGTATAGGCAGTGACATTAGAAACAACTGCCTGCTCTCTGATGCCGATATTTGTTGCTTCGTTCAGCAGTTTGGCGGTTGACTGTGCTACGGTGGCCATCTTGTTGAGGTCCTTCTCTTGTGCGAGCAGAGGCAGGCCGGATACGACGTTGTTTTGTAGGAATGTTCCGATGTCGTTTGTCACTGGTGGATATACTCTGATTTGCCTGGGAAATAAATAACATTTCTCAAAATGTGGAACTTATAGTAAATACATGCAGTCTTCTCAAGGCTGCTTCTGATACAATATTTGACATGATAGTCACCACTGATCAATTCTTTGACATTTAGTCGGGCAACATTTCAGGAAAGAACCGTCTCTCAGCATTGGGCAATGAGAAATGTGCTTTCTTCCTATATGTAACTAAGGTTGGGCCGAAAAGGTAGCTTAGACTTCCGAAAAGTTTTCCATGAAAATTGGTGATTATCATGTCCAATATAATGAAACTTACAAATAATAATGATCGATAATCATTATCAATATGGCGAGAGAAAACCATAAAGATAGCGAAAAAATAATAACTACTTAACCTTTGCATCTGACACTCCTATCAATAACACCTTGGAAAGAGAACGAAAATGGAACCAAACGAATCATTATAGTTTGATGGCAAGGAAAATTGGAAACATATTGAAGCAAACAACTGAATAACTGAATGGGTATTGCATCTGACACTCATAAGAGAAGCCTGTAGAAAGAGCGGGGATGTATTAAGCATCTATAGCTTAGGGGTACGACGCTTCAAGGTTACTTTTCTTCGAGCAAGAGGAGCAATTTTTGAAAGTAAGAGATGCGCTGCATTGTCTTTTGCTGAGTCTTAAGACATAAACAAAAAAGCGAGAATCTTAAAAGTGATGTTTCTCAAGAAAGTAGGAAATGAGGACGGATTCCTTTTTAATCTGCTAGTTTTCTTTTATTTTTTCTTGTATACAGTACGTGCACTACACCTATAATAAAGATATCTATGTAGGGTACAGGTCCTTCAACGATAACAGTAATTCATTTTACTGAACAAGTCAACTTGTAGAAATATGAAAGCTTGTCATCATTATTATCATTAAATAGAACGGGAATGAAGCCTAACGAATTGTTATACTTAGAGGTCCAACGATAGATATAAATGTTTTCTGCAAGGAGTAAAAGAAACCTTGTCTCTTACAAGAGAATGTTGCTATTTTGCTGAAAATCAAAAGAAAAACCCCTCAAATTGACAGCTTCTTGATATCATTCTCAAAAGGCCACGTTTACAAGGGCGTCACCTCAAGAAAAAAATATTATCTGATTTTCTGCTCTGGCGCAAAACATTCGCTAAAAGTTTTATTCTTAAGATCTTGAGCCTAGTAATATTAATAGAATATTCTTAAATTTCACTGATTTTGAGCCTCATTATTCTTATGAAATTAATTCTTATAAAAAAGATAGAATGAAAGTAATTGTGTTTCAATCCATGATGTCACTACTGGGGAAGTATTCAAGGAGAGGTGGAAGAAGAGCTGAGAAACACAACCATTCTGTGCATATGAAGTGCTTTACATGAATCTTTTATAAGTAATTTCTGTTCGAGCTCAGTCCTAAAAATTGCTTAGCTAGAGGGAAAATTCGAGTAATGAAAATTGCTAAACAATTGCTTAGCTTTTTATACTTGAAGATTTTTTTCTTACAATATCATTTCACAGGTTTTTGCACAACAAATATGGTATCTTGCATATAAAAGTGTACTAGGTTACTAATTTCCAAATTCCAGTACGACCTACCACTCCATAATTGCTGAACGATTTTCATTGCCGAATGAATCAAACTAGAATTTTTAAATTGCTTAGCATTCCTCCATCCAGCACTAGCATTGCTTAAGTTTTGGTCTGTCGAGTACTGACTTTCTTATAAACCATTTGCTTATAAAAAAATGCATGTGAGCTGTTTCTGGTATCCTTTTTTGTAAAGACAAACAACATTCACAAGTTTCTTAACTCTTTTGATTAAAATAAAACCTCCTACTAAAATTTCAATAGTGTAGAGTGTAGTGTAGTGTAACGTAATATGGGTCACATGTGAAGTTTGTGATACTCCATAACTTATGTAATATTTACGCAATAATACAAACCAGCCCAACCAAGATTTCTTAGAAAAGCAAGATTTTCCTGGTTCACTTTTACAATAAGCATGAAGTCAATAAGCAAAAGGGTTTGGATGACCAAAACGAGAACAACTCCAGGATCCCATGAAATAAATTAAGCAACGTGTTTTTAAAAGCAACTATGCTATAATCGGAAGACAAAGGCCTCTTTGTCTGGGGTTAACGTTTGAAAGTGGAAGTTGAATTAATTTCAGTATTATATAGTGCATTGTATGATCTATAGAAAAGTATCGAGATGCTCGTGCGTACACTGCAATTTACCTTGTTTTACCATTCAGGTTTTGAAGGAATTTAGGAATGGTACCTCCGACTTTTCTTAGCTAATTTGTTACATTAGGCAAACATTGATTGCCATAGGTAAATAGATCGGCTTAGTTGCCCTTATCTAACAATTGGACCATGAAATAATGAAATTCGTGATACTCATAATTGCTATGACTTTGTTTGGATTTTTGAAAATTAGATATATATGAATATGATATTACTTATACATGAATATGAACATTACATATAGAAATATACGTACTAATTTTTCTTAACATTTATGATTTTATGTAGTATCATGTATAATGACGATGAAATGCAATGCAATTCTTAAACTTCGGCAACTCATAAGCAACATTGGGGCTTGAAACTCCAACTTATTTAAGCAACTTTGAGAGATATTACCATAGTCCATTTTCTTATTAAAAAAAAGAGTGAAACATTTCTAAGAAATTTCTTTTCCTTTTCTTGTGAGTGTGACACTTTCAAGAAATTTATTTCCTTTTCTTTTGTCTAAAGTGTTTACTTTCGTCTTCGCAAAAGTAGGCTGCCATAAAAACCAAGTATTGTGAATACGACACCACCCAAGCACGGAAGCAGAGGGAAGCTAAACTCGACTACTATTTCACAACAGACTACCGTACTGCCTCAGAGAAAAGAATATGGAGAACCCGGAGGAAGAATCGAAAGAAAAATTCTCACTACAACAACATGGCGAAACGACGACAAACCCGCAAAATGAAGACACCGAGACACTGAGTATGATTTTCACGGACAGAATCTTGAAATTAGTGGTCTGTTTGGTGTTTGGGATAATACCCTATAAATTAAAGAGTAAAGTATACTCCGGGCTTTGCTCAGCAATCATCGTGGCGTTGCATTGGTTTTCAGTGATCGGGTACGTATACTGCAACGAATTGTTCTGGTCAAAAGACGGAGAAAAATGGTCTACGATGATAAATGCCTCTACTAAGAGGGTAACACCGAGTGTACCCCCCACTACTGTGTCCGAGATATCCAGAGAAACTTTATCTTTGTTGATTGGGTTGTCGTTTTCTGACGCAGTCAGTGTCTCTATGATTGTTTACTATTTCTACAAGCATGGAGGCATGCACTCAGGCTGGCAGAAATCCGAACTACTCCCCGTCATAAAAGCTGAAGATGACGACGAAACTTTAGCGAAAATCAGTAAAAAAGATTGGTTGATGACAAATGCATTATTGCTTCTGGGTTTCTCGAGCATTCTGTTTCTCATTGCCTCGAATCTGTCCACAAACACGATGTTCGACTTTCACGGTATTCGCTCTTTTCTCAGTCACACAACCGTAGGGAATAAGCTGATCTACTACATCACATTCGTCATGCTTTTTTGGGGCTTCGCTTCAACCGTGTGTGCGTGCTGCTTATTCCACGTGATGTCACGCCAGTTGATCGCAGTCGTCACGCATACGAAGAAACATGTGCTGGAGAACGTGAAGACACGGGAAGAGTTTTTCAAGCTTCACAAGCAGCTGCTCAAATACAAGAAGCAGTTAGTGGGGAAATTCGAGTGGTGGTTCGTCGTACACAACGGCCTATACTTGATCCTGGTCCTACTGATGATTTTCGAGTGGTTCGCCTTCATGAAAAACCCCAGCTACGGGAACAACTTTCTGGTATCTCAGGCTGCTGGCACCTTGCTGATCGGATACAAATTTGCATTGCCTTTCCTCTCTGCCAGTCTCGTTACAATGGCATTCAAGGATTTCTACCTCAGCATAGCACGCGAGAACATCTTCAACGACATCCCAGAACTGCTTCTCTTTCCAGAACACCATGGATTCGAAGTGATTGGAATCCGCATCACCCCAAGCACAGCGTTAATCGCCTTCTTGTCCAGCTTCGTTGGATTGCTCAAGAACTACTCCACAAAATGAACAGACAGAGAGAACCAAAAACAATTTCTAGACTCCAGATATACCTAATATTGCAAATAATTCTTACACAGATCATGTAGAGATTTAGGAACCGGGAGGGTAATCAGAGGCAGGTGCCCCCGAGGATCATGTGCTTCCTACGTCCAAAAATGAAATTATTCCTCTTCAATTCATGCCAATTATTTATTTACTTTCATGAAAATGTTGTAACTAATCATTAAAGATAATTTGATAAATAATGCACTTTGTTATGCAGAAATTCTGCCCGAAGTTTCATTTTCTGTCTTAATTCTGAGAAAGACTTTGATATATCAAATAGACTAGGCTTGACAAAATGTCCATGTATTTTACAAGTCGCAAAAACAAAAAAAGGGGGGAAGGGGTGGGTTTCAAACACTCCCTTCTATTTGATTGTATGAATAAAAATAAATAGTTTTCATGCACTTTGTTGCAGTATTAAACTCTTTTTCACTGGACACGAATTACTTTCAATTGTTTTGTTAATTATTATGTTAGCCTTGGGGTCGCTATGCAGTGGCGGCGCCAGCCGCCAAGAAGTGGGGGGGAAATATGAACAATAGGGGCCTGGAGGCGGAGCCCCCGGAAAATGTTTTAGGGCCACGTCCTTTAAAAACCAGGGACACGCCCTTGTAAACGCTAGGAACGCCTTTTTAAATGCTGGACACGTTCTTTCACCAAAAGCTCTATTTACATAAGGAAATTCCCTTTTATTTTAAAGACACAGATATAACCTTGAAGTTGGTTAGTGATGTAACATTTTAAAAATCGAATTGTTACAACAGGAGCTTGCGGTGGTTAGCTAGTTTAAAAACGTCTACCAATTTACTGAACTTGATATTGTCGGCAATGTCACGTTCGCTACTTATTTGAACAAGATAAGCCTGTCGGGAGACATAGCTGCCCGAAAATAATTATGGATGATCTTTACTTTGCTGCGTATGCGCTCATATGATGCCACGGTAACAGGTAAAGTAGCAACAATTGTGACGACCCGAAACAAGTCAGCATACAAATTGTGGAGATCAGTCTTGCTGAAGACATTAAGCAGTGAGGGCAATCGGATTTGCATGGATCTCAGATACCATCTTTCTGAAAAAGTGGGGGGGACTAGTCCCCCATTCCTCCCCCTGGCGCCGCCACTGTCGCTATGAACTAACATGCTCCCTTTGGTATCCTCTCGCTTTTTTCTGTGTATGAATATCATACGAGAAAAACAAAAAGGTTTGTACCAATCTTAATCAGATGCCCTAATTCAATCATGCAACTCAGACCACACTGTTAGGCCATTGCGCCAGAAACTTACATTTTACGCCTGTTCTGAACCAAAACACTTTGTTACGCCTGTTACGCCAAATACTACTCAGTTACGCCTGTTACGCATATATTAAATTCATATATTACGTTCCTAGTAGAAGGAAGGAAGTAAGCAAGGGAAAATTTGTTAAAAATTATTGATAATTTTCAATTGACTTACTTTCGAAGTCCAATCGCAACAGCTCCTAGGGTGTCTTCAATCAATATCTGAATCTGTAGTTCTCGGTTATTATTCTTCTCACCAATGGGAAGTTGAAACGACCTCTTTGATTGGATGCCACGATACAAGATGTCACTTGATTGGTCAGCGTTGATAACAACCAACCAATAGATGAGTGGGCTTTGAACATTGTGCTCGTCTTTCCAGCCCTGGCACGAATAGCTGAAATAAGTCTTCAGCGTTTCACCAGTTTCAGGGCTCAAGTCACATGTCCCGTTTGTAGGAGCTTGATTGGGTGATAGTGATAATGTGGATTCTCCTTTTTTCAGGGAATTACCTAAAATATAAACGATTTTCAGGGATAAATGCGGTTATGATACTTAGTTGTTAAATTTCCGTTCTCTTTCTAAAATACTTCTCTTGCAGTATGAGTGACAGATGGAAAGCTTCAACAGTTATCATGTTTCACTATGCTTCATATTTTGTCACTATCCTTAAGTTCTGCACATATTTAAGACTGTTATGAAATTGAGAATCATTGGCATATAACAAGCATATCTCAGATATAGAATTGAGTTTAATGTGGGCTACCACCATTTTAATATGCCACCATCAGGTCTCGAAGCTTTATGAATTAATGTTATTATATACATGGCTCTGAAAGAAAACTAATCCAAAACATAAATCAATGCCTCACTGAAGATACGCTTAGAGCTATATACACCTGAAGGCTACTGACATAACTCATTGTCGTGGTTAAGGACAGTGGTTGCAAGGTTCGCCTTGGGTGGATGAAACCCTGATTCAGGAACTTGTGATGGTAAATGAGATTTGTGCTGGCCCACTCTGGTGAAATAATATTTCCCATGTTAGACTTTGCCTTATGAATTCAGAGAAAGTAAAAATTCATTTTGCTGCGATGAAATTAGAAACGCTGAAAAGACAGAATACAAATCTCACCAGAGACATCCGCAACGAAAACAATCTTGTACACACTTCTGCCATCTAATACATTCTCATTAATGACGAAAACACTCGTTTCTTCCGTTGAATTCTCCACAAGACGTTTAACCACCCTTCCATCACCTTCAATCAATTTCCATTCGAAATTCACTTCAGATTGTGCTCTGGACGAGATACAATTTGTGCATTTCCCCAATAACTTCAGCTGTCTGCTACGCACGTACTCGAGGCTGTTGTAGCTTTTACAGGTAATGCACTCTATAAACACTTCTGCAACTCTTCCTGGGATGACATGGATCTAAGAAAACAATCAACATCAAACTGCAATGTCTCGTGAGATCAAGATCATAATGTACAACTTGTTCTTATATTTGCCTTGTGTTATTTGATCTTGCATTTTGACCCCCGTATATAATCCACAAGTACTATCCATTTTACTGTAAAAGCCCTGAAGCCCCCTCTAATGGTACTGATGGTATCCTCCTACAATACTAAATACCTCTACAGCACTTAATAGTATCCCGCCACAATACTGATACCCCACAGCACTAGACATCCTCCAGAGTGCTGATGATATCCCCCTCAGTACTGAATACCTACAGTAACAGGAGAGAGGTTCCTCACAGTACTGATAATATCCCCCCCCCCCCCACAGTACTGAACATTCTCCAGAGTGCTGATGATATCCCCCACAGTACTGAACATCCTCCACTGTATTGATGATATCCCCAACAGTACTGCAAATCCTCTACAGTAACTGCGAAGAGGTTCCCCACAGTACTGATAGCCCCTAAAGTACTGAAAGCCCTTAGTACTGGAAACTCTCTCCAGTAACAAGCACCCTCCACAGTACTCAAAGAGGTTCCGCACAGTACTGATAATATCCACCCCCTCCCCACAGTACTGAACATCCTCGACAGTACTCAGCATTCCCCAGAGTATTATACAATTCTAAATCATATACTTACAGTTTTCCTTCTGATTTGGGACTTTTCTCCTGGAATTTTCACTGACAACAGAAACGTAAATGACGCAGTTACATCCAGACTGCCTGCAGTAACCAACGTTCTATTCTCAGCACTTCTTGTGGTATTCTTACACCCTGTTACATTATTCCTAATGCCGGACGAATTATGCGCATGCGCAATACAGGTCCACTGATACGAGAGGTTGGGTGGGAGGAATTGCGATGTTGCACTCACTGCTTGTAGGTAGAATGATTGATTGAGGCCGATGGTCTGAGAAGCTCCTCCCAGTATGATAGGGTTAGGCGGATCTAAGCGCACCTAAGATGGAATGAAAATGATCAAATCTTCAATGAAGACATCAACAAATACAGGTCAGAAATAGTGCAGCAACTAAGTAAATAAGTAAGTAAGTAATTGAA
The DNA here is from genome assembly GCA_963924455.1 of Pelagia noctiluca. Lineage (NCBI taxonomy): Eukaryota > Metazoa > Cnidaria > Scyphozoa > Semaeostomeae > Pelagiidae > Pelagia > Pelagia noctiluca. The sequence continues at coordinate 1,998,443 of OZ004332.1, read as the reverse complement.
TAAGAAAGTAAGTAATTAAGTAAGCAATCAAGCAAGGAAGTAAGTAAATAAGCAATATGCAAGTAAATAAGTAAATAAGTAAGTAACCAAGCAAATAAGTAAGTCAACTAAACTTTGGATCCAGATTCTCACAGTCGCTTCCTCAACATTTCACTAAAAATATCAGACTTGCTAGCTATTTACACCTATCCCTAAATCTATTTGTTAGCATATTCCCGGCCTAAGTAAGCTTGTTAAGCAATTCATCAGAGTCAATAAATGCTTTCTTTGCAGAAGAACTGACCCTCATTCCAGGGCTTTTTGTTGAGTGCCTTGTTGGTCATTGTTTATAAGAGTGTATTATTAATGATGCAGCACGTTATATACAAGATACATGTGTTTTCATGCGAGATTGAAGTGGGAACAGCAAGAGAATTTTGAAGCCAAGCAATTGATGCAAATACTCTTTCAATAAGTGCGAATGAAATCGTTTTAAATTCGTTTTTTGGAAATTTCTTTGAAATGAGTTTGCAAGGATAATTAGCAGTAGTTAGAGATGAAATCAAATCAAAAATTATAGTCTCATAAACATTTAGCTTACAAGATAATTGCTACATCACTCCATCAACTTCACTGACTTTAATAGTTACCTCACTTACCTTGAGGAAAACAGCATCCGTGATCTTATATCTGTCACTCCTACCAAACACAGCAGTGTACATCATGCAGTATGAACCAATGGGCAACGCACGCGGCGGCAGGCCGAGTATCGGAGTACCCAAGCTCACTACGGCAGAAAACTCGGCAGCGAAACTGAAGGACCTCAACGATTCCATCTTGGCAAAGCAGTCTGTCGATTCATTTGCATGTTTAAAGGACCAGGCCGATGTGACAGATGACGACGAACAATTATAGCTGATCATTACTTCAGAGTACAACCATTGCGACTGCACCACTTCGCGCTTTTTGCCTCCCATGATCTGTACAACAGGCGGAGGGCACGGAGTCTTTTCCACATGAACAGTTACGAATTTTTCTAACGGTTTAAATGGCAGGCTATTTCTCGCAGTCACTTTGATTCGAAAGACGCCTTGTTTAGTGAAGACTCGCTCAAAATCAGCATGATTGGCATTTGATAATGCGTGATTCACGTACCAGTTGTAATTTGCGTTTGTACCCGATGACACGTGGGCCTTGAAACTGACAGTCGAGCCTGCTGAAAGAAGTAAGCTAGAGGCCCACAACGATAACCCACTCAATTTGTCTTGCATCAGAAACGTGAAATTTCTCGTGGCATTACTGACTTTATTTCTTGCATTCACGGTAATATTAGACAGACCCGGCTGGATTGGCACTAGCCATAATACATCACGGGCCTGCAGTGCGTCTCTGACTCCCCCATTCACCACATAATTCACAGTAACATTGGTTCCGTTTATAATAGCACTGAAACTGACATTTTCATGGGTAGGAACTACATTACCGTACTTTGAATCGAAAGAGCAGATCGTCGCCATATCTTGGATATAGACTCTGACGACTTTCTCCCTCCGGCTCACGCGATTGGCTGCATTAACAATCACATGATATGCACCAGCTTTTGAAAACACGTGACTGATGTTATTTTGATTTGTGATACTTCGCGAAAAATCTTCCCCTCTCAGCAACCAATTATATTCGACACTCGATCCAACGGTGATTTCTGCTCGTAAAAAAACAGGCTTTAGGGTTTGATAAAATACTTGCTTGTGAAATATCTCCAGCCCTGTAATGTTACTCTGTATTGTTATAGGAAAAGAATGATTTACGCTGCTGACTAAGTTTCGTACTGTGATGACCACATTGTGGATTCCTGGTTGTTGAAACGTAAGCCATCGTCTTGACGGCAAGCCACTTTGTTTCGACACGACACCAAAAGGTAGAGACCAGTCATATTCCGGATTGGTTCCCTCGCCGATGGTGACGGTAAACTCAGTGGACTCATTCCTCGTGGCCAGTATGGGGTGAAGCACTGGTGACGTAATCCGATCTTGAACGATAATTCTTAGGCTAGCATTCTGAGCTCCCGCTAAATTTCTCGCAGCGATACTGACATTATAAATATCTACGTGTGGGAACTTGTAGTTCAAACTTTCTCCTGTGGCAATGAGGCTCCCATTGATGAACCAACTCACTGAGAAATTGCTTCCAGAAAGTTGGACTATCCACATCCTGACAGTTCGGTTGGGGCTCGTGGTGGTTGTGTTGGATACAAGCGTCACCCCTTTGCTTCGCTGTATAACAGGAAGGTGGAGTGACGCCCCTTCATTAGACACTTTATTAAAGGCTTTTAACCCCACTGTCAGGTAATGGACGTCGGGTTGGCTGACCGTAATATGAACTTCCGATCCACTCATTTCAACTCCTGTAGGATCTAGCTTCCACGAGTAAGAGATGTTACTGCCAGTGTTAGTCCTGGCATAGAAAACTGTTGTTTCGTTGAAGAATATGAAATCGGAGCTGTAGTTAGAATCTATAGAGATCTGAACTCCACGGATCGGCTCTTGCACTTCGATGTTAGTTGCAGCCCTGTCACTGCTGATATGGTTCTGCACGTTTACAGATACTGTATGGAAGCCGACTTTTGAGAATTTCCAAACTAGTTTACTTGTTGACTGACTCAAATTTTGGCCAGATACGATCCATACATATTTGTGTTCTGCTCTATCCACAATTGAAGTTGTTATTTCAACGGAATCGTCAATAGATAACACAGATGCATTCGTATTCACAGTGACATTCTGAATCTGCAACTCAATGTTTAGCTGAACTCTGCTTGTGACGTTTGACACCCCGTTGCTTGCAGTGATATTAATCAAATATGGGCCTAAATCAACGAAAACATGGCGGACTTCTTTGCCTTTCTGTGACTGTCCACTAGCAAATGACCATACAAACTTGGGAGCTGTGCCTTGGACATTCGCAGTGAGAGTTTTCGAGGTATTTACTGCCAAATACATGGGCATGACTACCACGTTTCCACTAATAATATCTTGTGAGTCCACCAATAATGTTCTGTTGACATTGCTAACTTTATTCGATGCATAAAAAACCAATTTATTTGATTTTGCAGTGCCAAATGTCCTATTGATATATGCTGCATTGTTGAATAGTTGAAAACTCGCTGCTCCGGATATCTTATATCCATAAATTGAAGTTCTCTCGACCGAGATACTGATTCTATAGTTCGCATTGGTTGCCACATATCTGCTGCCCGTAACAGTCAGCACATTATCATTATCATTCAGAGGTATCTGAATGGTTACTGAAGAGGAGTTGAAATAGTTACTGACATTATTCGTTGCGTTTAATGACAAATTGTATCTCCCTTCATTTCTGTACACATGCTGAATAGATGGGCTGTCTTTGTCGATGTAGAGCCACCCGGAATTAGAACCATCCCCATAATCCCAATGTACATACATGTCACTGCCTGATATTCGATTTGCTTTATACCTGATATTCCGATCCAGGGGGCTGTGATAATATTCAGGTAGCGCAAGTCTGATCTCCTCCTGTGCAGAGACATCAACAGTTGTCGTCTTCCTGCTGACTTCATTCTTAGCAGAGACAGTATAACTCAGGGCCCTAGCGGACCTGATCTTTAACGGTTTAGATACGTTGCCTGTAAATGACATTCTCACTCTCGGCTTTACATTCTGGCGTATACTAAACGTGACATCCGTACCGCTACTTAAAGCAACAGTGATATTAAAATATTCGTTGACCTTCACGATAGATTTTTTAGTTGTTGCTGTAAAGTTTTTGATTTCATCTTGAAGAATTGTACTAGTCGATATCTTCTCTGTCCTGTTTTCGAAATTTGTTGCTAAAACACGAATGGCATACGTCCGAGGCCTGCTATAAGTGTGGTTGATAGGGGTAAGGTTCGTAGTGATGTTTGTACCATCACCCAGATCCCAAGTCAGCTGTGGTTCTTTTCCTCCGCAGAGTTGTGCTTGTATCTTCATTGTTTTATTGGTTTGGTAGTATCTAGGCCGTATAATTGACAGTCCATGTATTGATCCAGACGGGAGAACAGTGATTAGTCTAGATACTGGTGACTTGCTGATGTTGTTATAAACAACTACAGTAAGGTTGAACGTGGCAAGCTTCGTGAACACGAAATCAAACTTTTCGGACGTCCGATTCATATAAACATCATCGAGGTACCAGTTAATAACCTCATTACTGCCCGTGTAACTAGCTGTATATACCTGACTTTCGTTTAAGTTCGCAAACGAATCGCAAGAAACTATTTTCAAGCCACTTATTCTCGTTTCAGCGATAAAACTGTCCGTCCAGGCCAAGGCTCTTGGTGTCACTGGATTGCTGAACGTCACATTAACTCGATAGTGCCCTGGTGATGCTATATCGTAGTTACGGGCAAGAAAACAATGGTCTGTATCCACGCAAGCAGATGTATTCACAACATTCATTGGACATATCGACGAGCAGGAAGACTGATTTCGGTATGTGAGATCATTCTGGGAATCAAATATACTCCACGTTGCTTGGACTAGCTTATATGTCGTCTTGAAGGCAGAAACTATGCTTTCTGAAGTTGCAATAAATTGATTATTGGTCGATATCAGTTCTGGTACTTTCACCATAGAGTTAAGAATCGTCAGATTCACGGAAATAGCAGCAGATGAAGCACCCTGAATAGTAATGGATATGTTATTAGAGACCTCATCGGTGAAATTTGACTGGAATACAGAAAATCTGCTGTTGTTATTGTTACATAAGGTACTGTTATTGTCGACGCACTGCAGCATTGTAGAAGTCTTAGCAATGCCATCATAGGCAAATGTAGCAGTAATATTTTCCTCAGCATCAACGCCTATTGCTAGGTGTATGTCGATTGGTATACCCAAAGGAATTGCCACAGATGTGTTGTGATGAATCAGGTTGATGCCTGACTGTCGCACTGCAAGATAATTGCCAGTTTTCTCGAAAAGTATTGAGTATCTACCCCCTCCTCTTGTGTAACTAAACATCACCGACACGGAATTGAAGTACGTTTCGTTCCTTGTTGTGATTTCGAACCCTGATTCTGACAACGTACTTGTTTTGGTTTGATGCAGTGCCATTGAAGAGGAGCCCACGTCTCTTACTGCACGTTCGTGCAAAACAACATACGGAAATTCATCTGGTATTTGGGTGATCAAAGACACAGGCGACGAAACGCTTTTCTCAGGCTTAAAGTTCGTTTGTGAGTCATCATTGATTTCCTCTGCTGCAATTGAAAGAGTGGAAGATGGTTTGGAAGGAAGTGTTGTTGTTGCTGCAAGAACATCGTTGATTGGTGCATTCACTGCTAAAATAACAGAAAACCTGTTATAGCAGAAGAAATAGTAACATATCTTGACAATTATTCCTAATCAAGCTAGCTCCAATTCACATAAGTGTCTTAAATAATATAGCTGCTTTAAGAGGGTTTTAGACGTTTTTGTCAATCCTTTTTTTGGGGTCTTAGTTATCGAACTAAGGTGGCCTGATGGCGTCAGACCAGAGGTCCAAAAAGTCAGAGATTTCTGCTAGGGACACGGTAATGGTATTGGTTATCTCGTTGGTTCATTAGAATCGAATAAAACGCTACCTGATCGTCTTCGACCATTCAGTTTTACAGCACCTTGACAATTCAGTTTTTCTAAAAACAAGAAAATCATTAGACATTAAGCTTTACCATACTGTTCTAGGAAGGAAGGCATGGCCTATAGAAAGGCATAAACGAAAATGGAAATCGTAACACAAATAGTGTTTGATAGATTGGAAAATATTGCATGAAATATTGACCATATCTTGGCAATGATGCAATGAAAACTCACAGTGAGCTTGGTTCACTCTGGTCGTTTGAAAACTGAATAATAATACACATTTGTTGAACACAGGAGCGCCTGGTAGCAGCAGAGAATGAGCAGTGATATAATACAGGTCATAGGAATTGAACTCACAACCCCTGGGTTAGAAACCAAGTGCTTCGGCAATTGTGCTATAAAGCACGAAAGCTAATGCTTGGAAGGAGGTGAGTTTATTAAGTTTGTGTAACTATCAATACACTGCCTTAATAAATCTACCTATTCAGTGACCCCTTTGTGCTGCGCACATAAACCAATACACTACGAAGATAGTAAGTTTATCTGCCTATCAACTATCAATGCACTGCTTCGATCAGTCTACCTATTCAGTAGGCTATTTGTGCTTTGCACATAAACCAAACCTTACGAAGATAGTAAGTGTATTTGCCTATCAACTATCAATTCACTGCTTCGATTAGTCTACCTATTCAGTGGGCCCTTGTTGCTTTGCACATAAACCAAACCTTACGAAGATAGTAAGTGTATTTGCCTATCAACTATCAATTCACTGCTCTCTTACTCCACCTATTCAGTAGGCCCTTTGTGCTTTGTGCATTAACCAACATCTTACGAAGATAGTAAGCTTATTTGCCTATCAACAACTATCAACTGAAATAAGATAGGCTAATACTCACGATTAAGGTGGTCGTCTTCTGTTAGTTTCGTAAGCGTCTGAGATGTTGGATTGTAACAAGAGACTTCTTGGAAATGACAGACGGTTTTATAAGCCATTCGATACTTCTGATGCCTCAGCCATTTTGAGAGCCAAATGAGCTCACAAGAGCAATGAAGATCTGTGTTATTTATGTACCTGAAATTATATATATATATAATAATAATAATAATAATAATATGAAGTTGCAGGAGAGTTGCAGGAGAGTTGCAGGAGTAAACTTGAGGAAGCAGGATTTGGAAAACCAATCGAGATAATTTGTGAGAATGAAAATGACACGAGTAGGACTTTTTTTTTCATTCTCACACATTACCTCGATTGATTTTCCAAATTCTGCTTCTCTTCAACTTTGTAAAGTGTTCGGCTTGCCACCGGTCCGTTTTACTGAGTACGAACATACAGTATTTTCCAAATGATTCGACTTGGAACAACAAACGTCCGTCTTCACGAGGTGTCTGTTTGATACAGGTGTCCGCTTAGGAAAAACTGACTGCAATCTGCATTCAAATTTCCAAATATTGTAAAAAGGCTGATGGAGTAGATTATTAGATTTTTTGCTTAAAATGTGGATTCTTGTTAATATGGATGAGCTTGAAACTTGCGTTTATTTGCAGAAACGGCCACAATTCATATTGATTCATAAAGCTGCTAAACGCAACACAGAAAAATAGGAAATAAAACCAGATATTCGTGTAATGGTCATACGTACATTTCTTTCAAAGATGATAGATCTCTAAAAGGGTTTTCTTCGATGAATTTGATTTGATTACCATTAAGTAATCTGTAAAAATGATAAATATACATCAAAAGTAGATTGAAGCAAGAAAGGAGACGAGTTTTCGGTAACTTCCTGTTCCATTACCTCAAAATCATAAGACATTATAATGATGTGGCTACTGAGTTCGAGTTTATCGCATGTTCTTCTGTAAACTGAGTACTATGATGCACATTTAAACATACAAACACTGATACAAATATGATGCACATTCAAAGCTATAGAGATCAACCAAAACTATAGTGACGCCACCACTTGATTATTTTACCGGGAAATTTTAACTATTTCTTAACAAAACATTATCCCAAGTTTGCCACAGGAAGTTCTCAATCTTTGTATCTTTAATCCAAACCTTTAAATCGATTCCTTCGACCTTCAGTCTCAGGATAATTTAAGGTATGGAGAAAGTTTTGAATTTTGGTAGCAAAACAGCCCCTGCATCGAGAATGATTGGTGTACTAACCCTTAGCGGAAACCTAGCCTCACTACTGAATGGCAAAACACCCTAGTGACCTGACCCTGATAGTGACCTGACCCTAAGTTCCAGATGCTTTTAACGTCGGTCCTACCAATCAGCCTTCTCGAGATAGACTGAATCTTTAGGGATCTAAAACTTTATCTAAAAAAGTAATCAGAGACGAGAAACTCGGGAACAATACCAAAGTTTGACATGACTACTCAGTCAGAATTTCAAAAAAGTGGTGTGGAAAAATCTAAAAAGATAAATCTACTCACAATATTTGCAAATTTGTCAGTCTTGAAAAAACATCGTTTGTAAGAATTGAAATTAAATTTGAAGACAAGTCACTGAAAGATATCAATTATTTTAAATGAATAAATGGGAAACATAGCAAAAAGTTATAACTACTAAGCTTTGCATGTGACACTCATCACAGTAATAAGTTACAGCAGTCTTTGATCAGTACGAGGATGGTGAAGAAAATTGGAAATATAGCGAAACATGATAACTATTAACTACTGAATCAGAGTAGTACGTCAGAAAGATAACGTGAATGAAAACTAACAAATTATTAACCCCAGAGGTGGATTAAAATACTCCTTTTCGTTTTCTTTCCTACGTATTACTCTGATGAGTGTCAGAAGCAAAGTTTCAGTAGATCTTGCGTTTCACTATGTTTCCCATTTTCTTCTCCGCCCTTCAAGTTCTGCACCGATCAAAGACTCTTGTTTCAAGAAAGTCCTTCAGCATAACAAAACTAATAGATGTGTTGTATTTGATAAACACATTTTTGTAATCGATGGTTTTCGTATCTTAAATTCGAGTATTTCGTATATTGAAATTAATATTTGTTTTTGCTGATAACAGATTTTGAGTTTGAGTTTTGAGTTTTAATTTAAAACTATCAAAGAAAAAAGAAAACATAGAATGATCAGACCCTTGAAACTGTCTCTAAATTCTTTCTTGGCAGTTAAGTCTCAAGTTTGATTCACAAAGCAGGATCTTGCAGGAATGGAGAAATATGCAACCAATTGAAAGTCTCAAAAATACGTTCTCAACTGTGGAGTTGTTTAGCACAAATGTTGGTGCTTGATGTGTTGGCAGGAAACCAAAGTTTCAGAATAAATTCGTAATTAAGACTGCGACGATAATGCTCACTTCTTATTCTAATAAGACATCAAGAAAGTAGAGCACTTCACGACGTCTTTAATCGATGTTAAAAACTAAATAACGATCTAATTACCCACCATATCTGACACAAATTCATAGCTTTTATCTACTGATTTTTTCTTCACCAGTTTGAATTTTGAACTGTAGCAGTGAAGCATAGTAATGATGACAGTTTAACATAGAATAGGATTTAGAAACACACTTACAGATATCTAAGGTCTTTAAGTCCACTAAAAACATGTCCTTGGATGGATATCATTCTATTGTTATTCAGCTTCCTACAACAGATAGACATAACATTAATCAAAGTATTGCTCGCATATTCTTATGTAAAGTTAATGGCATTTTGTATGACACTAAATTGATATGACTTATTTTTCATTCACTATGCCAGGTTAAATACGAATGTATCAAATCATCTGAGGATATAGTACAAGAACGAAGCCAAAAGATCTGAAAGGGGGACAGTTGACCACTTTCAGCACTCAATGGTATAGCATCAACTTTTATTTTCATTATTAATTGTCTACCAGGTCTATAATATTGTTGAATTTTCAAAATATGATAGATAGACAAATGAAAAATACAAAAGGGTGTGCCAACGTCTTATCATAGCACTGAACGAGCGGGGAGAGAGAATGGCAGGCAGGCCCCTCTTTCCCTCCTCTTGCACGATTCCCGCAGTCACCCTGGTGGAAAAAAACTGATATGGCCTAAGCAAAAGGGAGGTTGGGATAACATCCATAAGAATAGAAGTCTACATAACAAAGCACAATATGAGACATGTTATTACAGTTTAAAAACATGTTTTTCTTATTTTGATCCTTGACGAGGGTAAGAAATTGCAGTACTCACAATTTTTGAAGCTTCGTCAGGTTTTCAAAATCATTCTCAGTTGGTTGAGTGATTTGATTGTAGGAAAGGTCTCTGCAGAATAAGAAAAATCTCAAAATGAAATTAAAGATAAGAGATCAAGGGTGTTACATTTTTGGAAGACTGCCCAAACAGATTTTTTTCAACATATACCAACTGGGAGATAATTATCCCTTCAGCCCTTTACTCTTTTGTTTCAAGCATTAGCCTCTTGTCCCTTTTTCTTAAAAGATAATAGGTTGCTTTTCACAAAATATACCCTTACAAATAGGGGCTACCCCCACATATGTCAATGTACTAAGCTCCCCCTTCCTTGGGGTCTTGCCTTCATACTGACAAAAATAATAAGGTGTGTTAGCTGATCTAAAGCATGTTATCTATCAATGAGCACATTCGGCCAGATGGGTTGTACCCCTTTCTCTAATGAATGCCCCTCTCCATTCCAATTTCCCAAAAATTGCATTCATTGGCCTATCAAAGACAGACAACTGAGGTGGCAGGTGATGCACAAAGGCGTTTTTGTTATCAATATTCAATTTTGATAAAACTGATAAATAATTCATGATGGCTGAGAAATCAATTAAACTCATTTGCAGGACCTGGTTCATTCTGACCATGACCATGTGCTGTAGCTCTAAACAAGTTTGACCCTACTAAAAGCTATGTAATGACAGGGGCAGATGTTACTAAAAGCTATGTTGTGACAGGGGCGGATCCAGAATAAATCTGTAGGGGAGAGATGCTTTATGGGGCTGCTAACAAATGCTATTTTTCAATAGAATGTCAAGAATTCAGCTATTGGCGTAGGGGCATCAAACGTTTGTGGGACTACCCAATAAAAGGGACTTCCCATTAAAGACCTTTTGTCTTATTTTGCCCAAATTAGCCTTTTTTCAGAAAATATATCGAAGCTGACGCCCCCTGCCCCCTCCATGCCTACAAATTCAGCTATGTAAATGAGGACCAACCCTCTCAAAAGTGAGTGCTGATAGTTGTTTTTATCGACAAAGGGAGGGCAACTGCCCCGACTGCACCCCTAAACCCGCCTAAGCGTGGTGAAAAAGTATTAAGCGATAAGGATGATCAATCTTACTTCATAGTCAGCTAATGTACATGATATGCAAGGATTGTTTTCTCATCCTGGGAAAATCCGAGCTGCAAACTCCCTACCCGTAAAAAAAGGCTAGGGATAATCTAGAAAATCCTTAGAATTAACTCGGGAAAAGTAGGAAAAATTTACCCAGCTTTCCTAGGATTTTTAGGATTAAAAAAAATCTGAGAAAAGAGCAAATTCCTAGGAATCCCAGGAAATATGGGAAAACTGGGTAAATCCTTGGAAATCCTAGCTTTCTTAGCCAGCTTTTTGGTACGAGTAAGTCAAGGATTAAATATGACATTAAATATACCTAGTTATAAGAGCAGTATTATAGAGATAGCAATAGCAATACTTACTTGAGTTAGACTGAAATCAATACATGCTTTTATAAGAACAACCTTATTAAAAGCACCAGGCTAAAATTTGGCTCCTAATATTTTGCAATCTCTTAAACTATTAGACATAAAAAAATATAGTTTATCAAAGTAAAACCATTTCTAAGAAAACATTTTTATCAAATTTTTGAGTATGGCATCAAGTGATAAATTGATGAAAAATCACTAAAAAATAAGAAACATATATACAGACTGAAAAGTATTCTTATAAAAAAATGAGATAATTTTTGAGGTAAATATGATCAGAGCAGGATATTAAGCCACAGATCTTGGCGTTTCATTGCTCTACCAACTATGGGCTATGGCTATCTGAGCAATGGACCTTCTGGTGTGAGAAATTCATCACCCTGTTTGGGAGGCTTGGTGAAGTGGTTAAAGAAGGTGGATAGGTTTGTCTCATATTTGGTGGTGAATGATGGTAGTGCGATTTGCAAGATTGATGCGATTCATGATCAACTGCCCCGATATCTCAGTTGGTAGAGCAAGAATGTGGAAAGTCAGTGATTCTGGGTTTTCAATTCTCCGTTTTAAAAAATCATCTCCTTTGATTTTCCAAATCCTGCTTCTAACTCAAACACAATAAAATCGTGCAAATGGTTTCTTTACAATGTCTCAGAGCTCTTAAGATCAAGCTAAACACAGCTGAATCATATTGATTTTTCATTTCATGATCTCTTCAAATAAAACTTAATCCTCAAACATGTTTTAGTCCACCAGTTCATAGAGGATCAATGGCACCAAACCCAGAAAATTAGGACTTATCTTTCACCCATTCATATTTTCATTCATGAATTGAGTGTAGGCACTCCTAACATTTCATTTCCAGACAATCCTATTGCCTCAATGTAAATGACTGAAAATCTCAGCAAGCCCTTGGGTTCAGGAAAAAATCTCGTACGCTTTTAGGGAAAGTTATGTGCCCTTTAGGTGTTTGGTACAAAATAGCTACTTATTAAATACTCACAAATACTTGGTATTCGCTGGAACGTTGCTTGGAAAGTTCTTCAGACCGCAATGGGAGCAATCAAGCGTACTGCCGAAATATAAACAACACTCCCTTCCATCCTTGCTCGCATCTATTCTGAATTTTTGCTCAACTAAACTCGCTGACAACACCATCAACAGGATTAGGTGACCACAAGATCTTAAGATATGCCTCCAAGATATCATCTTCGCTCAGTTAATTGTTTCCGCTCTCCGTATATCGTGTTAACATTTCGAGTTTCATTTCGTTTCCAACACACTGCGAATATCTTCGACTTGAAGTAGGATAAGGTGAACTATATGACTCGTATTGTCAGTTGAATACTACGTCAAAGTCGTTCCACGTTAAGTCTTCTGCTAATGCAATTGCTGGATATCTCAATGTCTTTTAAGCTATTCAGTGTAGATCGTGAACTCTTCCAGTTTATGGTAGGCCTACAAGCAGTTTTACGCTAAAATCACGCTGTAGCTTGACTATTATTTTGACTGATTCACTGATGTCATAGAAAGATCTTTGAATTCATAGCCCGGGTGATTTGCATTTGACTAGCCCGATTCGAAAACAGCTGGTAAAAGGACAATGACCACAATGGCCGTCTTTTCTCTGGCGTGAAATTGCACGTAGCCGCGTTTCTCTCCGCTGCCAAAACAAAACAAAAACATTACTATGGTCAGTTGAGTTTGTTTCAAACGACTAGATACGGAAGCCAAGTAAACCGCAGTTATCGTAAACGGAATTTCGATTTTCCTTGAATTGTAGTAGAAGAAACTCTCCGACATTTACAAGGGCCTCCTCAAGGGGGACTCAAGACTTCCCCTGAATTCAGTCCCAGAGACCCAGGCAAATAGAATTTCAATGCAACGTTGCAGGGCTCCCCACTTGTTTAGAAGAGATTTTCGATTCTTAATCCGTCTAAATCCAGGCAAATGTTTAGAAATATGAATATGAGAAATACTGCATTTTGTGATTCTTGGCAAAACCATTGAAGTTCTAGGCAGACTAAATTTTGAATTGGCTCAATGTTGTCGTCCAAACGTCTTACTAAACTTTTAAGAAAGTTTTAGGAAAACTTTTAAACTTTTAAGAATATTTTTAGAACTGTAAACTGGTGAAAGATTAAGAAACTTTAAGCAACAAGATGAAATTTATCTCGCAAATAGGTTTTCTGACAGGAAAGTTGTTAGCCATATTGGAAATTGGCACCGAAATTTCAAAAACCTCCTCTGAGGTTCGCGCAGTGTTCACACCTTTTCGATCCAACTTTTGCAACTAAAAAGGAAGAAACCGGATTTCTCATTGCCCGATGATGGGAGACGGATCTCTCCCGAAATGTCGCCCCCACTAAATATCCAGGGCTTGTCCTGATAAGTGGTTACTATCATGTCAAATATTATCTCTTTCCTTGTCTTTCAATTGTGCTGGCCGTTACCTAAAGCCCTTTGCTTGCAGAGTAACTGCACAACACGAGAAGACGAAATGGGTTTGTGAGCGCACAAGTAAAACTTATTTGATGGCAATGACTTCATAAACTTCAAAAAAAGTACCCTAAATATGGTTTCCTGATTTTCCAGTATAAATGCTAAGTGCACCAATGTTAACGAATCTGTACAAAGTTGCAGACCCAGGGGGGTTACTCATATGGTTAAAGGATTGGGGTGCTCGCATCACTTTTTTTGGGTCTAGAATTTCAGTAAAACTTAATTTTTTTGCGCCAGTCAATCCTGCAACTATTTCTTGGGTTCATGAAGTTCAAAATTATTTTTGGTTCGAAATACAATTATAGAGTATAGTATTTCACAAATAAGACAGTAGAAAGTAGTATAACATTTAGTGAGTATAACATTTCTGATTTTCTGCTATGTATAATTAACAATGTGAAAGACAAATTTCTTCATTTCATTCATTGACACTTAGCCTACCTGCATCAGGCCCTAGATATACATATGTAGGCCTATCATTTTTTGAGCTAACAAAGCAAGAAAAAATATTTTTGGATCTATTTTCTTGCTTGATATTATTTGTTTGGGTTTATGGTTAGAGCCTAAATCCGGGTACCCCTATACCCTGAAAATATATGGGTACCTCCCTTGGGTTGCAGTCACAGTCAGACTGAGTGCTTGTCCCATGTAGAGTGCTTGTTCTCATATTCGAAGCAAAATATAAAAGGATGAAATCTCAGTCTTTTAAATATTTTTTCAACTTTTATTCAATTTTATACTTTTATCCACCTAATACTTGAATTCGATAGAACTAGAAATAATTGATTGCAGGATTGTAATAAGCTACTTGGAATATTTGTCAAACATTTATGAAATTCCATCCAAGTTGCCAACTTAATTTTGATATTAATAGCAGAAGCAAGGATAGAAAATATAGAAATCAATCATTCACTCACTAATAACATAAAGTTCTATTTTTTGATAATTCAAAATTATTCTAGAAATTTAACAAGACAATTTACACCAATAATTTAAGTTTCATTGATGTTCTCACGAACACTTGTTTGTTTGATTTCTATGATGTTTTCTACTTTATTGAGAATCGAGGTCACTAAATTAGACAAGAGTTCACTCTGAACCAGTAAAATTATACTACGTATTTCTAAAAAACATCTTATTAAAAATGTCCTAACGACAAATATTATATTATATTTCTAGTTACTTGCAAACTTCATATAGTAATTACATCTCGTGATTTTCTATGCAACCAGTCGCAACTGTTAAAATATTAAATAAAATGTCTCATTCATTATCGTGCCAAATTCAATTCATTGTTTATAATATTTTCTTGATTACCAATTAAAAAAGTTTCTTCCAGCTTATGTTTTTGAGATTTTGCCATCCATCCTTAATTTGATTATGACTTTCCAAAATAATCATCAACAATACGGAATATATCCCAAACTGGCTTGCCTCCCTTAATTGGTATATATGATGTCTAGATATACACCAAGGCTGCATCCAAATGTATTAGAGCTCCTGGGTATCAACAAATGCCAAATTATGCTGGGAAGAAGCCGCAAATTATGCTCAAATGAAGCTGAGCTCCATGTGCAAAGATATGTGCCATGATTTTAGATCAGTATTTAAAACTTGCTTGCCTCCTTAAGTAGGTATAGGTGATGTGTAGAGATGTGTCAGGGTTGCATAAAAATGTATTAGCGCTCCAGCAGCAACAAACAAATGCCAAATCGCATGTGCAAAGGGTATCTTACCATCACTTTTGAAGAATGCAACCCCAGCCACATACATAAAACCTCCAACTGCCAGCTCTATTAATGCTTTTTCAGTCTGTGGAAGGAAATTGAAGATGCTAACTGAAAATGCATAATGGATATTTCCATCAGAGTTTCATATAGCTTTTGATCGATGTCATACTTGATAGTTGATAAGCAAACCACTTACTGTCTTCGTAAAGTATTGGTTTATTTATCACAAAGGGCCTACTGAAGGGGTAGACTAATCAAAGCAGTGCATTGATAGTTGATAGGCAAATATACTTACTATCTACGTATGGTATTGGTTTAAGTGGAAAACATAAAGGGCCCACTGAATAGGTAGACTAATCGAAGCAGTGCATTGATAGTTGATAGGCAAATATACTTACTATATCTACGTATGGTATTGGTTTATGTGCAAAGCATTAAGGGCCCACTGACTAGGTAGACTAATCGAAGCAGTGCACTGATAGTTGATAGGCAAATACGCTTACTATCTTCGTGAGGTATTGGTTTATGTACAAAGCATAAAGGGCCCACGGAATAGGTATACTAATCGAAGCAGTGCATTGATTGTTAATAGGCGAATAAGCTTTCTATCTTCATAATGTGAATGGGGGTGTGTTGTGAATATGTTGCAGGCATACCATGTATTAATACCAATTTTCGGATATGAGATCCAACAACATGAATGAACAAGCGCAAAGATACCCCATTAACGTTGATATTTCGCAATTATCACGTAAATTTAGACCCATCTTTTTCTAAGCTTTTTCTTAGAGTTCATACCCATTTATATGTGATTTGACAGAGAATCGTACCCATGTTCAAGATGTTTGGAGGAACTAACTGCACATCCTCGTGCCAATTCCATGTTATGCACCCGGAGCATTCGCATAGCCTATTAAAACTTATCATGCTTATTATGATTAAAACTGATGATGGTGATAGAGACAAGAAGAAACTCACCAGATACGCTACTGGGACTGCAGGAACTATTCCAAGAGCCAAATAAGATATTATATCCACTGTCTTGTACCTAAAATGAAAACAAAATGATTTTCTTCTGGGTCACAGTAAAATATTGAGTTAATTTGTGATAAAATGAAAAATTACTCGAGCAGGACTCGAACTAGTGAACACAGATTTGGCGCATCGCTGCTCTATCAAGTGACCTTTAAACAACCAACACGAGTCAAATCAATCTCAAATGTGTTTCCGAGAAATCCACAAAGAAAGTTTGAATTAATTCCACGAAAAATATTTCCTTGAAGAATAATTTCCTCTAAAACATCTTCCCAAAAACAAAAATAGGTTAACACGTGCTGAAGATATTATACCGAATCAAACCAAGTTATATCGAGAAAAAGCTTTGTTTTGTTCAATTTTGGTAAATACAATTTCTTACAAGCCAAGAGAAGATACGCTACGGGGACTGCAAAGAAAAAGAAAAAGAAGAGCGAAAAATAATTGATTGTTAAGTCACAAATCCGAAACTGACTGTGTCAAATTATATATGTATGCTTCGTATATTCAAAGTACATAACAGTTCAAAGTAAAATACTAGTTTTCAGCCTGGTGTATAAAAAAGTTTTACAATAAAAGTCATAAAAAAGCTAAGAAGGGAATTAACAAAATTATAAAGTCTATCCGAAATTAAAACTGCAATTTTTAAAATTTGACCGTAATTGTTCTTATACTGATGATTGATGGTGCGACTTACTTATCATGGAAGAAGAATGAGTAGAAGACACCAGTTATTGCAGCCACGCAAAGTACCAAAGCTATGTCAGCACCCATACCACCACTGTCTTGTAATAATAGCCTGAAAATATAAGAGGAGGCAGAGTGAGTTATCAACTCCCTTTAAATCATTCAATGATTAGAAATTAAGAGTGAAAAGAGGCCAAAATGCCTACAGAGATCCCCATAGTATGGCAAGGAAATCGGAACTACAACGAAACATAATAATTTCTTTTGAAGTTTGGCATCTGACTCTCATCAAAGTAGTATGACAAAAAGAGAACCTTGCAAATAAGTAATTAAAAAGGAAATTTGATAGGTTTTATTTTCCTTCTCTTTTTTCTCTTTCAGATACAAAGCTTCACTAAAATAGATTTCCTAACCATCTACTTCTATGAACCAAACCTACCAAGGCATGTATGAAGCAGCTATAAAGACATAAATGATAATTCTGTCGCCTTTGTGGAAGAGTTTTCGTGCATGGCTAAAAAGAGAAGAAATATATAATAGACCATTTTCCCAATTACGTCATCTCTTTAGAAATTCATCCTAGAACAACCTTAGCCTCGACATGATGCGTAACTAATTCCTGAAGTGTGCATTGCTTCTAGCAACAAGGGGAATTGCTTTGTAAGTTTGAACGTAATGCACGCTTTGGGATTTAGCTACGCATCATGTCGAGGCTAAGGTTGTTTCAAGATGAATTTCTAAAGAACTGAGGTAATTGTGCAAGAGGTCTATTAGCAACAGTCAATAAGAATACAGTCATGTTATTCAAAAGGATTAGGGTCAGAGGTGGTTATGGCCGGTAGGTAGATAAGGTAAAACAATTTTTGACCAGGGGCACAATATAGATAACTACCCTTCGAAGAATGATTAGAGGTTTTTTCTCTTGACGTGAAAAAAACAAGCAAGAAATACAGTATTTGCGTCTGTTCATTAATCACCAGAACAGGATAGAAACTCTCTAATTGTGGTGCGGGGTTTTTCCACAGGGTACTGCGATTATGGCCTGTCACGTGGTCCAGTCACTTTGAGGGTCTGATAAAAGTGCTACCAAATGGTCCAATTTTAGAATATTACAGTACCATTTGGTGGTATTTCCTGAATTTGCCACTTTTTAGGGAGTTTTTGGTTCCAGTTGTTTGCGTAGAGGACTTATGACAAGATCCAAAACACTTCATCTTACTAAATCAACAGAAAGCCTTTTTCAGGGTAGCTACTAAACGTAACCCCCACTTACTGGAAGCTACCAAGTGACATCATTTTGCTTCAAATACTACCATTTGAGGGTAGTTTTCAAAATCCTGGCAACGGCCATCTTTAACGCTACCCAAAATAATTAAAGTACCTCCAGTAGTGGTATTATTCCCATTCCCCCAACAGTTTGAAACAATCAAAGTTTTCTAAAGCTCACCTAGGCTTGCCAGACAAACAAATCGCATGAAATATAGTTGATATTGAAAACAGGAGAACCAACGCTGTTCCATATATAAACGTGACAGATTCGTGGGAAATGGTTCCAGAGTTGAGGTAGAGTAACCAGGCCGCAATGATTGATGGAATTATCCAGATCTAGAACAAAAAACAATGCGATACATTTAACTATCCTTTTGAAAGAAACATAATCAGAATTACATCGATACATTTTTCATTTTTCCTTTTCTTCTGATAAATTCAAACTTTTAATTGGATATGATACACATTTCAACAATTCACTTAACATGTTTCATGACATCATATTCTGGAATATAAATTCAAGATAACAATTTAAGAAAAATCAATTTTTATCTATCAAAAACAGTATGCGTGACTACACTAGTCTATTCATTCAATTTTGGGTGCAAAGCTCCAATCATCAGAAGTAGAAAGAATTTCAAAGAAATTCAAATGAAAACCAAAGTCCATCTATTACATTTTCAATCAAGAGCCCAGTGGTATAGCGCAATTGAGTACAAATCTAGAGGTCATGTTCGAGTCCTTCTTGGGTCATTCTCATTCTAACGAATCATCTTGATTAAGATTTTCCAAATCCTGCTTCTTCTCAAATATAACATAATTTGACGAAATGAAAATAAATCAATGCAACTTGCACTCACACCATGTGTAATACAATTGGCGACTTGTTCTAGAGTGGTGGGGACATAGGCTTCATTTTTTCCTGCGGGAGCATTCATCAACCTGAAAATGAACAATTGAAAATTATTTTCCTCCTACATCATGATATTCAATTCGGACCGAAATAGCATTCTCAATTCTATCCTTAATCAAAGTAATGTACCAGACTAAGTAAATCTAATAATCATTTTGAAAATTCCCTCTCCATTCTTTGCATATAAGCCCCTCTCTATTCTGTAGGTAATGTTAAAGCATTAAGGACTTGTTTGGCATTGCACGTTCCTAAGAGAAAAAGTCTTTCTCAGCTCTACCTTGCCCAAAAGCAATGCACTACACTGAGAAAAATAAACAATTCATTTGGAAAAGCGAAGTTTGGATGAAATCAGTTGTCCAATAAATGTAAAGGGTCATTCCATGTGAAACCATCAAGGCCAAAAAACATCATGTTTTGCTAGCTTGTTCAAATTTATTCAAGAGGTTGATCTCTATGAAAGTATCTTAAATCCAAAATTTCAGGTCGCTAGGTGGTCGGTGGGCTGAGATATGGCACGGGGAACTTTTTCCCAAAACGGCCCGATCCGCAACCCCCCAAAGAGAAAAAAGGTTATAATATTTCTGTTATCCAACACACAGGGGTCAGTGAGGGCTCATTTTAAAGTAAATTTTGAGAGCATTCTGATTAGACCACTTATACAATCATCACTTATACATGGGGTGAGGTATCTTATAAAAACAATTTTTTTCTTCATGGCATCCCAGCCAATTAGTACCTCCCCCCCGACAGTAAACTTTTGTTTTAAATTACTCCCCAGGATGTGTGTAATTGTTTTTAGAAAATCTAGGATGGGCCCTTTATGGGTTTATTAGTTACAGACTTAAATTTGTGATGATGGGTCAGATTCTCACTCGGAGAAGTATTCATTCAATTAACATAAAATAATTATTGATTACATTGTTACCCATTTGTATAGATACGGAAGAGTTTTTAATACTACAAAATGTTTAATTTAAGCATTTAGAAGCCTCATTCATTTCCTCATTGGATAGCTGATAGGTTCTTCCTGTAGCGGTTGTAGGACTAACTTTTGTCAGAATAGACTCTTGAGGGACAACAAGTGTATCTTCCCTTCTTGGAAAGTTAAATGATGGAGAAGGTCCAGCTGGATGCAAAAAATTTACTTTCACTTCTTTGGTTTCATTTGTTGTTTCAAGGACTAAAGCAAGCCACCAACGCCCATCATATTCACATGTAACATAATTCTGTATTTGTTCCATGGGAATCAACTCTTTGCTGGGAAATAGGCTTACCCGTTCATTTACATGGCATGCTGCCAAGGAATACTCTTTTGTCATTACTTCTACTTTAGAGTTAGGAATGGCCAAGAAAGCATGAAGCTTCTGGGTTCCAGTAATAGATTTACTGCCATCCAAACGATCCTTGATAGACTTTTCAGTGTCTTCGATATCTTTTGCATCAGCATATGCGAAGTGAATAGCATTGATATTTTGCTGTGCCCAATCAAACAGCTGAATAGGTGTTTGTATTTGGTCATCATATGGCCTTTGGAGACTCGCACGCGCAGCTAGGCGCTTTACAGTGCCCCCAACTCCATCACAGGGCCCCTTTCCATGTGATGTAGCAAAAAAGTGCCACTCGGCATGAATTCCGAAATCAGCTTTATGATTGGCAATGTTTAGAAAATTCTTTCGATTCTTGTACTGTGATGCAGCACCATCTGAGAAGTAAAACACTTTGGTAAGTGTGAACTGTTCCTTTAAGAATCGCATCAACATCGCTTGAAAATGATACACAGCAACAGTGTCATGTTTAAGACGATCTGATATTATCACATAGCTTATTTCCTTCAAAGAGTTCGATTTATCATCACCAACGGGGAATCTGTGATATACAACAAATGGGTGAATCGTAGCTTGACTAGTGTTCCAATGGAATCCTTGCACCTCATCTTGTAGCACGAAGGAATAATTTTCGGCAAAATCACAAATTACGATAGCTTCTTGATCCAAAGGTCCTTCTTTTAACTCTCTCAGGAACATGGCTTGCTGCGCTGCAGTAAAGGAATGGCACTTTAATTTCAACAGCCCTTCCATTAAAACAGAGATAAAGTCATCAATACTCTTCACCAATGTTTCAAGGTTTGTTCTATCTACCGTTACCCAAGACTTGTAAGTGACAGTATCAATTGCGAGTTCGTCGAATATGTTCTTTAGCTTAGATCCTAGCTCCTCTGACTTAACAGTAATGTTCTTACCCTCTATTTTTACGGAGCATTGCTCACATCTGCCAAGGAAACAATTTGGTTGAGGAGGGTTGCAAGTGAGTTGTGCGATTAGGTGCTGGTAGGTTACATTTCCATCAAAGCCATCACCAATCAAGCTTCTAAATTCCGGTAACGATCCAATCTTTGAGCCTTCCAACATCAACTTAACATTTTGGTGAATGGCACAAACACAAACACTGTGTGTTCCACTCCCACCAGGTAGAATGATATTCTTAGGGCGTAATGAAGCAAACTTCGAGAATCCTATCTTTATTCCGCACTGCTCCTTAAATTTCTCATAACATTCTTTTAAATTACACAGTATGAGTCTCTTCTGAATTTTTTCCCTTTTCCCTTCCACAATTACAGAGACACAGTCCTTTTTACCTGGCATCAGTCGGCTAATTTCGTCACTGGCATAAAAATTTGTTATCTCCTTTATCATTGAATCAGACAGAGGTCGACCCGGCCTTGGATTTGGGCTAGAAAACACGCCCTTTTCTTTAACTAACTTTTTCACTGCCCTTGCCATATAATTGGAAACACGGAATTCTTCAGAGATCTCGTTGATACTCCAACTTTCAGGAAGAACTGTTAAAATTTGCATTTGCTCGCTTCTTTTGGTAGTTTCATGAAATTTATCTTTTAGTTGGCTGATCATTTCGCTGTGCTCTTTCTTAATTTTCATGAGCTCGGATTCTTCTGTTTGGGGTTGTGCAGATTTAGTCGTCATTCTTAGTTTTTTCCGCAAAGTATCGTTTATTCTTGTTAGTTTATCTTCAGGATAACGCTTCTGGGTGAGTTTTCTTGCATCTAATGGTGACTCTCCCAAGCTAGACAAGGACTCATTCACTAAAGAGATGTCAGCAGTTGGAGATTCAAATTCAAAGGCTTCAAATTCTTGTGATTGCTCTGATGGAACAGCATCCAACATCGTATTTCCATTTTCTTCTTCAGAATCAGCTTGATGAGAAGCTTGACCTTGACTTATTTTTTTACGGCATGGTGTGCAAATCTTTTTTCCAGGAATAAGAATTAAATCAGAGTGTTCTTTAGCATACAAAAGGCTAATTTCACGCAAACTTCTTGTTGCTCTCTTTGCTCCGTGTCTTGAAAATGGATCACAACATGAACGTTGATGATTAGTGTACTGTGTGAGATAGATTCTTCTGTGAAACTGGCAAATTGTAGATACTGATTCAGATCCTGTTCGTAATTTCAATACCTCTCCTTCATCAAGAGACGGCTCATAAGACTCTTCATTTGATTCAACATCACAGGACTCTCCTAGATACACACCAATGTCGCAAGAGATTATATCAGAACTTTCCATTTTCGAACAACTAACTATTGCAATTAAAGTGAAATGACTGACCAGCGTTTGAGATTAAAAACCTTTATAAACCCACCTTGTTAAAAGTATCACTTTACTAACGTTTCCTGTAATTATTAATCTGTAAGCCAATGTTTCCGAAAATGT
This sequence comes from Pelagia noctiluca, assembly GCA_963924455.1. Lineage (NCBI taxonomy): Eukaryota > Metazoa > Cnidaria > Scyphozoa > Semaeostomeae > Pelagiidae > Pelagia > Pelagia noctiluca. The sequence goes on along the minus strand of OZ004332.1, from coordinate 1,975,297 downwards.
TTCAGCTATTGAACATGTTTCAAATTGAGGGATTATCTTCCTTTCCTTTGCAAGGAAACGATATGACATCAGAGAGTAAATAATACCTATTCATCTTAAGTTGTTTATTTGATACTAACTTGATATCTTGCTTCCTTTTGACTTGTTATTCAGCAATAATATCAAAACAGGCAACCAACAATGGATTGAAATCATGGATAATTTATAGTGTATTTGAATGTCAAAGAAACTTCTCAATAAGATTTTGACCCATCATCACAATTTTGCCTGTAACTAAGAAACCCATTAAGGGCCCATCCTAGATTTTGTAAAAACAATTACACACATCCTGGGGAGCAATTTAAATTAAAAGTTTACTCTTGGGGGGAAGGTACTAATTGGCTGGGACGCCATGAAGAAAAAAATTGTTTTTATAAGATACCTCACCCCATGTATAAGTGATAATTATATAATTGTTCTAATCAGAGTGCTCTCGAAATTTCCTTTAAAATGAGCCCTCACTGACCCCTGTGTGTTGGATAACAGAAATATTATAACCTTTTTTCTCTTCGGGGAGTTGCGGATCGGGCCGTTTTGGGAAAAAGTTCCCCATGCCATATCTCAGCCCACAGACCACCTAGCGACCTGAAATTTTGGATTTGAGATACTTTCATGGATTGGTTTCATATGGTAAACAATCAATAAAATGTGAGAAAATGTTGTAAAATTTCATTTTCAAACTGGTTGATTTGACATGGAATGACCCTAAAATAGTGGAGAAAATGCTGGAATTTTTTTATTTCCAGGAGAAATGCTGGATGTATCCAAGATTTCAACTGTACTGTAGCTCTACCTTTATAGGTAGTTGCCAAATTGTGGCAATGTAGATCTGTAATGCTCCATTTAATCCAAGTAATAGATTTTGTGAATCAAAGTGACACAGATAGGATTCAAGCCGCCGACTGAGTTTGGGCCCTAACCACTATAAAACTGAGCTACCAGGGTTCTAATTGCTCTATTCAAACAACCCAAGTTATAAGAATCATTGGGTATGGTCATGCTACTATTTCACCCCATTATAATTTTTAAATTGCTTCATTCTATTGAGATCTATCTGTTGAAGAATTGTGGTCACTTATACGAAAAAGCTTTGTTAGCCTATCATTATGTAAAGCATTGGGATGCAACATTTAATGACCCAGTCTAGAATTGAGGCACCTCAGCCATCTTCATACGACAGACAGAAACAAATGGAACAGTAGAACAATAGAAATTGGCGTACAACAAATATGGCCGACACTGACGCCATAACATATCTATAAATCATTGAGCAGCTCTGCCTAAGACTGATGATTTCTATGTAAACGCAGACAGCAATGACAATAAATCTTGCTTTAGGAAAAGTTCATGATCACCTCCCTAAAAAGTGTATCTGTGAATTTTTTTCCAATTAGTATAAAAACTGAGTTTTCAAATCTGGCAGAATGTGGGGCCAAAATGAACTAACGCTGCTAACACATGTGTAGAAAGCATGGGAGCAGCTCAATGATAACAAAATATACGCTGTACACTCATCATTTCACTGCAGCTCTAGACCGCAGCTATTATAATTCTATCATGATAAATACATATGTTTCCGTTGCCTGCGTGTAGGTAGTCTTGTGTCTAGCCACCCGTCCCTGATTTGCTAGGCTGCTGAGAGCGTTATGCGCTATCTTCTTTTAAGTAAAAGGGCCTAATATTTATTAAAAATAAAGTTGTAGTTACCTGCTCCAAGAAACTTCCATGGTCGATGGAATGATTAACAAAGGTAAAATAGGAGCTTTAGTGACTTTGTAAACATGTCTTATTGGCTTGAAAGGCGTTTGCTTTTCTTCAGACCAGGGTAATTTCTCTTATACGACCTTTGATCAATTGATCGTGTACCTCCAAGTGAATCTGAGAATAATGATGCACATAATAATGATGATAATGATGTATGGATTAAGATTCAGTTCTAGATTCAAAATCCAGATTTCTTCCAGAAATAAAAATTTTTTTTTCAATATAAGCAAACAAGGCAATTACTAGCAACCAAGGCAGGGGGATGGTATAATTTAAGATTCAATTGATAATGATATCGATCATAATCTAAATTTTAACTGTGACTTTAAATACTATACCATTCATGAATTTCACAAGCTTTGTAACAAAACAAATCAGGATAAATTACCACTATTTAGTCTAATGCATACTAATATTTGTTCCTTGAATAAAAACCTTGAAAATTTGGAACTATTAACAACCTCGTTAGGACATAAATTTGACGTCATAGCTCTTTCAGAAACTTGGCTAACTAAAAAGAACGAATCAACTATTAATAATCTGTCTCTTTCGGGATATCAAAAGTATCATGGAACATTAGGAAAAAGCCTTAAAGGAGGGTGTGGTTTTTTTGTTTCAGAAGATGTCTGTTTCACCCCTAGGACGGACCTAGACATTTCTCATTCCGACAATGATTGTGAATTTGAAGCAAACTGGATAGAGATACAATCCACAAACAATAAAAATTCTTTGATTGCAGTAGTTTACCGCCACCCTAGAAAGAAAAATGATAATAAATTTCTAGAATACCTTAACAATATAATTTCAAGGAAAATACGAAAAGAAAAGAAAATCGTTTTCATCGTAGGGGATTTTAATATTAACCTATTAAATATCGACTCAGATGAGTATACAGAAAGTTTCTTAAATTTACTACTCTCAAGTTTTTTTCAACCTCATATTCTACAACCTAGCAAAATAGTGAATCACAGTAAACCATCACTCATTGATAACATTTTTTTGAATTCTATTGACCATGATACCTCCAGTGGTAATCTTGTGTCTAAAATATCTGATCACATGCCTAACTTTATATTTTGTAAGAACATGAAATTAAAATCAACAAAGGAAAACAGAGGATTCTTTCGTGATTATAAGAATTTCAACCCTGACTTGTATATACGTGATTTGAGGAAGCAAAATTTACAGTTATCTGTGAACTCAACACAGGGAGCCAATGAGCAATATAACTCATTTCATAACGATTTGCTGAAGAATATCAATTTACATGTTCCCTTGAAACCAGTATCAAAGAGAAATTACAAACAAAGGTTAAAACCCTGGATCACTAAAGGAATTTTAAAATCCATTGCAATTAAGAATAAGCACTATAAGAAATTCTTAAATACAAAAAATGTAAACATTTATAAAAAATATAAATGTTATCGAGACCTAATTAATCATCTGATAAGAAAAAGTAAAAAAGACTACTATTCGTCATATTTTGATAAGTTTCAAAACAATAGTAAAAAGCTGTGGTCTGGAATTAAAGAAATAATCAATGCACAAAGTAATAATAATCATCAGAAACATAGTTTGTTAATAAATGGAAAATTTACATCTGATAGCAAAATTGTTGCTAATTCATTCAACCAATATTTCACGTCAGTTGCACAAAAATTGGTAGAAAAAATGAAACCGTCAAGAAAAGACTTCAATGATTATTTGGTAAATGCGAACTTTAATAGCATATTTTTGGACCCTGTGACTCCACAGGAGGTTAACGATATAATTGCTAATTTAGATGAAAACAAATCAAATGATTCTTATAATGTCCCTACAAGACTCATTAAACTAGCTCGCCACACCATATCTGAACCTTTCTCTACGATAGCAAATTCCTCATTTTTAGAGGGTGTCTTTCCAGACAAGTTAAAGTTTGCGAAAGTTACGCCTATTCATAAAAATAAGTCAAAATTGGAATGTGGTAATTATCGCCCTATTTCGATCCTTCCCATTTTTAGTAAAATTCTTGAAAAATTGATGAATTCCCGTTTAATAAAATTTTTAGGAATAAATGATATAATATATAAACATCAATATGGTTTTCAAGAGAATAAATCGACTTCTTTAGCTATTCTAGAGCTTCAATCTCAACTGATTAATAACATTGAGAAAGGCCTTTTTTCTTGCTGTATATTTCTTGATTTCAGTAAAGCATTCGACACTGTTAATCACACTATCTTACTAAAAAAGCTAGAACACTATGGAATTAGAGGTATAGCTCTCTCTTGGTTTAAATCTTATTTAACTGAACGAAAGCAAGTTGTAATTGCAAATGGTGAAACATCAACTGAACAAGAAATCAAATGTGGTGTTCCACAAGGAAGTGTTCTTGGACCATTACTATTTCTTCTTTACATTAATGATATACACAACTCTTCTAAAGATCTAGATTTTCGACTCTTTGCTGATGACACCAGTGTCTTATACGCTGATAAAAGTCTTGATTTTATTGAGCATAAAGTTAATTCTCAACTAACTAAAGTATCTGAATGGTTATTAGCCAACAAGCTCTCTTTAAATGTTTCTAAATCCAACTTTCTTATTGTCAGTCCAAGAAAAGATGTAAAAAATATAAACCTCAGTATAAATAACGAAAAACTTAAACAAGAAAATTATACAAAATATCTTGGAATTATAATAGACGAAAAATTAAACTGGAAACAACATATTAAACAGATGAATATTAAGATATCCAAAGGTATAGGAGTACTTTATAAACTAAGACATTTGGTCCCAAAAAGTACTACAAGAACCTTGTACAACTCATTTATTCAATCCCACGCACTTTATGGCATACTCAACTGGGGATGCGCTAGCAAATCAATTTTAGAGCCCCTAAAATGTAATCTACGTAAAGCTGTTAGAGTAGCTGACTTTGCTCCATATACTGCACACAGTGAGCCAATTTTTAAGCGTCTTAAACTCTTAAACTTTGAAAAGCTTCATAAGCTAGAAACAGCAAAATTCATGTTTCAAATGCATAAAGGAACCAACTACACTACCCTTGGACGTGAATTTCTGAAAACAAAAAACCTTCATCAACACAACACAAGACAGTCTTCCTGCCTTGGTTTCTCTCTGAAAACAATATCTACCAATATAAAGAGAAATTTTCTTACATTTGATGGCATTAAGCTTTGGAATTCTTTGCCATTAGATTTGAAGGAAGCCAAAAACAAAATATCTTTCAAAAACAAAATGAAACACTACCTTCTAGAGACTGTTACATAATCGAATTACATGAAAAACAAGCACATACTCCATTGCCCCATTAACCCCATTTCATTCCTAATTTTTTGCGTATATTTGTTCTTATTCTTAATTTCCTTTTTTAAGTATTAAGCTATTTTGTTTTGTATCTTTTATTATTCATTTTTTATCTTTATCTTTTATTTTTACTTTATTTTATTTTTATCTTTGACTTGCTGATTCTTATTGTTCTTGTTCTTGTTATTCAAACCGAAATAAATTGTATAACTATCTTACAGTATATGTCAAACCACGTCAATTGGGCACATGGCTTTGATAGCTCTATCTTGAGTTTTTTCCATGTGTCCGTCAGCTGATTTAGTTTTAATCTTATGTTAGTTGTTGCTAATTCTCCTTTCACTATAATTCACAATTGATGTATTAACTATACTTAATCTTGTAACAACTTTAAATGACGTATCCATGTAATTAACTGAATTTGCTGAAAAAAATATTTTGAGTTTGAGTTTGAGTTCAAGATCCAAGATCCAAGATCCAAGATTCAAGATTCAAGATCCAAGATCCAAGAAAATTATGATCCGACAAATTAAGATCCGAGATTTTAAGATCCGACAAATTAAGATCCTAGAAATTAAGATCCAAGAAATTAAGATCCGACAAATTAAGATCCAAGAAATGAAGATCCGAGATTTTAAGATCCGACAATTAAGATCCAAGAAGTTGAGATCCAAGAAATTAAGATCCGACAAATTAAGATCCGACAAATTAAGATCCGAGATTTTAAGATCCGACAAATTAAGATCCTAGAAATTAAGATCCAAGAAATTAAGATCCGACAAATTAAGATCCAAGAAATTAAGATCCGAGATTTTAAGATCCGACAATTAAGATCCAAGAAATTGAGATCCAAGAAATTAAGATCCGACAAATTAAGATCCGAGAAATTAAGGTCCGAGATTTTAAGATCCGACAAATTAAGATCCTAGAAATTAAGATCCAAGAAATTAAGATCCGACAAATTAAGATCCAAGAAATTAAGATCCGAGATTTTAAGATCCGACAATTAAGATCCAAGAAATTGAGATCCAAGAAATTAAGATCCGACAAATTAAGATCCGAGAAATTAAGATCCGAGATTTTAAGATCCGACAATTTAAGATCCAAGAAATTAAGATCCGACAAATTAAGATCCGACAAATTAAGGTCCGAGATTTTAAGATCCTAGATATTAAGTGTGCATTGTCTCGTTTTAATCGCGAACCAATCCTTTGTCGGATCTTAATTTCTTGGATCTTAATTTGTCGGATCTTAATTTATTGGATCTTAATTTCTTGGATGTTAATTTGCCTGATCCTAATTTCTTGGATCTTAATTTGTCGTATCTTAAAATCTCGGATCTTAATTTCTTGGATCTTAATTTGTCGGATCTTAATTTGCCGGATCTTAAAATCTCGGATCTTAATTTCTTGGATCTTAATTTCTTGGATCTTAATTTGTCGGATCTTAAAATCTCGGATCTTAATTTGTCGGATCTTAATTTCTCTGATCTTAAAATTCGGATCTTGGATCTTGAATCTTGAAATATACCATCCCCAAGGCAGGGCTGTAATGAACTAAATAACAAACCACGGAGGACTTAGGCACCTTGCTGAAAGTGCTTCATCTTGTTTAATCACATTATGTTTCATAGTTAAAAAAAGCATATTTTTCATATTGTTAGATGTGGCCTACACCATCGAGTTAAACGGGTTTTTAAATGTCTATATTTATCTCATAACTTAAGCAACTATTGAGCAACTTTTAAGGTTTAAAATCCAAATTATATCTATGTAACTTAAAGCGCTGGAACCAAAGTCTAGTTGTATGTAGTTGCTTAGTGAAAAAGTGTACTACTACAGTACTATCTACTTTTGGGGCTTTTAAACCAAATCAAAGCACTTTAACTAAGTTACAACAGTGGAATAGAAAAAGTTGCCTGCAGCGCACACTCTAAAGATTTCTGGTCCAGAAACTTGTAGTCCACCAGCACGCTAAGCAGTGGCTACTGGACTGACTTAATCTGTTCCCCTCCCTATAATGGTAGGATCTTTACCCATTGCTAACAACCTTGTCTTTTCTAGTCGTTTCCTACTCGTTTGCGTTTTGTTTCTTTTCGTTTCCTAATCGTTCCTTTTCGTTTCAGCTCGTTTCCTTCTCGTTGCTACTTGTTTCCTTCTAGTTTTACCCGTTTCTATTCGTTCACAACTCCTATCTTTCTCGTTTTTTTCTCGTTTCTACTCATCTCTTCCTCGTTTCTACTCGTTCCCACTTGTATCTTTCTCGTTTCAACTCGTCTCCTCCTTGTTTCTTCTCGTTCCCAGTTGTATCTTTATCATTTCTACTCGTCTCCTCCTCGTTCCTGTTCGTTACCTTCTCGATCGATCCCTTTTCGTTTGTTTTTTTCTACTCGTTTCATGTTTTAGTAAATAGGTATGTAGAGACGATGAAAAGAGAAAACAACTGAATCTAAAATTTGTGACAAATTCTGATAAATTTATGAAACTTATTGTTTTAATCAAATAGCAACTATAACAGGCAGCTGTTTCGCAGCAAAACTAAGCCATTATTGAAATCATTAAATCATTATTCATTTATTTTAATCAAAATTGCGTCAACGAAGCATTTTTTAGAATGCAAACTTACTGCATTATTCTAAAGAGACTCTCACCGTTGGGAATGTCTGTGCAGTACTGTGGTGGACGTTTAGTACTACTGTTAAGAAATACCATCAGTACTGTGGTGGATGTTTAATACTACTGATAAGGAATACCAACAGTACTGTGGAGTGGAGGATATTCAATACTACAAAGAGAAGCTATCAGAAATGTAGAGGGAAACAATCAGTACTGTGGATGATGTTCAGTACTGTGAATGATGCCTGGTACTGTGATTGAATACCATCAGCACTGTCAAGTGGAGGATATTCAATACTACAAAGAGAAACTATCAGCAATTTGGAGGGAAACCATCAGTACTGTGAAGAGATACCATTAGTAATGTAGAGGATGTTCAGTACCAGGGGTTGACAAAGTCGGGACCACGGGGACTCCACAGTACTGAATCAGTACTGTGGATGATGCCTGGTACTGTAAAAAGGAATATCATCAGTACTATGAAGTGGAAGATATTCAATACTGTGGAGGGATACCACTAGTACTGTAGAGGATGCTTATGTACTGTGAAGCGATACCATTATCATGGAAGAGGATGTCCAGTATTGTCAAGGGAGACCATTAGTACTGTAGGGGATATTCAGTACTGTGGAAGGATACTATTAGTTTTGTCGAGGTTATAACCAAAATGATTGTGGTTGTCCTCAACAGCACTCAATATCCTCATAGTACTGATATTTGCAACAGTACTGAACATTCTCCACAGACTTCCACAGTAGTGAACATCATCTGCAGTACTAAACAGACATTCCCTAGGGTGAATCTAAAGCAGATTCCCTGCTTTAAGATCAGTGGTTGATCTATGATAGAGAGTTTCAATTTCTGCTAGCCTAAAATGCCTAAGTCCAGCCTCGGTGTAACAATTAACCGTGCAAATTATCTGGATGAATGCAGAGGAAAGTTTTAATTAGGTGTCATTCTAGTGCAGATGTGCAGTGCTGGAGGTCAGAACTAAAACTCCAATCAAGTTATTTATAAATTCAGCAAGTTTTTTTTTAAGATTTCTATTTGCATTTCTATATGTCATCTTCAACTCTTTAATTTCCAGGGCTCTTACACTTATTATATGACCCATTTATGTAAACTGAAAGTGAAAAATGAGCAGTTTATCTGAAGCAGAAACAACGCTTAGATAAACTGGTTTGGTGCAAAATTAAGGGGCAGATTTAGTATTTGCTTCTTTCGATATTTGAGCAGCATACAGCTTAGCTATAGGATGGCGGAAAAATCAGAAATATAGAGAAATATCTACTTTTAATCTTTATATCTGACATTTATCAGAGTGGTTCTATAAATGCCAGACAAAAAGGTTTTATTATGGTTTTGATTTTTCTTGCCATCCCTAATATAGAATGTTATTGGACCATGTTAAAGTTACTGGTTACACATACCTTAGTGAAGCTCACCCTTTGCTTTATAGTTCCTTAGACGTTTATAACTCTTTATACTTCAATAATAAGGTAAAAATAACTTAATCAATAGGCTTTTTTATTCCCTTGTATTTGACTAGCAAGCCAATCAAGTCCATCGTGAAGGCCTTCACCTTTAATGGCACAAGTGGGCTGAATAAACCAATTATGAGACCGGATATTGGTCAGTCCGAGTCTATCCCTTACTTCTGCGACGGGCGCAGCTCCTACCACATCTTGCTTATTGGCAAACACTAATACATGAGCTCCAGCCAGGTCTTCCTCCTCAAGAAGTCTCAAAAGTTCGGATTTCGCCTCTTCCAGCCTCTGCTTGTCACTGCTATCAATGACGAAAATCAGGCCTTGGGAACCCTTCAAGTAAACCCGCCAAAGATTTCTTATCTTGTCTTGTCCGCCTATATCCCACACGGTGAAAGATATGTTCTTGTAAACCACGGTCTCTACGTTGAATCCTATTGTGGGCACGGTAGAAATGACTTCGTGAAGGCGGAGTTTGTATAAAATAGTCGTCTTCCCGGCATTGTCTAGGCCGACCATCAGAATTCGAACTTCGTGGTTGCCAAACAGCTTTCTAAAGGCACTCGATAAAAAATTCCCCATCTCTTCTCCGAAAAGGTATCAAATTAAACTAGTTTCAGTGTCTAATTCCAAGTAGTTTTGAGTGTCAATAGAGTAAAGATGGAGGAGAAATTGAAAGGAAATAACACAGACTAGGCCGCCATCTTGTTTCAAAATGACTGCCACGCAATGTTTGTTGCGCAGCCGCAGTAGCGACCTTTCTAAGGAGTAATCTGGGAAGCAATCCGAGACAGGGCGAGTCACGATTACAGTAAAAGCTCTATTAAGCCCCCCTCTCTAGTAAGCCCTTCATACAAGAAAGACTACAGAGTAACATGTGATGAGTTAGGGGTAGCTAATGAATGTATTCCATCGTAATGATTATCGTAGCAGGGGCCGTGAAGCCATAGAAAATAGGGAGCCTTTAGCCCCCCCCCCCAAAAAATACCTAAGTAGACAATACAATGGCCGCGATTACATCAGGTATACCAACTGTTATAAAGAACAATGAAAAAGACAAACAAGAGGTATGGTAAATTTTTCAGTTATTAGCTTCCCTCCCAATCGAAAATATGCTCTGCAGTCCATGCCTATAAACCTACGCAATGAATCAAATATCAATGAAAATTTTAGCTAACTTTCAATTTCATCTATGATGGCAGTAGTTTCACCTAGGTAACGCCTTGATCTAACGTGGATATTTTTGTAGTGGTCTGAGTGTTCCATGATCCTGAGGTATTGGTTTTTTTTCTGTGATGTGGAGCATGTGATGTAAATTGGTTTTTTGCTGTGATGTGGAGGATGTGATGTAAATTGGAGATTCATGACGTAGCGTGAACGGATTTTAGCCGAAGTTGTGAGATTTCGCAGTAGTAGAGGTTGATGAAAAATGTTGCAGATTTTTACAGAAACGTGGAGGGAATTTTTGCAGTTTTGTGGAGGATATTTCTTTGGATTACTAAAAGATAACCTTCCACATTGTAGAACATCTTAGAATTAGCAAGAATCCCTCCAAATTTCTTCGAGAATCTCTTACATCACTTCACAGCCTCCACATTATTGCCCGAACATTACCTACGGTGTGATTCTCAACCCCATTTCTGACGTTCCCAATTACAAGATAAAGTTATACAGACACCACTGGACTGCAGGGATTCATCAGCACTCTTTTTTATAAGAACAATCTGATCAGAACACGTGCCTCGAATTTTGCCAAAAGTAAAGCATTTCTGCCTAGAAGTGGAGGAAAATTTGAAAACAGCCAATTTCTGTTCTGAATTTACTGGTTCTTATATAAATAAAGAGTGTAAACAGGTATTCCGTTCATTAAAGCGAGACAGGAACAACGCAAGGCGACACACACAGAAAAAACGTTGATTAAATATCATATTTATATAAATGTTAAAAACAATATTTTTATATTCTATAACAATATTCAATATTTTTATAAATGTTGTCAATATTTCGCCCTGGCATACAGGGCTTCTTCAGGACATTCCGTTCATTGTCAGGTACAGGATATGAGACGAGAAATGAGACGAGAAATGAAACATTTTTTATCACAATTTGATATCACCGCAAACTGCGTTAAAAACAACAACCCCATAAAAATACATACACTAATATTTATCTACAAAACGGAATTTCAGTAATAGTAATCAGTCATGCCTGGATGAACATAGTAAATGAGCTATATTTTACACGTGTGCTAGACTTCGCCTGTCCTATGCGATCCTGCGTTTACGAAATTACGGTAGTCATTAAAAGCAACTCTTTAGATTATAAAGAGAAAAGAAAAAACAGATCTTTACAAATTCTCAGTCTTCTAAATAAAATAAATCAATCTAAAACGTTGATTTCGCCAGGTAAAGGTATGGCTGGCAAGTGCGATGTTTCGCTCTTGTAAACTATCTTACATGTGTGAGGGCAAGTGCACGTCCAATCGTGTCCCTAGGCATGGATGGATGTTCCTGTCCGAGGGATGGTTGTGTGATTCTGCGAGAAATCAGCCAGATCTTGCCCCAGGCTATTAATTTTCAATTTCATTTAAAGTCTCAAGGGGTATATCATTAGGGATGTTCGTGTGACTGTGTATGTAAACGTATGTCTAACAGCCAAAGAGGGGAACCCTATTGACCATTCTTTATGATAATAAAACAAAGTAAAGCAGACTTTTTTCAAAAATTAGCTCTCATGTACGTTTGTGAAAGTTCTGTTCACATTATAGATGTTTGCAAATCCATTATCATGCAACATATAAGACCTAATACTTCTGTCACGATACTTTCTTTGGATAGAGATTTTATGGGCGATTCCCGTCAAATTTTTTTTAGTTTTAAGACTTATCGCAAAGATTTAAGTCTCAGACTTTAGCATGCGAAGTTAATGCGTTCTGTTTAATGTCACCAAGTAAATGCTCAGAATGCAACCTATCCCTTCAAACTTGTAAAAGCTTGCAAATTATACAAATAACCAGCTTCCAAGGATCTACTAGTTATCCCATTAGTAAGATTGGATGAGTATAAACACTCTAGTTGCTTTCTCTTCTGTTCTTACAAGGTGTGCATACGCTCATAAAGGCTTTTAAAGTGCGAATACAGGCTTAAATTACATTGATTTTTTCATATTTGAAACGTTGTTGTGTTTGGAACAGTGCTTTATTTGTCTTAAACAATGTTCTGTTTGAAACGATGTCCTGATTGAAACAATGTTCTGTTGGAGACAATATTCTGTTTGAAACGATGTCCTGATTGAAACAATGTTCTGATTAAAACTATGTTCTATTTAAAACAATTTCCTGTTTGAAACGATGTTCTGTTGGAAACAATGTTCTGTTTAAAAACATGTCCTGTTTGAAACGATGTTCTGTTCGAAACAATGTTCTGTTTAAAAACATGTCCTGTTTGAGACGATGTTCTGTTTAAAACGATGTTCTCATTAAAACAATTTCCTGTTTGAGAAGATGTTCTGTTTGAAATAATGTCCGGTTTGAGAGATATTCTGTTTGAAACAATGTTCTGATAAAAACAATTTCTTGTTTGAGACGTATTCTGTTTGAAATAATTTCCGGTTTGAGAGATGTTCTGTTTGAAACGATGTTCTGATTAAAACGATGTCTTACTTGAAAGTATATTCTGACTGAAACAATGACCCGATTGAAACAGTGTTCTATTTAAACCTATGTTCTTTATGAAACGATATTCTGTTTAAAACAATGTTCTGTTTCAAAATACTCTATTTGAAACAATGTTTTTTAAGTTAAACAGAAGTTTTTCACTGATCTTCAATTTGCTCAACTTACAATAGGAGTAATTGTCGCGTTTCTCTGCTCTTTTTCGACTTTTCTTATTTTCTTGATTATTTCCATCTTGTCTTTTCCAGCCTAAAAATATTAGCATAATAATCATAGGGGAACAATGAAATTGCCTGGAGCTTGGGAAACTGTTCACTTAATTTTGAAATAAAGATATTTCCAAAAACTACTCCGATTCAAATATGGTTTAAATATATTGATGAAGGAAATTTATTGATGGATGAAAAAATAAAACATATAATATAAGTTAATATAGGAAAAAGTGAATCAGCCAATATATAAATGTTCTACTAGAGTGCTAGCATGCAAGTATTATCATACTTTTCTTCACTGGTCTTAACAAAGCTTATTTACATAACATACAAAACTCTTTACTTTATTCAGTTCCTTATTCACCTCTAAGGGAACCGATAGAATCAAGGTCATCCTGACCTTTCTAACGATATCATTGCGAACTTAGTTAAGGTGTATCTGAATTTTCAACCTTTTAACTTGTAGTTTTTAGCATGGTTAATGGAAGCATTTTTAAGTTTTTCAGACTCATGTTAAATGCGTGGAATCTGTCAAATAATCTTATTCTTGGCATTAGTTTTTATTTTTGTCCTAGCAATATGATACATACAAGATGCTTCTGGTTCTTCTATTCATCTATTTGTCCCGAACCAAATTTATTCCATGGTGATAAGTATCTATCCATTCATGTCATTTCAGAATTTATAGATGTACCCCCAAGGCTTCTCTTTAGCTTGCATTGGAAATTTTTGGCACTTGATATATTTATGTTATAGAAAGCAAGCAAGTAAAAGTGATAACCTACCCATGCAATTTGTTCCTTTAGCAGTCTTATTTTCTTCTCTAACGAAGACTTCCGTAGTCTGAAGTAATAAACCAAAAGCCTGAAAGTAGAATGTATCTTATCAATAAACAGCAAAAAAGAAACATTTCAGACAACCATTAACTACCTCGTTCTCTAAAGTTTTTAAGGACGGTTTCAAAGACTCCATTTTAATCTTGAAAAATGTATTACACTAAGAAGATAAAAAGACTGAAAAGACAAAACTCTCTTTGATGAATGGGTGACCACGAAACAGGCTTGTCGAGATGGAGAGTTTTGTTTTTTGAGTCTTTTTCTTCTTAGTTTATATAGCTCTACTCTATGTAACGAGCACTTTCACTGGAAACCGACACACACACTCTTCGAAAATATATTAGGTAGTTTAAGCAGCTAAAACGACAACGCATGTAAGAACGACAACTCCTGTAAGAACGACAACGCCAGTACGAACGACAACACCAGTAAGAACGTCACTTCGTAAGATTACTCTGAAAGTAATTCTCTTTACCTCAACACGCTATCAAATATGTTGAGAAAAATTTTCTTTTTCTGTTCAAGAATGCAACTAATTCATCATTTTACTTTGAATTAGCTTTCCGAATTAGCAGAATTTGGTTCAGCAGGCCTAGTTAGTTTGACAAATAACACGTCAGAAATGAGATTTCCAAGTTCAAGATTTGAAATGAAAACGTCATTATCTCTCAAGGGAATTTAAAAAGCCTGGAAACTCGATGATGCTGAGAATCGAATTTGACGTTGAGGTTGCACTTGCCGTCTTAGCAACAGGAACTCAAAAACCGAAAAAAGCAGCTATTATGGTCTAAGGGACTGCCATTTTTTACCCAAATGTTGTTACCAAAGAACAAACCCTTATCGATTACTTACGCGAGCACGAAGAAGAAAACAGTTAGAATAGCAGCCGAGGAGAAAGTTTGAACAATGGATCGCAGGACACTTCCGAAATCTTGATTTATCACTTCCGTTACCATTGAGTAGATTGTTGTTCTTCCCCTACAAAAATGAATCATACATCCACATATAAGAGAATGATTTCACGAGCAACATGCAGAGAGCCAAAGTCTACGAAACGAGGTAATAAAAATTACGAAGACGCGTTTAGAAACAAATTGGAAACATAGCGAAACGCTAGAAACATTTATGAAATATCGATGCAACATGAAACAAATTTGGAACTATTTTTGTTGGATGATTTCACACGACTTAGGAGAGATAACAATCTATTTACTGCGCGAATGCTTAAATAATAACCTATATGACAAACAGCAAACTGTTCGGAATAACTTTTGAATAACAAGAAAGACCTGAAACATGGCGAATAGAAATAAAACGAAAGAAGCTATCCTTCTGACTAAACTTTCAAGGGAGCGAGGTATTTTAGATAATTCCTTTTACTGATTTAACAGGTTTTTGTGTCGTAGATTTCTGTAGTGCTTTGAATAGGAGCATTCTCATAAATTTGTACTTATAATTGTCACCAGTCAAAAAATAGACCAACAGCCTGAACTTTCAAAAACTTGCAATAAATGAGAAATGGAATCACCTGAAGGGTCCACACTCAGCTGAAGGCTTCAACCTGTAAGAAATTTAAGAACAAAATTATCTTTAATTGTCTTAATTTCTACACTCTTATATCAAAAATATTTGAACGATGACGGAAAAAATTGCGGTTTCTCTTCCTCCCTTAAGCCCCAAAAGTTTGTTCAAAGTTTTATCCCTTCGCCAGTCTCCTGATTCACAATGTTCACACTAAAGTATAAACGATTGTTCACCACGCAATCCAAAATGGTCAAATTTAGTTTCCTGCAGAAGTTTTAGACAAGAAATTTCCCAGAGAAATCAATCCTCAATAAAATACATAAAATGGACGAGTATTAGAAGAAATCTTCAAAAATTATGGCAGAAACATGTTAATGAATGCTGGTAAGTTTGGAATTCAGAATTATATCTCGAATATCGAAGTCTTGATCCTTAAAGAGTTTAGAGATGGAAGAAAATAAATCGAGGCCTTAGAAGAAGATGGATGAATTTTTAACTTTTGAAGGTAAGGTAAATTGCTTTATTTCATTGAGAAAATGTTACTCCTGTATCATTTAAAGTCGTCTTAAATTGTTTTGAATCTAGGCCTAGTGGAAGTACAGGACGCTTAAGCGGCCATTTTATTGTTAGTGTTCAAATATTTTTAATAGGAGAGTGTAGGAGATAGTATCATCAGCTAATTAGATTTGCAATTAGGATGCAAAAATTAAATTCAATAGTGGAACAAAAAACATTGGATCATTAATCATTTAAGCAAAAAATTGCTCTGGACAGAGTTACATGTAAATATCAAACATGTAAAGCTAAGATATAGAAAATACTTTGTTAAATCATAGATAAAAGTCAAACGAAATTCAACTGAAACTGAATATAACAGCGCATTAAAAATAAACTGCCGTGACCCGGGATTGAACCAGGGACCTTCAGATCTTCAGTCTGACGCTCTCCCAACTGAGCTATCCCGGCAGGTGATTATGAAGGCGACCACAAGCGACTAATTAATATAGAAAATATTTACATCGTCACAACCTTCTAAATAGCATTTTACGAACAAGAGATCCCATCGAGACCCTTTCGGCATTTCACTCTAGGCAAACAGACAAAGACATTTTAGATGCTATCCTTCTTTGCATTCATTGGCATTGCCATTGGAGTTTTGGCACTGTCAAAATAAACTTTAAGCACCGTTTAAATGAAGCACCATTTCACCGTCCAAAACTTTTCTTGATGTTTGCAGGCTATGCAACACCGGAAAATTGAGATTGCTTTGGTGAATGGTGTTGGATATTCAGTTGAATGGCATGTTCAGAAGAGTGTTGGATGCTCAGTGGCATGGGATGTTCAGATGTGTGTTGGGATGTTTAATGGTGTGCTGTACCAGTGTACCAGTGTGCTGTACCGTATAGTGGGGAGATCCTCTTCACTACCCACGTGGCCCCCTAAACTACTCAGAGCCTACTGACCAACTGAATAACCACCACACTACTACACACATGTTTTATGGAAGGTGGTAGTCACATCAAAAATCACGGTGTGACTATCAAAATATTCATCTGAGCAATGAAATGTACTTACGTGGTTCCACTGATGATGACGTAACCGACCACGATGATGGTGAGGAGGAGCATCAAACCGAGCAACACCAGAAATATCAGGTTCATGAAGGAAGCCTTGAACGGCCGCATCGATGCACGACAGTTTCGCAACACACTGAACTGCAAACAGAATTAAATCATTAAATAAAATACGAAACATGCATGCTAACGTAGGACACCGCGAACAAGAAGACAAAATCAGAAAATACAAAAGTTGTTGTATTCTATACCACCTTCCGGCTTTCATCCAAACTTCCAGCATTTAAATGGGAAAATCTCTTCTCATCCCCTTGAGTTCCCACCTCTCAACGAGTGAGATTTTACTTGACTAGGATGAAATGTTTTCCATTCAAACAGAGGATGAAAATATAAAGGTTTGTATTTGAAGGTGAGATCTCACCTCTCTGGTCGAGAGCTGGAAGGTGGGATAACTTTGTCAGTATAAACAGGCCTTAAATTAGTGACCTTTCATTTGGGCACAATAAATGGGGAAAATATTGTTAATCACTGAATAAAATATCAGTAGATAAGCCTAAAGATAGCTCAGTGAATAAGAGCGCTGACGCATAAAGATCGAGGTCGTGGATTTAGTCCTTGATATATACATGTTTAAATAATACTTGTATAAACAAGATCGCTAAAAATTGGTAGAAAAAAGTCAAAGAAACACAACTTTAATACAGCACACTTAGGCATTTCGGGACTTCAGTCCTCCTCAGAGTGTGAATTATGATTTCATGAATGGAAACAATCTCAAAGATTTATATATAAGACTGAAAATATTACGAATAACTATTTCCCGTAGGTGGTAATCAATAGACTAAAAATTTATAAAGTTTTAAGAAGGCAATGTCCGGCTTTAAAACGCTTGCTCCGAGGAGAGATAAGAGATTCTTGAGAAGAGCATTCTCAGAGGAGGACAAAAGTCTGAAAGGCCTAAGTATCAATGTTTGATTTCTTTGCCTCTTTTTTCTACAATTTTTTATAATTTAAACATGTGTACAAAATGACTTCAAAAAATTCTCACCTTCTTAAAGTAGAATAATATGAACAACTTCATCACGTTGATTAGGGGTAGCATTGGACAGAAGAAAGTGCCAAGCCTAAACAAAAACATCAATTTACTTACATAAGTTAAAAAACATAAAAATCCCTGACAGGTCTGAATATTAAGTAATACACAGACAGAAGACTTATATTGATGAATACTGAAATTTTAAAGCAAACCGATAATTCAATCTAGATAGCTAATTCAACTGATTTTCTAAATCATTCTTTCTCTCATACAGATATATGCAGAAGTAGTTAAAGATAATTCAAATTGGAAAACAAACAAATACTAGCATAGAAAATGATGTTAAGAAATATTAGTAAGAATAAATCAATATTCAATTAGAATCGTGGCTTTTTTGGTATCGTCTTTTCAATTCAGACTTAATTGATCTCAATGAATTTTAAAAGATTTTAAATAATTTTGAAGCTTTATGATATTATTTGGTTTCTTTTTCATTGAATTTATCTCTATTGTTCTTGCTGACCAATCAACGTCGAAACAGAATGCCGTTAACAATGGTTATTGACCATGGTTTTATATCCATGGACATCATTTACTGACCATGGTTGGACTATGAATATTTATGGTTGAACGAAGAGTCATGGTCGAGTTTTGGCAAGGGTATACACAAGCAAAAAACTCTGAACATTAGAGAACATGTCTTTTCCATAAGTTTAAATCCTATTGTATAAATAGAGATATTTCAAAAATTACATTATGGAAATAAGGTCACCTTGATCTTTCTATTGCTATCCCTGCCACCTTAGTTAGGGGTGTATCTTAATTACTAATCCTTTTAATTTCTAGTCTTTTTACATATTTTTCTTTCAGATTTTCTAGCTTTTAAAAATTTCTGTAAAATGTATAGTATCTTTTAAATAATTTTATTCCTGTAATTAGTTTTAATTTTATTGTGGAAAAATGATACATACATACATACATACATATACAGAATTGAAGATCAAGTGTGAATACAAACCAACACAATCCTTGAGAATAAATCAGATCCAAGACGTTCCTTGAAATGTCAAATCCGGGCAAACCCAGCCTCTTGTCACACGTAGGCACATAAACAGCGAAAACTCTACAAAAAGTAAAATCGTTTCATACAGCTTCAACAAACAAAACTCAATACAAATAATTAGTACTTGCAGCAATATCTTATAAAAGCCCTGATATTTTATTCATTTAAATATTTTGAAGTTGAATGATAAATAAAACAGGTTTCATGAGCCGTAGACTAACTTAAACTTTTGAAGAATATAATCGAATAAGTACTACAGTCAAGTAAGTGTTCATTTAAATGATTATAAACAAGATCCAACAGACCATTTGCAGTCAAATTCTTCATCAATTGATAACATAAAGTTTGTGGCAAATCTTCAGTTCTTACAGGGCAATTTGGAAACTAGTACTGAATATAATTTCTAACAAAGGGTACTGGAAACAAATTTGGGCGACGGGGACAGTCATACAAAAGGGCACACAATGTGGGGCAGCAGAAGTTTCCAAAGGAAGGAAATTGTTTACAAAGCACATTTACAAAGTAATTATATCGACAACACAAGGAACTTTAATTTTTCCCTCAACTCTTCATTTATTTCCCCTTTCAAATGTTTATCGATTTATCTCATCTCCCATCAATGATGAGAAAAACTTATATGACATTGCAATAAACTCAAATTTAATCGCATATATCATCCAAGCCACCAATGTTCCTATGAGTTTCGCGAAGTTCGTCATAAACTTCTACGAGGGCATTGCTGCCCCCTCTGCCCTCATGCTTCAAAGGCCCCCTTCTTCTAACCCTGCATCGATAATACTAGATAGAAAATGAAATGAAACAAAATTCTTAAATTGAAATTAGCGATTCTCACCTTCTAATGAACTCTCCGACGAATGTAACCAGAATGAGAAAAATAAAGTCGACGATAACCAGCTTGTAGATGGATTCACCAAGCCATGTTTCCCAACACGTCACCTAAAGATGAATCAAGAAACGTCACTTAAACGTTACTGCCCATGCCAGAAAAACACATCATCTTGGATGGGCTGTATAAAGCACTATTCACACTAATCCATTGTTGTTATTATTTGTATTAGTGCTGGCGAAGCCATCCGTTCACATCATTCCATTTTTGTACAAAAACGAAGAGAAATACCTTCCTTTTTGTCTGTTCCCATTATCAAAAAAGCATTAAGAAATATTCGTTTCTCTGCGTTCAGATCACTCGTTTTTGTGGGTATTTGTTATATCGTTTTCATAAACACTCGGTTTTGTGCGTTCGAACTGTTTTTCAGCGTTTTTGCGAACCTCCGTTTTTGAAGATATCCACTCTGGCGACCATTTCGAAAACCTCCGTTTATGTGCCGTTTTTGTCCGTTTCAATGTGAACACTTAGACAAACACTGAGGTTTCCTCTTCGTTTTTGTACAAAAACAGATTAGTTTGAACCTTAGATTAAGTATTTAGTCAATTACAAATATTGGGGTTGAGATTTACTGTAGAATTGCAACATACTGCATGAACAGCACGAGGTGCCCATTGAGTGTCGACACAAGCCCTGTTAAAAATGCTGCAAGATTCCAACCACCTATCTCACCCCCCATTAATTCGAATATTTATTCTATCCCGAACGTATTTTGACCCCCACCTTCCTCGTAGACAAAACAAGGAAGAGTTCTTCCTTTGAAGTAAATGTCGATCAAAATCTTCAAAATCAAGTCCATACATGATTGCGCATGCCAGAAAAATACAATGCTTTTTATGGTATATTCTGCATAATTCAGGAAGTTGACGAACGGACTAAAAGTTTTGCAAGTGAGGAATCAAAATAGAAAATACTTTGCCTTTTCAGTAGCTGTATTAGCAATGAAGTTCTTGACGTCTGTGTACATTGCTACAACGAACACACACAGTGAGGCCAGCTTCAAGACGATCGTTCTAAAAAGTGATTGCTAGAAGTCAGAATTGGGTTTTGCATGAGTTTTGATCATAGTGATGAGTAAGTAGTGTCCAGTGTCTCAATAGTGTTGCTTTTGAAGCATATGGCGTTGCTTCTGTAAAAACAATTAAAGCAGTCTTTGACGGGAATAAAACTCGAGGATGGCCAGGAGAATCGTATAAATAGCGAAACATAACTACTGAAAAGCTTTGCGTCTGACACTCATATGAAAAGTTTATCAGAGAAGTCTTTGATCGGCACAGAACTTGGAAACATAGCGAGACAAACTAACTACTGAAATTTTTGCGTCTGACCATCTGACCGTGGTAGGGGAGTGCTGGTAATAGCATTGTTAATTGATAACTTTTATCTCCATTTGAAGTCTTTTTGATGCTCATTTTGACTTATTAATAAGAATTATTCATATACTATAGAAACATTGGTTACGGAAAGATTCTACCCGCAGGAAGGCTTTTATGGACAGGGGGATGTTGATTACTCTCCTTTACAAATTTATATGAGCTTTAGGACAGTAAAAAATTATAAACTCCAAAATTATAACGAAGTCCAGTATTTGGTTGGCACAGAATCTGCAGATGGTTAGTAGACTGCGAAACATATGCAAATCATAGACAGAAAACGAAACTTTGAAACGAAACAGAAAATTGGCAATCAGAAAAAAGTAAATTATTGATATGGCGAAAAACAACCAATCGTCACGCTTTTGTTCTCCTTCTGACGTACCACTCTGATGATGAGAGTCAGACAGAAAGCTGCAGTGATTATTGTTTCTTACAATGTCTTGTATTTTCTCGTAATTATAACAAACCTGAATAAGGATATTTCGATCGTGGTTTTCGGCGAGTCGTAGCTCTCGATGCTTGCAATTATTCGGAACGCAAAGGGAAGGAGAAGGTTGAGGAAGGATATCGTCACAGCAGGCAGCATGTCTCTCACCAAACCAGATTCTATCAGCTTAAAAGTGAAATTGAAGTACACCGATTAGCAAATTTGAAAATTAAATTAAACAGATTAGCAAATTTCAAAATTAAATTAAACAGATTAGCAAATTTCAAAATTAAATTAAACAGATTAGCAAATTTCAATAAAGTCATTAGATTAGTAAATTTTAAAAAATCAACAAATTGGCAAATTTTAAAATTAAAGTGAACAGATTAGCGAATATCAATGAAGTTATTAGATTCTTGTTACTTATTACTCTCGGCAAGGCCACAAAGGAATTTGTAAACTTCATGATAAAGGATAGGAATCACAAAGATATCACTCATTATTTCTTTCACGCACGAATGATTTATTTGATGTGATTCCTATATTTTATCATGAAGTTATAAGATTGTAAAATTACAAAAAATCAACAGATTGGCAAAATTTCAAATTTCAAAATTAACAGATTAGAAAAAAATTTCAAAATCGAGATAAACTGGCAAATTTCAAGATTTGATATCAATAGATATACATCGATATTCGTTACAAATCCAGTAAATTACATTTTCTTCCGGAATTAAAACATGGTTTCTGTTAATTCCGTATCTGAATTTTAGATGCAGATCATACACCATGCAAATTGGACGTTTGTCTGATGAATTTTAGAAGTTAATCACACTTTCTATAGCTCGGGCAAACGATTCAATAATATTTGAGAAACATTTTGCTTTTTCTTCCTTTCCATTTTTGATGGTTTGGCCACATTTTCAACAACAACAAAATATGGAAAAGTATTGCTTGAAAGCAGGATTTGTTTTCAGATGTTTTTGAAAGTTCGAAAAAAGTATCCTTTGGTTAGTGTCCACTCTCGTCCTGTTCTGCCAGCAAATAAGTCACATGATTCGATGTAATTTTGGATTGTTTCATTTTGTTAGTATTGTGTACAGTCTTGTTTTGCTCTACAATATCGCTGGCTGATGCAATCAGAATACAATACCTATTGTTTTCGTCCCTAAACTACCTCTCTAATGACTATTTGGCCAGTAAACCGAATATACCTTAGCAAGCATACATACCCGTATTTGACCATCAATGGTGACGAAATAGATTAAATAGCCAGCGCCAGCCCAAAGTGCAAGAACGATGAAATTCGTCAAGATTCTGAGCATTACTAGTTGGCAGGTTTCTTTCGCAGTTTTCTTCACCCTTTTCTGCGTTTCTGTCAACGACTCCTACAAATAAATTCTCATAAACTTTAGATTTCATAAGACATCCACAATTTCAATATGCAAGTTTTAAATGATTGTGAAGGGATAATTTGGCATGGTCCCTTAGACTGGAGCAAAACATCTAGATGATTTAGGCCAAGAAATGTAAACATCAACATTGAGGTCATGAAGTTCGGATGACGTAGGTTTGAAGATTTGCTTGACATAAGCCTATTTCATGTGCCAATTTCAAAACTGGTACCATTAGTCTAACGTCTTTCCAGAAGGACGAAGTTGTTCAGTCTATTTCAAGATCAGGCATTCAAATTTTTCCAACCTTGACTTTAGCTCCAAATTGTTCTCCATCCTCTAGCTGGCACCATAGTCAATAGATGGAATGGCCTGAAAGCCTTTTGTAGTATATCTTTTTTAACTATTTGAAACCATCACTGTGTACAAAACGTTTGTTCTTTATCAATTAGGCTGAATTGCCATGGTTGAGCAAATGAAGCCAAATTTTCATTTTTCACTGCATGTCCGATTTATTCTCGTTAAAAATTAATAATATTAGGATATTTATAGAAATGATTCGTCGGCAACATTTCTGGTCAGTTCATACAGCCATTTTCTAACTACAAGACTGCCACAAATCTGATGCAAGGGAATGTGGGACAGATTATTCCAGAATCCTTTGCAAATTCCAAGAAAACAGATTGAGTGACGACAAAATCAATTTCCGACAATCTCTTACCATGAGGTCAGTGTAGATGCTTTTACTCTGCAAAATGGCACTTGCGTCACGAACAACTGCGTAGTCCCAGGAACAGAACACTTTGGTGAAAAACGAGTTTCTGAAATCCTTCCCAGATATGTAGTTTTCTCGATATGAAATGGCCATGCTGGAAGGGAAAATTAAGGGTTATGTAGGGGTTTCAGATAATGGGGGAACATGCCGAAAAATAAAAATTTTATTTGTTCAATTGTTTTGAATCCTACTGCAAATCAAAACTATCTTCAATATTTCTTCAGCTTTTTGTTATTCTCTCTCACCCCGGCGGGGACAATCATGAAAAAAGAAAATTAGAAATTTATAATGATATCCTTGCCACCATAGTTAGGGTGTTGTTTTTTATTCAACCTAAAAGTATAATATATGGTCCATTCTTTTTAAAACACCACAATTATTGTAAATAGATTTTAATGGCAAAAGTTTATGGATATATACATAAAAGAATAAAACACTAAAAAAACAGACGGTAACAGGAAAATATGTCTTGAGTGTTAATTCTTCTTAACAAGTGACCTAAGCCTAGCGTATATCACGCACTATAACCAGTAGAGGCACACTCTACTCAAGGTTTATGTATATGCATACATACATGGGAAACCAGGTCAAGCCTGTCAAGAAGTTAAACAGAAACTAACCCATCAACTCAACGAAGTTGATAAATGCAATGAAAAAACTGTGCCAATGCAGGCCTATTAAATTGACAAAATGGAGAAACGAACCTTCTGACAAGAACGATGACACAAATCAGAATATACCCAGCACCAACCGCTAGATACGCAAACGGCAAGTTGTACGGTGTTGTGCCAATTTTCGTAATAGTTCCATTGTAGTACGTTCCATAATACATCTCAGAATTTCTGAACCAACCCTAAAAGCAACAGACATTTGTTAACAATTATCTTGAAGAGAAGCAGGATTTGGAAAATCAATCGAGATAATTTGTGAGAATGAAAATGACCCGAGTAGGACTCGAACCCACGACCTCTAGATTTGATCTCTATAACGCTACCACTGCGCCACCGGGGCTACGAGAAACCCAGGCCATTTCATTCACACAAATTGTTGCACCACCACTCACTTCACACAAATTGTTGCACCACCACTCACTTCGTTTCTGCGATGGTCTCCCTGGTGTGAGAAAGTCGTCGCCCTTCGGCAGGTCCAGTGTAGTGTCAAAGAGCCCGGATAGGTTCGTCTCTGCATTTGGTGAGTGGTGGTGCAACAATTTGTGTGAATGAAATAGCCTGGGTTTCTCGTAGCCCCGGTGGCGCAGTGGTAGCGTTCTAGAGATCAAATCTAGAGGTCGTGGGTTCGAGTCCTACTCGGGTCATTTTCATTCTCACAAATTATCTCGATTGATTTTCCAAATCCTGCTTCTCTTCAAGTTTACTTCCTTCAACTCTATCCAGTGATGGGACTGCGATGGTCTCCCTGGTGTGAGAAAGTCGTCGCCCTTCGGCAGGTCCAGTGTAGTGTCAAAGAGCCCGGATAGGTTCGTCTCTGCATTTGGTGAGTGGTGGTGCAACAATTTGTGTGAATGAAATAGCCTGGGTTTCTCGTAGCCCCGGTGGCGCAGTGGTAGCGTTCTAGAGATCAAATCTAGAGGTCGTGGGTTCGAGTCCTACTCGGGTCATTTTCATTCTCACAAATTATCTCGATTGATTTTCCAAATCCTGCTTCTCTTCAAGTTTACTTCCTTCAACTCTATCCAGTGATGGGACTGCGATGGTCTCCCTGGTGTGAGAAAGTCGTCGCCCTTCGGCAGGTCCAGTGTAGTGTCAAAGAGCCCGGATAGGTTCGTCTCTGCATTTGGTGAGTGGTGGTGCAACAATTTGTGTGAATGAAATAGCCTGGGTTTCTCGTAGCCCCGGTTGCACAGTGGTAGCGTTCTAGAGATCAAATCTAGAGGTCGTGGGTTCGAGTCCTACTCGGGTCATTTTCATTCTCACAAATTATCTCGATTGATTTTCCAAATCCTGCTTCTCTTCAAGTTTACTTCCTTCAACTCTATCCAGTGATGGGACTGCGATGGTCTCCCTGGTGTGAGAAAGTCGTCGCCCTTCGGCAGGTCCAGTGTAGTGTCAAAGAGCCCGGATAGGTTCGTCTCTGCATTTGGTGAGTGGTGGTGCAACAATTTGTGTGAATGAAATAGCCTGGGTTTCTCGTAGCCCCGGTGGCGCAGTGGTAGCGTTCTAGAGATCAAATCTAGAGGTCGTGGGTTCGAGTCCTACTCGGGTCATTTTCATTCTCACAAATTATCTCGATTGGTTAACAATTATATTGCAAACCATACCTATCGATAACTACCATGTCCACCATGCCTTATGTACTTAAACATAGCTTTGAAGAAGGGTTTAATCCAAAACACGAATTAATGCTTCAGAGTGGATAAGCCTGAAAGTTAGATCCACCATGGGGCTACTGTTCTAATTACCGGCCCTACTTTAGGACAGTGGTTAGCACGCTCGCCCATTTTGTTGCAACATCTGGGTTCAAGACCCAATGGTGGCATATGTCAATTACAGTTCCCTGATCTAGTATAATTCAATTACCAGTTTTAGACCATGCCTTATGACTTAATGTTAATATAACATTGCTTTGAAGAGGAATTTAATCCAAAACACGAATTAATACCTTACTGTGGATAAGCCTGGAGTTGGATTCACCTAAGACTGCTACGCTGATGTATTTTCCTGCTTTAGGACAGTGGTTGTTAATATTCCTAATGATTAGCTAAACATAGTTTTAATACAATCAGTAGTATGAATGTTTCCTAAGCTTAAAATTTCGTTAAGCTGGTGGAAAACTGGTGATTTTTCTTCCCATTCCGGAAGTTAGAAAATTGGAAGGGTTGGAGAACTTGGGTAAGGATATCAAATGTTCGTTACAACCATTCTACAGCTCTATATGAGGAGAGAACACAAAACAAGGCTCAGTGAACTGATAGCTGAAATCTCGAATGAAAATTGGTAGCAAGCCAACTCACCTCCCCGTCGATAAACTCAAGACCAGTGAATGTTGCATTATTTGTCTTGTGACTCTGAGCGTAGATCAACTGGGGGGTAATCACGAAGCCAAATACCAGGAGAGTGATGAAAATGTTCAGTAGAAATAACCAGCGAAGAAATAAGAAGTACGAAAGCACACCACTTCCAAATTTCCCTGGAGAAAAATATAATTTTAGTGAAAATTGTAAACACCGCATATAAGAAATGAACGTATAAGAAACTTCAGACTTTCACCTTAAACGGTATATTCTCTATTACAACTATTTTTGCTATTTTTGATAATGTCTGACAGACTTTCAAAAAGTAGCCACTTTAACTATTGATAGATACATGAACATTTTCCCCTCTGTTTCCTTAGGTAATGATAAATATATCATCATAAAATCAGTTCTCTTGTATAAGAAGCAGGATAGCCTTTTTTTAGTTTCTTATATGCAGCGACTTACTGGATAGAAAAATAACTAGAGATATGCTATTCACAGTTTCTACAATCCTCGCCTTAAGGTATGAGACAAGCCATGATTTCCATACCTTATTAAAAACCATCGATAAAACGTCTCCCCTCTTTCCCTATCGATGTTGTATTGATTTGCAAATGTGCGCACAAGGTCCTCGTGTCTCGCACGATACTAGAATCAACATAGATTTGGGGTTGGGGAGCTGGATTTTTAAATCATTGATTAAAAACCACAAAGTTTAGATATTTTCAAAGTTTATATGTCTCAAAATCTAATGTCAAGGATTGTAGTTGCCCAGTTCTCAACGAGCAGTTTCTTTGACAAGCCTAAGAGTGGGCTTGAACCAACGACCATTTCAACAATGTCGAGTGATCTAAAAATTATGCTTATCCAGACCCCGTAAACTCAATGTCTTTACCAGTGGTAGCCAGGATCGATTTCATGGTCCACAATACCCAGTGTTAACTAAAAGAAACCACGCTAAAATGAACGGGTTAGACAAGAATAAACCACACATTACATAACTTTTACACCTGGTTTAGGCCAAGTGTGAAGTGGAGTAGAAAAAAGATATGAGAACTTCAATTACAAATTACATGAAACATTACTAACCTTCAACAGACTTTAAATTTGATTTCCAAATATCCAAATTTTTGAAGAAATCTTTAAAATCACTTTTGAAGCGATCCCATTTCTAGATAAAGTAGCAAAACATAAAACAATGAAATACTAAAGGTTGTGAAAATTTAAGTATAAAGTGAAACATCAAATACATACTTTGGAGACAACTGGACAAATTCAGAAATCGATAAGAAAGAAATTTTGATAAATTGATTGTTTGAAAAATTAATAAAAAATAAAGTTCAACTTACAAGCGAAATGCTGAATTTGAATTGTTTCCATCTTCCCACTTTTTTGGGCTTTCTGTCACGCACAGTTTTCCTAACGAAACAAAGTAACGTAAAGTTGATACAAACTTGCAGATTCAGGAATTGACAACATGTGATATACTTTTCACGTTTGAAAGAACTTGGATTTAAATAGTAAGCTATTACTTTGCCACTATAATTTTGCACCCAAATTTGTAATAAGAATCTAAGAAATGACACTTAATTAGCAGCGTTCCTCAGAAGGGATGATAAACAAGGGGCCCTATGTCCCTGCTGAAATATGGTATTTAGCCTTTTGCAGGCTAGCACATAAAAAATAAACTTATATACTTCATTAGTTGAAATAAAACAATAAAAGCCTGATTATTTTATTAGAGTCATCATTAGAGAAACAGCCCCAAAATTGCTGCATATTATACTCAAACAAAGACGGAGGGTATATTTGTACAACGAAATAGGAATATCTAACTGCCTTTAGCATTAATTCATAAGGTATGGTCTAACAGGGGTAGTAAAATTACACCAGAGCAGGCTACAGCAATTGACATATGCCACCAGCAGTACTAGACCATGCCTTATGAATTAATGTTAATATTACATGGCTCTGAAGAAGGATTTAATCCGAAACGCGAATTAATGCCCCACCCTGGATAAGCCTGGAGTTGAGAACACCTCAAGGTTACTGTGCTAGCATATTGTCCTGGTTTAGAAAAGTGGTTAGCACACTAGTCTGTGTAGGTTTGAGACCCGATGGTGACATATGTCAATTGAAGTAGCCTGCTCTGGTATAATTTAATCTGCCTTTAGTATATTTCGCATAAAGTATAATGTTTTCAGAACTCCAAAAACAACAACGGATCAACAAAAATTGAAAATTCCAACAAAACTAGACTCTCTAATTAAAACACGCACCTGTATGATTTCTTTGCATGGAGAGGTAAAGTTGCTTCTTTAATTCTTGCAGAATCGCCGACATCTATCCCTCCAATTATGTGACCATCAGTTTGATCAGCAAACACATCATCGACACCTTGTCTGATTTTGTTCCGTTGCCGCAGAGATCCTAGAAAGCAAACACTTTATTCAGTTACACCCGTTGGCAAGATTCTTTGTGCCAAAAATTCAGGATCATTCTGAACAATAGATAGATAGATAGGGAGATAGATAGATAGATAGATAGATGGATAGATGCCATTTTATTTCAAAACAAAAAGTTACAAGGTTTAGAATACTAAACTAATAACATACTTTCTGAATTATCTAAATACAACAAAATTACAAATTAGATGTGTTAGGGCCACTAAGAAAAGATCTACTGGAAACTATTTAGATTAGTGTCCTTCGTTTTCAAGACATTTATCATTTGATTAGCATGGGTAAAGACATTGGCTTTCATTTGCAGCTAAAACAATTACTTTCAAGGATTTTTTAATCAAATGTTGAAATAACTCAAAACTTCAAATTACAGGTTTGTAGGGTTGACAGTTGTTTCCGAATTCAACATTTCTCTCACGTAAATTTCTGTGTTTCAAATATAAACTGATAAGTCACAAGAAACCCACTCATTCATTTATTAACAATATTTATAAATGTTACCAACAATATTCAAAAGAATTACTAACAAAATTTATAAGGGTAAGGAAATCAATGATTGCCTATGTTCTAAAGAATAGATCTGCAAATCATTGAAAAATATATTAACAGCTTCCCATCCATCAATTGTCTTTCGAAGATGTATTTCATGTACATTTCAAAAACATCAGAAATTGGTCAATATACACCACTTTGACAAACAGTGCTTTTGGGGGATTGGGTCAAGTTCTGGGGTGCAAAAAGTTCTTCTTTTGCAGTTTACGACCAAGGACGAAACACTGTTTCATTTTAGGCATAGGCATTGTGCACTCAACTATCAGATATTGTATTTTACCTCAAAATCAACCAATTTGTTGCAATTTGCCACTTTCTATTAGCAGTTTGATGCCTTTATTTGTTTTAAGGATAAAATTGCGATTCGCCGGGCATTGCTGGAGAGCAAAGAACGAACTTGCCTGTCAAACTGTTCTATGGAACCCAACCCATGGTAAAGCTAACATTGGTCGCCCCTGCACTACCTACATAGACCAGCTTTGCTCAGATACAGGATGCACACCCGAAGAGCTTCCAACAGCAATGAACGACCGAAAAGAATGGAAAAGAAGAGTCAAAAATTCCTGTGCACGCACGACATGATGAAGGATAAAAGTCCCTCTAGCTTCCTTTCTGGTACAACCAGACCCTTCTATAGGTGTTCTCAAGCATGGTCCATGGTAATTCAGCATTCTTTGTTTATGAAAATACTCAATATTGACTGAGAAATGTCCAATTAGCTTTTTAGACCCCAGAACTCGACCCATTCCTCCAAATACACGGTTAATCAAAGTGGCGTATTGTGAGATAAAAGCTAAAGATTTAATCTAGTGTGGTTCAAAAGTCTTTCAGCTCTAGAATCATACTCCTAGAGATTGATTACCCATTTCTTATGCCTCCCTGCTGCCAATGTATGATACCCAAACATTTCATAATATAACATCCAGATATACTAACAAAACTTACCTGGCTTTGCAACACTTTTAACCCTCCTCAACTTTGAGCTTGGTAGTGATTCCTGCAGAATATCAATCTCTGAGAGATTATCATCATCATCATCGTCATTTCCAGTCCCTCCATCAGAATTATTATCCTCATTGTAGAAAACTTCATCATCTGTTTCAATGGCAATGTTAATCTGATTTCTGCTATGAGGGTCTCCAATCTCACTTCTCACCGAATCACTTGTTGATGGCTCTGTTCCAAACGTATCATAGCTGGTGTCAAAAGAGGGATTGCCTAGAATAAAAGAAGGTGTATTTATTCCAAGAGTTGCAGTATTATATAAAATATGTTTGCTGCGTGTGGTACTTTGTAGATAGATGATAATACAATGAAAGAAAATAGTTCAGTACTGAAAATAGCATATAATTGAATTTTACAACGCTTGGAGATAATACCTGTTATACCCAACATTACTTAATGACAAGTATATGGTTAAAACATTGTAAAGTTTTATCTATGTTATTTTCAGTATTAAACTGGTTTATTTCATCCTATTATCATCATTGCAGTATCAGTTTACAACGAGGGGGGACCAGCAATGACCCACAACATCTCCCCTGATGACCCCTGGAGAAATAAACCAAGGTTATGTTATAGCTACTCAACTCACTCGACGTACTCAATAAGAAAAAGAGTAAACCTATATTAGTACTGGATCGAATAATAAAGAAATTTGAAAAACTTCAATTGATATACTGGAAATGTGGTCTGACACCATCTCATTTACTGGTGTGAGCATTATCTACCTTCAAAGTGCATTATGTATTGATTTTCCATACCTTTCAATGCTTATTCAGCCTTCTAACAGATTAATAAGAACTATATTCACCTTTTCTAGTTTATTTTCAAATAGCACAAATAACTAAGGAATTTTGAGTATATTCTCAAATTTACCTTCTAGCTATGCGATTAAGTACTGAACCTGAGCTGGACTTGTTATAGAAATATGTTTATCTTTGATTAAACAAAAAAGTTAAAGAGGCTCTCACCAAGAAAACAAAAAACTTTCACTGAATAAATTATTAAGTGGGAGGAGAGAACTTGCCACAAGGACAAGGGTCATACTGATATCATGGAGGTTGCTATCTATATTGTGCACAAACCAATAATCGAACTATAAACATAAACGCTTGATTTCAAATAAAAAATTTTCTGAAACTGATCGCAATTGACAGACTTTTAGCAACGAGACGGAAGTTGTCTTACTAATTTTTTGTAAAAAACTAAAAGTCTGTCAAGTTCTTAAATTTTTCTTAAATTTTTCAAATTTTGAGCTCTGAAAGTTTTAAAGCTTGTTATGAGTTTCTTAAATTTACACAGGGGTTGAGATTAACTAATTTTCATTCATGATATTTTGGAATTAGTCTGGAAGCTTTAACGCAAACATCCTCCATTTATGAATTTACAAAGACAGCTAGAAACATCGGCAATATTCTAAAACTAAATATAATACAGAAAACAGCATCTCTTATAAATAACCAGCAATATAGAAGTTTCTAAGGAAATATTTCCTTCCAGTAATGGAGTTTCTTAAATTTTTGGTCATTCAAGAATCTAGGTTTCTTATAACGAGTTTTTTCATAAAAAATGTAGGCACTTATTAAACACATTGGGATAGGGAAGCAATATGGGAAAACGGACAGGAAGAAGTGTCTGTGCTGTGTGACCAGGTGAACGCAAGAAACTTTAATCAATTGGGACCATAAAATGCTTGAAACTAAGCAGCATTGAAAGTACGAGGTAGTTAACTTTTCTGGCAGTATGTAGCTCTTTTGTTTCTTGGCATCATATTAGGCACATCACCAAGCTCCTAAGCTTTACTAGCTGTAGGTATATTTTAAAAATATCAATTCATTATTGTCTCAGGGATGAACCTGCCCTAAACCCAGTAATAAACATAATGCCTTGTAAATCAAAAGTGCAATTTTCACTCAGCTAGGATGAGATCCCATAGCCTCCCTTCAGCCGTGCCCTGCATTTTGCCTGCTGCGTTGCTTGCTGTGTAACAACAGTCAGTTTGCATATTCAAAAAATTGACCAATGATATAAGATTGTTCCTTTAACACAAAATAAAGCAAAAAGCAAGACAGAGAACTGATTGATTCAAAGAGCATCGGGCAGATGATGGAGGGTGGTATAGATGAGTATAGTTCAGAAAGTTTAAGGTACTCTCGCAATGTTTCGTCTAGCTGTCTAGTGAAAAAAGGCCGGGCCTAATCTCTCACAAAAAGAAAAATCATGCAGACAATGTGATACAACTCGACTCTAAAACACACCATACCAATTATAGGAGTAGTTTCTCCACCATCATCGTTTTCTCTAGATTTTGTCCGACTCCTTCGACCCTCTGCCATCGCCTCGCTGAGGAAAACTTTTAAACAACAACAAAATTAGCCGGCCTCCATCATAAGCGCGCTGTTTTTCATTTCCTTTGGCAAGCTGCGAGTGACGTCAATTAGTACATGACATGTGACCATATTCTATTGTTTCGAGAATTCAAGAAAACAATCGATGTTTTGTGTCGAAACCAGACAGGAGTTGGCTTTTGGATGGGAATAGAACTTCCGCATTTGAGAGGAAAGTGAGCAGTTGAGCGGTGCTATCTTACTGAAATTTCAGGTTTGAGCTTTCTCTGATTCCTGATCGAGAATATTGGCTCATAATGGAGGAAATACGCGTTCCAAAGCAGACAAGAAGTGAGGAGGGAGGTAGTCGAGCACGAAAGCAGATCAACAGCCAAAATTACGAGAATGACGGAGATACTGCAGAAAAACGTGGAGATCTGAAGGAAAAAGGCAAAGCAAACGTCAATTTCAATTTCAATTTTCATTTAAATTCTCAGCAATTAATTACAGTTATAATTATTAAACATAAAGATGCTATGAAAATATTAAAATACAATTCAATAAAGTTAACTACAATTGAAAACAAAACATCATTAATCAAAATGTGCTGACGGACATATGGAAATAACTCTGTAAAGAGCTTTCTAGCCATATGCCCTCAGTGACGTGTTACTATTAGCTAGTATATATATATACGCAATTGCCGAATACAAAAAAATTATTTTTGATATAAATTTCATGAATTCTTATATTTTTTGAAAAAACAAAATAAAAACAAAAACGAAAGGGTCAAAGGAAAACTAAATAAAAACAGAAAGAACAGGGGAAAAATTTTTGTTCTCCAATGGCTCATGTAGCTCAAAACCTGCGTAGTTAATAATTGTTAAGTAACATTTTTTTGTACAGTTTACTAAATGACTTCTTCTGACGAGAATTTCGAATATTCTCGGGGATAGTATTCCAAATCTTAACACCCGAATAGGTAATAAAATGTTTTTTATAATTGGTCCTTACTACTGGAGTACAAAATTTACCGGCTGCAGCCTGTCTAGTATTAATATTATGTTGGTTTTTAGTTAATTGAAAGAGGTGCGAATAAAGACTGTTATAGTTACCTTTATATAAATCAAACATAAATTTTGCACACTCTAATTTATAAGTGTCTTCTAAGTTTAATGAATTAAGCTCTTTTAAGATAGGTTTAGAGGGTTCATTCTGTGGTTTGAAAGTAATTATTCTAGCTGCTTTCTTTAAACATTTATTTAGTTGATCTAAGGAGCTGGGGTAGGCCCCGCCCCAATTAATTATACCATAGTTAATATGCGGTGAGATGAATGCGTTGAAAACATTAATTAAAACGTTTTTTGGTGCAAAGTGCCTGATTTTTGATAGAATACCAATACTTTTTGCCACTTTAGTTGTTACATGCTTAATGTGGTTTTTCCAAGTCAAATTTTTATCAATTAATACGCCTAAGTATTTAACGCAATCAGATTCTTCTAGTGTCTCACTATTTAGGCTTAAGTTCACATTTCTTGGTAACTTTTTCTGTCTTGGTTTTATTATCATAAAATTAGATTTATTTACATTCAATGTTAATTTATTTGCTATTAACCAATCTGAAATTTTAGCCAGTTCGCAATTTACAGTTTCTTCTAAATTGTCAATATTTTTATTAGAATAGAATAGGCTTGTATCATCTGCAAAAAGATGGAAACTCATAATTTTTGATGATTGTGGAATATCATTTATATACAATAAGAAAAGGAGCGGTCCTAAAACACTGCCCTGGGGCACCCCATGATGATTGTAATTAGAGTTAGATAAAGTGCCTCCAACTGATACTCGCTGGGTCCTGTCTGTTAAATAGGATCGAAACCATTCAAGAGCAACTCCCCGGATACCATAATGTTCAAGTTTAGTTAATAAAATGTTATGATTTACAGTATCAAAGGCCTTTGCAAAATCTAAGAATATACAGCACGAAAATTGATTGTTCTCTATTGCATTTACTAGCTGATTACAAATATCAAGGATTGCCAAGGAAGTTGATTTGTGCTTTTGAAAGCCAAACTGATGTGAATATAGTATATTATGTTTGTCAATAAAACCACACAATCTATTATACATAAGCTTTTCAAATATCTTGTTAAAGATAGGAAGTATAGAGATTGGTCGGTAATTAGAAACTTCAAATTTTGATTTTGCTTTAAATACAGGAATGACTTTGGCATATTTTAATGCATTCGGATAGCAACCACTACTAAAAGATAGATTTATCAGAGTCACCAAGGGCTTTGTTATTTCGTTCTTTATCATTTTAATCAAAGAAATAGGTATGTCATAAGCCCCAGCTGATTTTGATGCGTCGAGATTATTTAGCTGATCAAGAACTTCAGTTTCAGTGGCAGGCGATAACATAATGCTTTCAGACGGTGAATCTTTTAAGTAGTCGGTAAAATGTGATTTTGACGTTCCAAGTTTATCCACCAGGGACTTTGCTATATTTGTAAAAAATTCATTAAATTTATCAGCAACCTCTTTAGAGTCCTTTAAAATTTTCCCATTTGCAGCTACAAGTGAAATTTCGTTGCTTTTTGATTTAGATGTTTTGTTAATAATTTCATTTATTCCGGACCAAATTTTCTTAGAATTGTTTTTAAAGGTTTCAAAGTAGGAGCTGTAATGCAAACGCTTACTTCTTTTAATTAGTTTGTTCAGAGTATCCCTGTAGTATTTATAACGTTGATACCATAATGGGTTTTTTGATTTTAAAAATTTTTTGTAATACTTGTTTTTGATCGAAATTGATTTCAAGATACCATTCGTTATCCAGGGTTTCGTGAGCTGTTTTCTTCTTTTTCTAGATAAACGTTGTAGGGGGGCATGCCTTTGGATAGTATCTAGGACGCTGCTCTGGAAAACATCATATTTGTTGTCGATGTCTTGACTAGGATCATTAAGAAAATCAAAGTTTATATCTTTTATATCTTTAATAAAGTTTAATTCCTTAAAATTTTTAAAATTACGTTTTATAATATTAGATTTTTTATTTTTATGGATTTTTCTTTCTAATATAATGAAGTTAGGCATATGATCAGATACTTTAGCAATAAAGTTGCCACTTATAGCTTTTAAATCAAGGGAATTTACAAAAATATTGTCAATTAAAGTAGGCCTACTGTTATCTACATACCTAGTAGGTTGTAAAATAACAGGCTGATAATAATTACAGAACATTATGTTTAAGAATTCTTCTACAGGGGTTACCTTATCAAACTTGAGTAAATCAAGATTAAAGTCTCCAGACAAAGTTATTTCCTTCTTTTCTTTAGAAAGTTTTTTTAAAGTATTGTCTAAATAGGTTAAGAAATCAGTTGGGTTCTTACGGGGGTGGTTATAAACTACCCCAAAAACTGAGTTTTCACATTGAATCCAAAAGGCCTCAAATTCAGAATTATCACTTTTTAGTGTTTTGTTAAGATCTTCACGAGTTTCAAAATTTATATTCTCATTAACATAAAATCCACAACCACCATTCTTAGTTTCACCTATGATTCCTTTAAAAGTTTGGTAACCTGGCAAAGTTAGTGTACAAATTTGATCGTTATTATCTTTTGTATGCCATGTTTCCGAGAGGGCAATAATATCAAAATTAAAATTGAGGTTATTTAAAAGAATATCAAGGTTTTCGTTATTTTTAAGTAAAGATTGAATGTTGGAATGAATTAGGCTAAATGTGGGGTTCTTGGTTATATTTGCCTTGCTAGTTAGCTTATGGAATTTGTGAGTCGAGTAATAATCAAAATTAGAATGAAAATTCGCGTAGGTGTCAATATCATTGTTAAACAGTGATTCGCTTTCTTTAGGGTCGAGTTTGCAAAGATTTAATCTTTCAAGCTGTTGATAATCGCGTGACTCAGTGTTAACTGTCTGGCACCTACATGAAAAATTTGAATTGAAAGTCAATTCAATTATTTCGTGGTTTTCTAATTCAGAGAAAGGAAATCTGTTATGCCAGCAAGATTTACAACACCATTCTTTCAATAATTTTGAGACATTTGTGAGATTCCACAGCTGCAAGTCAGAACATCTAATATGTATTAAAGAATTGCAATCTACACAGGGTGCCGACTTACTAACGTCACACACTTTCTTATCACAAACAGTGCATTTCCGTTGCATCCCAGTTTCAGGGTGTGTTAATTTAAAAAATAATCTTTCGTTTTCTTCTGTCATAAAAGCAATAGTGTTTTTTAATTTATTTTCCGATAGGGATTGAAATGGGAAAGATTTTTTAATACAAAACTTACAGAACCAGCTTTCATTAGGATTTTCAACCAGGAATTGAAATTTTAACCTATTTAATAAGGAGCATTGAAGATGAAACCAGCTGTTGCATAAATCACAGCAAATAGAAACCTCGTTATCATGAACTAGTTTTGAGCATTCTGGACAATTTAGGTTTTCTTCAAACGGGGAACTCATAATGGGATAGTCTAGGGGAGCTTACCAAAGGATATACAGTATACACTATAAACTTGAACATACCTAATAAAAAACGGATACGATAGGATAGTCAGATGTAGTTCATTTTGTCTCTTCAGATGAGTTTTTCTTCGACGTCTCGAGGAGATGAAAATCTGGCTGGTGCAGTCGACTCGTCTTTCCTGGCGTAAATATGACCGTTCCAGGTCCAAGTGAACTTCCATTCTTTTGCCTTTGCCTTTTCGCGTACAGAGCGATACAATTCTTTATTTTGCTTCGTGAGCGATTCATTAATGAAAATCTTACCATTGGTTTTGGCTTCAAACCCAAGATCAGAGGCTGTTACATTTCTTAGCTTTTTTCTGTTTGCTAGAATCTCGCCTGCAGTCTTTCGATTTAGAAGTTTCGTGATAATAATTGGATCCCCTCTTCTTGAAGGTAATCTGTGGCATGCCACGATGTCAGATGGGTTAACCTTCACTCCGATTTCGCTAAAAACTTTGAGCGCCAACTCTTCTGTATTTTCTTGTTCAATTTTTGGGACTCCAGCGATTTCAACACACTCCCTCCGGCCATATTGTTGGAGATCATTCATCTCTTGAGAAGCTACAAACAATTTTCTCTCCATATCTTTGATCTCTTTCTTAAATTCAGCATTCTCATTCTCCAGCGCAACTTGTTTTTTTAGCATATTATCCACCATTTTTCTGTGACTTTCGTACTGTTCACTTATAAATGCTGTCGATTTTTCCATCCCTTTTAGCTTAGACTCCAATGCTGTAAACTTTTCACTGAAATGGTTATTTATATTGTCAATTTTGCTTGTCATTTCATCCAATCGCTTGTTTATGTTCTGCTCTTGCTTTATCAACATCGAAGCTAAATCTTTTATTGTTGGTTCACTTTCACTCGCCATATTGCACGTAGTTGAATCGATAAAGAGATGTATTTAAACTTGCAAACTTTGAACTAGTAATCCATTTGGAACAAAAATAAAAGTAAAGATAATTTAAAGGAACTAAAACTATATTAAAAACATGTAACTTATGAAATTCACTCACATAGCGGTTGTTTTCAGGAGCGTCAAAGAACACGTCCGCATAACACGAAATCATGCGTGAGAGTGAACGATACTGAGCAAAGTGGGTTTCCACCTTCTTATGGGCCTAGGAAAGATTTAGCAGATTCAGGAAGCTCTTTGCAACATCATGGGATGGGACAGCAAAGCAGTCAAGGTGGTACACTTACAAACCATGTATCTTCAGCTGAAAACCCAATTCGAACTGACACGGAAGGAACTGACAATAGGACCTTGTCCCAACATCATGGAGTGGGACACCAAAACCAAGCTGATAAACCAATTCATACAGACACGGAAGAGCTTAGAAATGTAAGCTTGTCCCAACATCATGGAAGGGGACAGCAAAGCCAAGCTGATAAACCAATTCATACAGACACAGAAGAGCTTAGAAATGGGAGCTTGTCCCAACATCATGGAATGGGACAGCAAAGCCAAGCTGATAAACCAATTCATACAGACACAGAAGAGCTTAGAAATGGGAGCTTGTCCCAACATCATGGAATGGGACAGCAAAGCCAAGTTGATAAACCAATTCATACAGACACAGAAGAGCTTAGAAATGTAAGCTTGTCCCAACATCATGGAATGGGACAGCAAAGCCAAGCTGATAAACCAATTCATACAGACACAGAAGAGCTTAGAAATGGGAGCTTGTCCCAACATCATGGAATGGGACAGCAAAGCCAAGCTGATAAACCTATTCATACAGACACAGAAGAGCTTAGAAATGGAAGCTTGTCCCAACATCATGGAATGGGACAGCAAAGCCAATCTGAAAACCCAATTGATACAGGCACAGAAGTCACTGTTGATGATAGCTTGTACCAACATCATGGAATCAATGATACCGTTGAAAATGCAGAGGAGACATTTTCAGAAAATGAAGGACAAACAGAAGGCTTGGAAAATGATGTTAGCTCAGGACAAAGCCCTAGTAAATTTGACCATGTCGAAGAAACCATCCAGAAAGCTTGGAAAGACATTGAAAAAACTCAAGCCATATGGGTAGACATCAATCAAAATAGGCCTAAAAAGCCTGGCAAAGGTTGGAAAGTGGTTAGAATTTTTGTCTCTTCGACGTTTACAGATTTCCACGCCGAAAGGGAATTACTCGTGAAGAGCGTATTTCCTCAGCTGAAAGTCTGGTGCCAGTCAAGGAGAATCCACCTTATAGAGTGTGATTTGCGCTGGGGTATACCTAAAGATACGACTACTGAAGATACCATCTCGATTTGCCTGCAAGAGATCGAGCGATGCCTTGAAGAAACAGGGGGGCAAGCCTTTTTTCTCAGCCTCCTTGGGGAAAGGTATGGATGGATTCCAGATTTGGGGTTGTTGAACAGAAACTTGATCGATAAGTTCGATTTGGTGAAGTCGATCTCGATTACACAGATGGAAGTGGTGCATGGCGCAATCGGGTCTAATAGCTGTAACGCTGCTTTCTTCCTTCGAGACAGCGACATTGTTTCAGAAATACCAGACAAATTTAGGCCATGGTTTGTTGAAGAGACAGAGTTGGGAAAACGAAGTTTGTCAGAATTGAAGAGGCAGCTTCGTGCGAGATACCCCGAACGCGTCTTCGATTACCGGTGCCAATTCAAAGAAGTGGACAGCAGCTCTGGCCTGGAGAAAATTGTGCTTGATGATCTGGATGATTTTGAGACGAAATGTTCTCACTTCTTCAAAACTGCGATCGAGAAGTTTTACCCTGACGAATTAGAAGAGCTAAGCATGACTGATTTGACTCTGCTTGATCAAGATGTGTTCGTCGAGAGAAAGGGCTCCGATCTCATAGGCAGAGATTCAGAAAAAGAACAAATTTTGCAGTTCATCACCGGAGTTCCCAACGAATCAGATGGTCAGGATCGATCTAGAAGTTGTGAACTAGGAAGTGGAGATTCAGGGAGTGGTGAGCATGAAGTTACTGAAACAGGAAGTGATCAAACAGGAAGTGATCAAAAAGCAAGTGATCAATCAGAGAATCATCAACCAGGAAATGGTCAAAGAGGCAGTGATCAAACAGGAATAGATCAAACAGACAGTGATCTGAAAGAAACTTATCAAACAGGAAGTGATCAATCACGAAGTTATCAACCAGGAAGTAATCCAACAGAAAGTGATCAATCAGGAAGTGATCAAACAGGAAGTGATCAAAAAGCAAGTGATCAATCAGAGAATCATCAACCAGGAAATGGTCAAAGAGGCAGTGATCAAACAGGAATAGATCAAACAGCCAGTGATCTAAAAGAAATTAATCAAACAGGAAGTGATCAATCACGAAGTTATCAACCAGGAAGTAATCCAGCAGAAAGTGATCAATCAGGAAGTGATCAATCAGGAATGGATCAAACAGGAAATGAACATAATGTGAATTACATCCTTGTCCTTGGATGCCCTGGAATCGGAAAATCTGCACTAGTTGCCAACATTGTGAAAGAGCTCAAATCTAAAAAGGTGAAGTGTTTGTACAACTTTGCTAGTGCCTCTCCGGGATCTACTGCATCTAACTTCACTGTCGAGATATTCACCAAGATGCTCATGACAAATTTCGGTTTAAGTGTCGAAGGGTTCGATGAGCTTGCGAGTTATGAAAAGATTGCAAAGTTCAAGGACATGATCAAAAGAGTGAACGATGAACAAACAGAATTTGTGTTCATTTATGACGCCATCAACCAGTTCTCTGATGTTTCGGTGTTCTCGTTGGACTGGTTGCCAGTGGAATTGGAAGGGAAGGCCAAGTGCATTTTGAGCTGCACAGAGAACAGCCGCCTGCCCGAGTTGGTATCAGCCAAGATTTCACCAGATGGCATTAAAACAGTGACGCTGAAAGGTTTCGACCGTGAAGACAAGAAAACCTGCTTGAGAACTTTGCTGGGCAAATACAACAAGACTCTGGATGACTTCCAGATGAGCGTCTTGATTTCGAAGGAAGGGGCATCTAATCCTTTATGGCTGTCTCTTGCTTGTGAAGAACTCAGAGTTTTTGGTATTTTTGAGAAAGTTACTGAAAAGATCAGACAATTGCCTGATTCCCTGGAAGGCCTGCTTGAAACGATACTGCAAAGATTGTTTTCAGAGGATGGAAGCGATTTGGTCCACGACACTGTGGCTTTTCTTGCTTGTTCGTCGTCTGGTTTAACCGAGACAGAGTTACGATGGGTCCTTGGTGATGGCAGAGACCCGCTGCCCCTCATGAGTTGGTTCAAGTGCAAGGTCTTGCTGCAGCCTTACCTCATGAGCACGGGCAAGACAAGAGCTGAGGACAATCTCAACTTCTTTCACGATTCCATCAGAATTCTGGTGAAAGACAGGTTTCTCCGAGATGCTAATGAGAAGAGAGGTTACCATCGTCGCCTTGCAGCCTCGTTTCAATTCCACTGCGATGATGACGTCCGCGTTGCTGATGAGTTACCCAAGCAGCTGCTGTGGGGAGGTGAGCCACTGAAACTCGTTGAGTTTTGCAGGAAGGATAAACGTGCACGACGGATCAATGCGATAAAGAAGAGCAAGTATCTTGCGGATATTCGCTGCAAAACCATGCTCCACCCTGGTGATAAGAGATTCAGCTTTCCTGTTTACTTGTGCAACTTTTGCTCTACGAGAATGAATGCCTTCACGCCAGTACCTGGACTGAACAAGGACATGTGCGTGGTGTGTGGTACGTATGTGCCATTCAAAAACAACAACAGCCAGGCCTTTCTGTGCATGCGCCATCACAAGATGACGGCACCTGGTACTGAAAACTGCTGTGCCTGCAAGAGGGTTATATTTCTATCCCAGTCGAACAGCTACACGAAGATGTACCATTGCCAATTCTGCAGCACTGGAGCACGTAAATGTGTGAGCCTTTCGTGCTAAAAAGTCTTCTTTAACTGTAAGGAGTATTATTCGGCTTACTATGCCAACGTAATGTAGAACTAAACTACTATTTATCATTAAACGAGGAGTTTTAAGGTGCAAGGGAATGGAGACAGGGAGATTCCCAACCAATTTCAAGGAGCTTTGAGCCTAGGTTTAGATTTTAGGGGTCAGGGAAATCCACTGATCTCAAAATAAAGATTGGATCGAGGATCTATCGTTCTGAAATGAAATAATAATACGAGAGCCTAACGATCTAAGTTTATAAACTAAAAATACTAATAGATAAATTCAAAAATAAACTATGCTTGTGTAAACGTTTCGATATTCATCTTCATCAGTAACTGTTTAAAACAGTTACTGATGAAGATGAATATCAAAACGTTTACACAAGCATAGTTTAGTTCTGAAATGAAGTTATTGGCGGCCATATTGGTAGGTCCAATTCAATACATTGAGATTTCACTAGGGGTTGCTTTTTTCTATTACAATTGTTGGAATGTCATGAATGCTCAGCACTAGGCTGAATTATCGTGCAGCTATTGTAAGCAAAGAATACAGTCAATACAATTTCTTTGGCGGCCATATTGGGAGGCCGAAAGCAAGCGGAAGCAATTGGCTTCAACATCTGAATCCAGAAACAACAGAATGCTCGATCCAGTCTTTGTTTTGAGATCAGTGGGGAAATCACGTTTTCTATTTTATTGGGATTTTATTGCTTTGCTGGCACTGATTTTAAATAATGAACGATTTCAATTAAACTCAAGTTCTCCTTAGACGCTTTTGGACCTGGTACATAAGCATATAAATCAAATTTAGCTTCATCTCTAAAGTAGAGATAATCATTAAGAAGCAAGGGTTTTAAGGTTTTAAGGTTTTAAGGATCAAAGCAAAACATTTTTAAGGATCGAAGGAGAGAAGTGAGGATGGGGATTATAGGTGCATGGAGTAAAATATTTTGGTTGCAAGTGAATTTTTCCATGGGGATCAAGGGGGAAGATGCAAAAATAAAATTTGTGATAAAGAGAGCATGGATCCCCCTTAGAGGATGTCAGATGATTATGAATTAGATTCAGCAAGAAACAGTGGAATTCAATTAAAACTAAATCATATTAGCAAGCTATAGGGTGCTGAAAATAAAGACCTGATTACAGTAGATTCGGATTGCGTATAGGAAACCACGTTTTTAATTTTAACTATAGAGTTTCTTAAAGGCCTATCACGAAGTATTTTCATTCACCGTAAAATTGTGCGATACAATATAAAAGAGCGATGTGTAAACAAATAATAAGGATAAAGCCAGATAAAATACTGTGCCATAACTAAAACAACCATCTCGTGCCTCTAAAACTAAAAGAACTCTGAAGTATGAATCTGCATTAGATCAAAATTTGCTCGAAAATCCATAATGTGCTCAAGCCTAATTGTTTCTACAAGCAATTTTGTCGTTGTCTACTCACCAGAAAATGTACCTAAATCAAGCTATATCAAGGTCATCATTGATATGATCCTTCTCAGTTTGTTTCTTGTATTTGAACCTCATTCAATGGAAAATTAAGGCTGGCTTCATATAGGAAATAGTTTTCTTGTATGGGAAAACCCAATGTACCAGAAAATTTCAAATCCTGGGTTGAGTTTCAATCCAACTTAAGAAAATGAGAAAAATAGAAAATAAGCTTAAGAAAATGAGAAATATTGAATATATGATCAAGAAAAATGAGAAATATGAAAAATTGAAA
This sequence comes from Pelagia noctiluca, assembly GCA_963924455.1. NCBI lineage: Eukaryota > Metazoa > Cnidaria > Scyphozoa > Semaeostomeae > Pelagiidae > Pelagia > Pelagia noctiluca. Next base: position 1,930,800 of record OZ004332.1, on the reverse strand, counting down.
AATATGAAATATATTATTCAGAAAATGAGAAGTATGGAATATGTTATTAGCAAATTGAGAAATATGAAATATATGATTAAGAAAATGAGAAAAATGGAATGTGTTATTAACAAAATGAGACATGAAATATATGATTAAAAAAATGAGAAATATGGAATATGTTACTAACAAAATGAGAAATATGGAATAAATTATTCAAAAAATAGTAAATCAATCGAATTAATTTGTAGGAATGAAAAATTATCCAAGCGGGATTCGAAAACTGATTTTTTTTCTTAAAACAATCTGTCATTCTGTCCTATTTTAAAACTAACTAATCTGGAAAATAGAATAAAAGGGGAATATTGACGGTTATATATTCTTAGAGCGTTGAGGGAACATTTGCAATATTCCTCCAGAAAGTCCGCCTTTTACTGGAAATCCCACTCTTTTTATCTAGAACTATATTTTTCGTTCTTGAAGTGGACATCTCTATCTAAAACTGGCTCTATCTATCTAAAGCCGGCTCGTTCTATCTTGAACTTGCTCTTTCTATTTAGAATTGGCGCTTTTTCATTTAACTGCTTCTTCTATCTAGAATGGCTCTTTCTATTTCGAACTGTCTCTTTCTAACTGGAATTGGATCTCTCTAGCAAGAAATATCTATAACTGGCTCTTTCTATCCAGAACTTAGTCTTTCTATATTGAACTCGTTCTCTCTATCTAATACTGGCTCTATCTGTCTATAACTTGATCTTTCTATCTAGGACTGGCTCTTTCTATCTAAGACTGGCTCTCCCTTATCTTAAACTTGCTCTTGAATTTGATCTTTCTATCTTGAATTGAGCCTTTTAAAACTTGAGCTTTCTATCTTTCTCAGAAGTTTCAGAAAACGAGGGATGTTCTCTGGTAACGTTTCTTTCTCAAAAACACTAGTTTTAACTTTGCTATGTGAACTATTCTTCTCAAAAAATTAAAACAACGATGAAGGTTGATGTTATCTCATTAACTCAGATTCTAGAACTGTAAAAATTCGAAACTTTCAGTTCCGTATGTTTTTGGCAATTTCTTTCAATCTAAATACAAGAGAGAATAACATCATAATGGCACCATAGCGTAGTGGACCATGGGATACCATGAACTTCTAGCCAAGACAAGCTGGCTGACTGCATATATGAGCAGGTCTTTATAAATTACGTTCATTGCGAAACGCAGACGGATTTTATTGTTAAGTACAGAGCAGGTCACATTACGTAGTTCAATATTCAAAAGACAATCAATGTTAAGGTCAAGGGATTTGTTTTTTTTTTATGCGTTGCGATATCTCAAAATACAGACTGGATCGAGTCTGCCTACACAGTCGTAGCTACACTAGTGCGCTGAGAGAAAAACAATTTGGGGTGAAACTGAAAATACATTTTGCGACAGAAAGCTGTCCCAAATCATTACAGGTTCGTTGCATAATCAAGCCCTCTGATTGGCTGAAATTGGGATTTTGGCCAAGTGCTTAGGCCAACATGCTTTATCGTTCGACGGTTATCTTACCGAACCCCATAGAGTTGAAAATAGGCCCAATATTTATCCTACTTTTTTACACAAAGCGTATAAGCCGTAATTTCGGCTTGAGGTCTGTGCCTGGGAAGCATTTTAAGACAGTATATCCAGTCTATAGAAAAATTATTTCTTAAAGTTTATCTAGAGAGAGGTGCGATATATTTACACATAAGTCATCAACTTATTTCCCTTGTGGAGAATGACTTATTCATGGACTGTTCCACTCAAGATAACGGGTCTCATTTGTCCCAATGCATGATATGCCCCTTGACAACGCATAGCTACCAAAACTAACGGCTGAAGCACAAGACTTTCACAGTGCAGCTAAGAGTAGACTTAAGCCATAACTCCTGTGGTAGCTTGGAATTAATAGTTCTGCATCTAGTTTTGTCACGGGAATTTTTTCTTCAGTAAGCTTTTATGGACAAACAGTCAAATACATTTATGATGCCATTGCAAAAGCCTGAGCCTAAAAATCTCGCTTATTCAATCATAAACACGTTACTGTTGGTAACTATGGGTTGCTAAGGGGCATATTCCTATCATGCATTGCGCGAGATAGATAAGATCAAGCATCTTTTGTAGAATCATCTATATTTGTACTCAAAGAAAAACTTAATCATCTTAATCAAATCCTAGGGGTTTCGGAGCCGAATAATAGAAACCAAAATCATCAAGGAAAACGGCAAAGTGAATAGAAGCCAGCGGCCTTTTTTTATTGAAAATGGGACAAGATTGAATAAATAACAATATCTGAGCCTGTCTCTTGGGGGCTCTCCGAACTCTTTAGGCATTCAAATGCTCGATTGAATACACACATTGTGCAATGAGAAAGTTGTCAGAAACTTACACTAGGCTCTTCAATGGCCTAAGATACTAAAATATCTTGAATATTGTTGGTGAAACATAAGAGCTACTACACGCTTTTTTATAAGAATACTTGACTGCTCTTTTCAGGCTATCTGTTTCTCATTTTTGAGGGGATATCACAAGTTCATCATCCTCTACCCTTTTAAACAATATCAATCTCTAATTTCAAAGTCTACATCCCTTTTTATTTCATGAGATAGCCAGTAGGTATTTCTGTGTAACACAAATTTTTGAATTCTACATTAGTTTACAAATTGAAACATTGTTGTGAATTTTATTTTTGAAACTTCATCAACGTGGACGAGACGACAACAGTTACAGTTTATTTCAACAATTTAACTCTTCAGCAATGTGTTTTATTGGGCTACCTGCTGGTATATTTACCAATTCAATTTCGAGATTGCATTGAACTTTCATTCAGTTATGGACTACACTTTTTTTTATAAGCTATTGTTTTATAAGCAAGTCAGTACTCGACAAGACAAAAACTTAAGCAATTCCAGTACTGGATGGAGGAATGCTTAGCAATTTGAAAATTTAGTTCTGATCCAATTGACCATGAAAATCGTGCAGCAGCTATAGAATAATAGGCTACAGCCGATATTAGTAACCCAACACACTTTTTTATGCAAGATACCACCGACATATGTTGTACAATTACTTGTGAGATAGTATTCTAAGAGACAAATTTTTAAATAAGAAAAGCTAAGCAATTGCTAAGCAATTTTGAGTACTCAAATTTGCCCTTCGGCTAAGCAATTTTCAGTACTGAGCTCGAACTGAAATTGCATATAAAAAAATGCGTGTACACTTTTTATGAGAAACCTAGAGATTTCACATACTTGAAGTCACTTGAACAACTGAAATAATAGCAACGGAGATTTTATTTTTCTGTAAAGGAGATTTGAGCTTTTTATAGAGTTTCTTACAAATAGTAATTACACAGTGACCCCTTTATAAGAAAGTCTCAAATGATCGCAGAAGACTGCGGAAAGTCTCAAATGAGGAGTACTGCCAGTACTGAAATTTTCTGAATCTGGCTTAAGGTACATGTCAAATGCTCAAGTACACGTTTTTTTTATAAGAGACCTAGCTTGGGTTTAAAAGTTTCTTAATTTTTCACCAGTTTCTAGTACTAAAAGTTTCTTAAAAGTTTCTTATTTTCAGATACGCACTTAACATCAAATTTTGCACTTTCCCTTGCATATTTCTTGTAATAATGTGAAACCCACCCACTAATACAAGTAGGCTCAACATCCTGTGTTCCTCTAGATAAAAATGTGTAGCAAACTTAAATCAAGCAAAAATGTATTATTGACATATTACTTTTCGTCTCAGAAAGTCCTCTTTTTCTTTCTCCAGAGTTTCTTAAAGATATTGATGTAGTTCTAAAAGTCTCTTATATTTTTGGGCTCTAGTACTAGGTTTCTTATAAACCTGTTTCTTATAAAAAAAAATCAACAGTTAATGCACGGTTCCCTCACACGCATTTTTTATAAGTAACTGCTTTATAAGTGCTCCACATGACAAAAACTTAGGCAATTGCAGTACTGGATAAGAGGATGCTAAGCAATTCGAAAAATTTAGATCTGTTCCAATTGGCAATGAAATTCGTGCACTAGCCATAGAGAAATAGGTTATACATCTAGTGGATATTGGTACTCCAGCACAATTTTGTATGAAAGATACTATTGACATTTGTGGTACACAAACTTCTGAGATAGTATTCTAAAAAAAACAAATCTCCAAGTATAAAAAGCTAAGCAATTGATAAGCAATTTTTAGTACTCAAATTTGCTCTCCAGCTAAGCAATTTTTAGTACTGTGAGCCCCAGCTGAAATTGCTTATAAAAACTGCGTGTATATCGTTTGTCGAAACTAACAAATTGCTGCACAGCCAGTCTGGTGATGACCGGGAGGCACCAAATCGGGTCCCTTGATCATACAATTAAAATACTTTCTTAAAAAAAAATCAAGTAAAAACGAGGACAGCAAATCACCTATATCAAATTACTTTCCTTTCCAAACAACTTCAACATAAAAACAAAAAAGCATCTCATTTATATTTGATCTCTAGAAAACCAATGAAATAAAAATATTGAAATGATAGACTTACTGTAACATATGAAGCTTCGTACTTTTCCGCTTGATTTGTGTTTGACGTATTTTTTCGGACTAAATTTATCCTTACACTCGAAGGCTGAAACTGTTATTTCATCTGGGTCGATTTCGTCACCGGCCTTGTCTGGGTTTTCTTTTGTTTCGAGTTTGTCTTCTTGCTTCGGATCCATCTCTGTTGAATAATTCATGTTTTAATTTTGGTTTGTGAGACTGCGAATGTGCACATTCTACCCATTTTGGGTACATGTAGTCGTAGTGTAGTTGATGACTGTTTTGTTTCAAATGGCGGTACACTTGATCCCTTACTTACAACAATAGGTGTCCTTGATTGACAGGTTTCGGTTCCGCGTTCTCTGTCCCATTGCCAGTTGCAAAGAAGGATCAGCAGGTACTTAGTGGAGTTACAACTACTAGGTTATATTCGAGGCTTTCAGGCCCAGCGGAAGTTGTCCATAGTTGGTCGGGTGCAAGCTAAACTTGCAGGGCCTAGGGTTATAACCCCTGAAAATTTTGAAATTTGGGTTTTCAGAGATGGAATTTAATGCATTTTTGGATAGAAGTTTACGTACGAATGAATTGAAAGTTACCGTTAAAAATCTAATGTTTTTAAAAAACAATATATTTTTTTGGGAAAGGAGTGATTTTACCCAAAAGTTTGTCGGGCCAAAGCCGCACCAACTGGATCGGTTCCGCTGGGCCGGTGTTATCATTAGGTTATGTTTGGCTTCAGAGTGATTGCGAATCGATTCTTTTTTAACACTTATGACTTTAGTAAATAGCAGTTCGGATCTGGTCAAGCCACAGGCCGCGATAATTAACAATTTCCAAATGCAAATGCAAGGAAAGAGGAATCTAAGAAGCTTAATGATTTATTTCCTCTTTCTTGTCAAGTTATTTGCCCGCACCAACATATTCAACTAAATGCAAAGATATATATAATAAAAACGTCTTGCTTTGTCTCAGTGTCCCTGACAACATTCAATGAAATTCTATATTCTTGAATTTTTTGTATTAACTTTTTCAATGTATCAAAGTGATTTATATTCCTTAAAAATTTGTTGCTGAATGAAATAATTGTTTTGAATTGGTTTGATTGCTCCTTATTTGTTTCTCAAGAAACTGGGCTGTTTGGCAAACCGGCCAACCCATGTTGCTTGAGCAAAGGGTAATTTTATGATCGCTGATACCGAATTACACCGTAATTTCCGGGTGGTTCACCTGGGTCGAAGACCGAATAGTCAACGTCCAATTAAAATAAACAACAACTAAAATACTCAAAAACCAAAAGAAAGAGGGCGGGAGGGAGAAGTCGCGACCTTTCTGATGGAGAGATTTTGTTTAATGAGGCTAATGCCGACCAACTTAGGAAACAGATATAGTCAACCAAAGACAAATACCGTTGCGCCTGGATGGATTAGCACGAGTAGATGTTGTCTAACAATGACAAACAATGTTATTGTTGGCACCAACCCGGACATCAACTTATAAATTGACTCTAGGGGATAAGGATTCTTGAGACAAATAACATGATTTAAAAGCACCTTGTTTTTTTAAATCTCATTATATTGATACTAAAAATAAAAACAATAAATAATCTGGCCTCAAGGCTCCAATGACGTACAAGTATCCCATAATGCACCAGGCTGTCTTTGGGAATGGAAGTAAACATGTCGTCGTGGAATGTCGGCCGAAGCGAAGCTCCTCAGATTCAACTCTGATTACCTTTCAAAATGGGCCTTTTCCAGTCGAGGCAAGAGCGTGGGGTGGAAGACATCGAAATCACTGTTGGGCGGACTTATGGATATCCGTCTAAATATGGTAATTGTCTCGTTAAACTTTCTAGAGGAGAGCCGGGAAAAAATTTGTTGTGATTTTTGATTGCTGATTGATGTGTTTGTTTTTGGTCTTGTTTGAGCTTTGAGAGTTTTTGTTCGCCGTTTTGAAATATTATTTTGAACCTTCGTCGTTTAATAGAAATATCAATCATCAATAAAATAGTTGCATCTCAGAATTTGTTGGTGGAAGAGTTGTAAAAGAGTAAATTTTTGGTTCAATGTTCACTTTTTTGGACTGGCAAATGAGATTTTTTTTGAAATGCGAAATAGGACCACAACAAGAATTTACACCTTTTGACAATTTATTACATAATAATTGTTCAGTAAACAAAGAAACCAATGGATGTAAAAAGTAAATATTGAAAGTGGTCTCTTGCCAAACAGAAGATGATAAAATCTTGAGTGATCAACATAAAATCTTAATACTATGATAATTTTGTGAGGTGATTGGCCAAATGGCCTATGCGGTTTGCTATGTGAAGCTCAAGTCCAACTCGCTCCTGTGAAGTTAACATCTGGTTGTGTTCTCTTCGAGTTGTTGACTAAAATCGTAAGCGGGATCAATGATCAGACTTAATTCTGCTTCTATTTTACGTGTGAAGGTCTGAAGACACGTAGCTGACTTATGTAATGTATACTAAAATGTGATGGTGACATTTACATATTGAAGACTATCTAAGACCAACTAATTGACTAATTACATGGCATAAAATACGCAGACGAGAACATTGGGGAAGAAAATAAGAAAGTTCATACATTGAGTTTGATTCGATAACAAGGCTAATTGAATGGACATGTAGAGCTGTTAGTTCTACTACAAAATATCAACCCCACCATCATTTGGTAAAGGAAACTAGGGGTCCTGTGCCTTAGTGGGAAATAAGGCCTCCTCTCTGGCCTTTCGCAAGCTAGCAAATTACACGTATCAACTTAAGTACTCTCATTTTTACAAAAACAATTGAATTGATTTGTGAAAATGAAAAATGAACAACTGAACGCCCACAGCCACTGATATGGTGCTAGCAACTGAACTATGTATTTGTTAGATAGTAGGATTTTAACATTAAATCATAAGGCATGGTCTAACATGGGTAATTCAATTAGAAGAGCAATGTCTTCCCCCTAAAAAAGGAAATCAGAACATCAATTGTTTAATGTATCCGATGACATTTTAATACTCTCTGAAACCGAGGATGGGCTGAGGCGTAGCCTATCTAAGCTTGAAGAATATTCTCAAAAATGGAAATTAAATGTGAATGCTAAAAAGACTAAGATACTAGTTTTTAATAAAGCTGGCAGAAACATTGAAATGTCTGTTAAGTTCGGGAACAGCCTAATAACATCTTGTGAGAATTACAAGTATTTGGGCACGATATTTGTGCCAAGTGGTTCCTTCAAACAAGCAAGGTTTGCTCTGCGCAAAAAAGCTTGCAGGGCTTTTTTCTCTATTTTGAGTGACATCAATCTGCAAAGTGGAGTAAAACCTTGTGTTATCCAGAAGCTTTTCAGGTCTCTTGTTGAGCCCATTCTATTATATAATAGCGAAGTATGGGGAGCTTTCATGGGGGGCCATAACCATAATGTGATATTTAAACGATTTAACGAAAATATTTTTGATGATAAATTACAACACGAGATCCTTCAAAACAGGCTATGTAAATCCTTGCTGGGCGTTCATTCTAAATCTTCAAATTTTGTGGTGAGGGGAGAGTTGGGGGCTTACCCATTGAATGTGACTATATATGAACATGTTGTAAAGTTTTATTCTCACTTATTGCATCTGCGTGCATCAAATACAATTATTGATAATGCGTTACTTGAATGCTCCATGCTGCACGATAAAGGGGCTCCCTCGTTGCTAAGCGTTGTTCTACATTTACTGAGAATTTCTGGTCATAACTTAGATTCATTGTCCCGTGAGTCGGCTACTTCACGAAAACAGAATTCTGCTATCTGTCTCCAGATCTCTAAAAACCCTGTACGGAAAGATGTTCAGGGATCATATACAAGAATCTGGCAGGCTATCTGAAATTTACCAATTCATTAAAAAAGGTTATGGGGAAGAATCATATGTAAACAACGTGTCCAACTACGAACATAGGGCTGTAATCGCCAAATTTAGAATATCTGCTCATTTCCTACCAATAGAAATAGGCAGGATGCAGCAAATTCCGAGATCACAGCGTACTTGTACAATGTGTACTGGTAGTCAATTGGGTAATGAGGTTCATTTCATACTTAGATGCTCTGAGCCAAGGCTTGTTGAAGCTAGAGACGAGTATTTTGATTATATGGTTGATATCTTTGGTTGTGAACGGGGTAGGGTGGACAAGGAAACACTCTTGAAAATGCTTGGCAACACGCATATTGTTACAAATACTGCAACCATTATGTTTCTTATCAAAGTATTGGGTATTTGTAAAGATCTACAGGCAGATAATTCTTGATGCTAGTTTCAAATGCCTCTCCCCTCACCATCCGCTTATCGTTATACTAGATATTAGTAAATGTACTGGTTTAGTTAAACTGTATCCTGTAAGCATTTTAGCCTATAGTCCTTGTAACTTTGGTGTTTACAGTGATTGTATTATTATTATTATTATTATTATACCAGAGCAGGCTACTGCAATTGACATATGCCTCCACCGGGTCTCGAACCCGGGTTTGTGGCGACACAAGCAAGCGCGCTAACCACTGTCCTAAACCAGGACCTGCCCCAATTTTGTTAGATGGTAGGGATAGTTTGGTTTCTTATATGGAAACAGATGGTGCAATTTGTGAGATTGACTTTCGAACTCGAAATGTTTTATCAGCAAAAAAATATTATTTACAATATACCAAATACTCATATTTGAAATATGAAAACCATCAATTACAAAAATTAATTCATCAAATACGACATATGAATTAGGTTTTGCTATTCTGAAAGACACAAAAAATTTCATAAAGAGCTATCAAGTCATGTGCCCCAATTTTTAGAAAGACTTGAATCAAGCTGATCGATTGAATCATCTGATGCGGATGCTCAGTTGGTTAGAGCGATGATGCGCTAGGTTATTTTCATTCTGAAAAAATTATTTCCATTCATTTTCTGCTTCTTCTCCATTGTTTACAAAAAAACCTACAGTTTTATTTCGGCTAAAACATATTTATAGAAAATGGTTTAGGTAGAAATTGGCATGGATGAAAAAGAAAAAGGTCAAAAGCAGAGATACATCTCAAATTTTATTTTGGAGTTCGTTAAGCAGACATGTATTGTATATTTGACCCCAAGCAGTTTATCAAGGAATGGGCAAAATAGGGAGTTAGATTGGCTGATGAAAGGTTACAGGAGAATATAATGTCTTATTTTAAAAATACTCTAGAGGTTCTACATTTTTATAGGGCTCAAATAAGATATCATCAAGAAAGATATCCATCCAGAAAACTCCCAGAAATATTGCATTATGAATTTTTCAATAAATAAAGAAACCAATAGAGAAATATGATGCCAAAGGTGTAGTACAATGAACACAGAAATGGTGAGCGTAAAATACGACTTTCCCCATCAAATAAACACAGGGCCTGAGTATCAAAAGAAAAAAGCCTAATTCAGTTGTTCCTCCAACCAAGCTTTGGCCTTTTTGTGGTGAATTTTTACCTGTGGCTATCCAGTGGCAGTTTTCAGAGGGCTGGAAGGCCTAGGTTTCATTTAGGCAAAAAGGGCCCCAAAAGACAATGAAAATGCCAAATCATACAGAAAACAGCAAAATCAAGGGCCAAAAGAGGTGGTTGGCCACAGGCCTGGGCAGTGGCTGAAACCCTACTTTGTTCATCACTGTATTGTTCATTTAAAGATGCTTGGAATTTCGACTGACGAAAATGATGAAGAAAATGATGAAGGAAGGGAACTGTCACAGAGCAAACAAAGTGACCACAAATCTATAATGAATTGCTTGCTAACATGTAATGAAAAACCATAATACCAAAAAAGGGTAAAGGATCAACCACAGAATTATGAAAGCTGAGATTTGGGCTTCAGGAAAAAATTCCTCGTATGTTAAAAACCAAGAACATTAAAAAATTAATGGCTATCAGATAGCACCAGTGGCTGCACCAGCTCAAATTTAACAGAAAATGTTTGGAAAGGGCACTGACTTGGTTCCTAAATGCCTCACTGCAAAACTTTTCTCTCTCACTTTTACCACTTGAAATAAGGAGAGCAGTTATAAGCTTAGGGCCTTGATAAGCATTGAGAAGGCTCAAGGGCTACCAAAATAAGATTTCAGCTATGGTCAGAAACGTTTTCATTACAACAGCCAGTAGCTAGATATCTGTGAGAATGTTTTAAACTAAGTTTACGTTTAACGTGCTAGCCTCCAAAAGGCAAGGAGGCCTTATTCCCAACAGAAGTATGGGACTCATAGCTTAACTCACCACCTAAAGAATGGTGGAGTGAGTTGTTTATTCAACACCTGAAAGGTCAGCCATCCAGATATTGGCCTCGCACGAGTGAGCTTGACTTCAAACTCACATACTTAACTGCTTAACTGCTCTGCCATTAACCACATCCACCATCATCTTTTAAAATGTAGTTAAAATTTAGAATTTTGATTCAACATTCTCTTTATCTTTATAGGAAATTACTTTTCAAGTCATTTCGTGATGGGTGGGGAAAAGTTCAAGACAATCAACCCAGAATGCTTTTTGTTTGGGGACAACAGTGATTTAAACTATTTGAACAGCAAGCCACAACCAGTAAGTTTTTTCGGTCATTTATCATACCCACCTCTTACTCAAACTAGCTGTTATAGTTAATATGACATGTGTGCACAGGGGAGCAAGGCTTGATAAGCGTTTGTCTTGTGGTGCAGAAGGTAGATGCAGAATATCATTATTGGCTTTCGTCAAGTGGTTGAGAACTTACTTGCAAAGATTTGTCTTAATCCTGTTCCATGGCAAAGAAAATAACATGATGACTTGAGATGAAATTCATTCTTTCAATATTCTACACACATGAGGTGATTTAAGTATGCCCTACTTAGAGGTGTAATTTTTTTACTTAGGGAGCAAGGTATTGATAAATGTTTATCTTGCCAATGAATGGCAGTATCTTTACTTCCTTAGAGATGTTGGTTTCATATCATTTTGAAAGATAAGTATCACTGCTATATTAAGCCCAAGGGAAGCAAATGGGGACATGTTTCCCTGTACCCTAGATTTTTATTCAATTTATACTCAAGAAGCCCTGGTAAGAAATTTCTAACATTGGTTAGTCACATTTAAGTGTAAAAGGAATCAGACTTTAGATAAGATTCAATTTTAGATGGATGAAAAAGTTGTTCTGCAATATTGCATCTATTACACAAACTTTGTTGATCCAGATGTTCCTGCTTTTTCTCATGTAAACTTTCTTTGACACTTTATCATAATCTCATTTTACAGTTTCCGTACCCACCACCAGTGGCAGATGAGCCCAGTAGAACTCTGAGAAGTTTGGTGCATCTAAGAAAAGACACTCTTAAATTATCAAGGTAAATTATAACTTGAATTCATAAGGCATGGTCTAAAGGAAACTAGGTTTTACCAGAGAGGGCTACAGCAAATCTCATATGTCACTTGTATGGCAGTGGTTAGCACGTTCGCTTTCAATGGGTAAAGCCTATGTTTGAGGCCTGGCGGTGGCATATTTGAATTATTTATGGTAGTAAACTTTAGTGAAATCCAGGTTGATATTGATAATTTGGCCTTCGGCGTTTGGATTTCATTTTTGCCCCACGTCGCCAGGGGGTATGATTAAATTTCTGATGAGAGTCTTTTCCTATAAAAGTTTTCAATTATAAACTCATTTAAATTGAAATTGAAAGTTTCTTTGCTATGGAGTTCCTTTTTTATAGACCCTATTTCTTATTCACTTCAGAAAATAGATTTCATTCAATTAATTTTAAAGTTGAATTCAGGTTACACTTTGGGGGTAATTGTTGAAGAGAATGGCCAATCTGTAAATATTGGAGAACCCCATACATGGCCCCTTAACGTCACACCTCATTATCAGAGGCCCTGAGGAAAGCCAAGATAAGAAATCTAGAAATGTGATTGCCAATCCTGCTTATTTTCAAATACATTGTTAATAAAGTAAAAGCCAAGACAAAAATCCTAATGCGGTTAAATTGGTTTTGCTGTAGAGTTGCTGACAACATAGATGCAAACTCAAATGAATACACGATAGAGTTCACGTTTGACGCTGATGTTGCCTGTGCTGTCAGAATCTACCTGTTTGCAGCTGAAAACCTGGCCGGCGGGATAGCAAGGTAATATATTTAAATTAATTTTTGCTACCCCTGGATATCAGGTTGATATTTCCCCTCATATAATCATTCACCTTCTTTCTGATTAGCCAATTTTAGATCCAACTCTATCTATGATACTTTGTATAAGGTTTCATTTTTGTTTTATTTCTGACGTACTAATATGATGAGTTCCTCATGCAAAGCTTTGGTAGTTATCCTGTTTTGCTGTGTTTCCGACTTTTATCCCAAACCTCTAGATGTACTACTCTGATAAGTGACAGGTGCAAAGCGCCAGTAGTTATTATGTTTTGCTATACGTTTAAGATTTTCCATGCAAAGCTATATCATTACTTGCTGTCAATACCTTTGGCTATCTCCCTGTCTACATTGTTAAACATGGAAATACTAAAGGTGGACCAGTCCAGTATCATAGTGTATAGATGTGCAGCAATGTAGAAATTTTATTTTCCACCTATCTCTAGATGTGGCTTAAACAATTTGCAAATGGCTAACCTATTATGTGCTATTTTGTTCGATCTTATGCAATTACGTTTCCAACTTTTATCACCATCCTCAAGTTGAGTCAAACACTGTTGAGATTGATATTTGCTGAACTTTGCTTTCTCAAAGCTTAGACTTTTTAGAAATTTTAGTCAGTAATCCCTAGCCATTCTATTGATCTTGGGAAAATTTAGAATTTTACAACCACATCCGCAAGGATAAGATTTTAAGAGTATTGTGTTTCTAAATGTTTAACAGTTCAAACTCTGCTATTTTAGGCCAAACTTTGGGAAAGTTTCTTAATTTAAAGTAGCTTTTTGATGTATCAAGCTGAAGGCACATCCACAACAGTGGTATTTTGTTGTTTTTCAGATTTTACATTAGGTCCTGAGGCTTTATCTCATAATTGGACATTTAAACATGAATGCACTGATATTACACCCTTGCTTTTTCCCCTTCATTCCAGGTATACGTCAAGGAATGGCCAGTCAGAACCAGTGTTTTTCCAAAGGGGTTCCAACAGACTCTACAAGAACAACATGTTTGTAATTGATCCAAGCAAGTTCAACGAGGAAGAGGTAGGTTTATTATCATTATTGTTATTTTTATCAAAATCAATAAAACCTCATTCAATATTTTCAGATTAAAACTCATTTTTACAACTAAAACTACAATATGCAAGGCGTTCAGAATACTTCCTTGTTGTTTATACTATACACAGCTGTTTTCAAGTTTTGCACGCACTGACGAAAATAAAGTAATCAAAAAGGTTTGTACCTACTGTAGGGGTTTAAAAGTATCGAAACGATGACGTAAACATGGCAGGTTAAGGCAAGAGCTGGGCTTAGGCCTTAAACTCCCAGTTATGATTTTTGACCCCTAGAAACATCCTAAATGAAAAATATCATCAGAAATATAAAAACAATAACCCACAGTATCACAAAATGTTAATTTAGAGGAAATAAATCCTTTTAAAGTCCCTTTAAAGACTTAAAAGGTCAAGAGGGTTCAGAACCACAGAAATATGATAAGGTTATTAGTGCATAGCAATATAAATTAGTAAAATGTAAACATTTCTTTAATATTTTGCTAGCAAATGCAGTTGAGGATTTATATTGAAAACATTACTTCAAAATAAAGGGGTTTTATCCAAATTTCAGTGCTGCAACACTGAGAAACAATTCAAGATAATTTTGTGCAAGGATTGAACGTTATGAAAAAATAATTTGAATTCTGAACACCTAAATTAAAGCTCAGAAGATATAAACTTTCACGACAGCCTTGAGAGAAAATTTATATTAAATGCAAAGAGAAATAAAAGTGCCTCTTGAAGAATAAAGTTAGGAGCTAGAAACTTATCGTAAACTGCAGAGTAATGTTGACATTTGTTGGTGGACTGAAAAGGGGAGTTTCAAAACTTCCCTTGCCCTTTTAACAACAAAGTTTATTTGATAAATATGCGCTTTCCTGTTATTGATTCCAAGCTCTTGTTGTTAAAATTATAAAGTTAAACTTACGTGGAATTAGTTTCAGCAGCAAATAACTGAATTCCTTCAAATAATCAGTACTTTATGATTAACTTTTGCGATACAGCTCGTTATCCATTGAAAATATTCCTTCCCCGTACATGTTTATCCTCTTGGCCTTCAAACACTTTTTAGAAGTGAAGAAATAAACTTTGTGATACAATTTTAGGTGTGAGAGAAATTGTTTTTGTTTTTTCGCGGAAAGTTTGAAGCGCGGATAAGTCACGAGGTCAAAAATCGCCAATGAAATTCAAGGACCCTTAGGCCATCACAGCTTTGGCGGCCATGTTTACGTCATCGTTTCGATACTTTCAAACCCTTACAGTATATGCAGTTTAATTGTACATATTGTTATTATTATTGTTGTTATATGTAAGATTCTACAGCCAAATACTGGTTGGTGTAGAGTCACCTCATCTGCCAATTAACAAACATCACAACTCTTCCACTTTATCAAATTTAAATGTTATATGTCTAAATAGCGCCTTCTAAATCCAAAAAACTGTTTGGAACTATTTTGCACATTACAGTAGCCAGGTATTATGTTGCTTCAAGCTATCTTTATTGAATATAAATATTCAGTTAAGTTTCTGTTTCGTTCTCTTTCTGAGGTATTACTTTGTTGAGTGTCAGACGAAAAGCTTAAGAAATTTATGTGTTTGTTTCGCTATGCTTCCGATTTTTCTGGCTATATTGAAGTTTTTGTACCATCCAAAGACTGTTTTATTGAATATTGTATAATTTATAGAACAGCATCTTTATTTTGAATTTTTTCTTTACAAGCTAAAAACCTAGCGGAAAACTGGTACTATAGCTTTACTAAACTGCAATTTGATGATGGGGTTTAAAATAGCCAATCTTTTAACTACCATAGCTTTGCATCTGACACCTCATCAGCTGAGAGCAAAGAAGTACGCCGGACAAAGGGAAAAATGAAACATAGCAAATTACGTGTACATCTTTCTTTCTTGATTGCCAGGAGGCATACTGATTGAGTAAGGGCATAATTAATTATCAGTTTCAGTATCAACCCGGGGGAAGTGCGAATGAAGCAATGGCAATACCGGTGGTTATCCAAATCACCGTAGAAGAGGAAGGTAAATATTCATTTTTCTGCGATTAAGAGATTTTTTAATCTTATGAGCTGAAATGAACTGATATTAGATAGTTCTGTAAGGACCTCATAAACAATTCTACAAGGTGGCAGATATCATTTTCACGCAATGCATTATAAGAATATGCCACAAAGCACAGCATAGATACCAAAATTTTAATGCCCTGAATATTTCATAGCTTCTGTCAAGGTACTGTTGTTAGTTCTGGTAGCCTTGCTTTGTGGATGGGGTCCGTTACAGTAGGATGTGTTGATAGTGTTGAGGAGACTGGGATCTAGTTGAGAAAGAATGCTATTAAGCATGTGCTGAGGAGCACTTGGGGCAGTTGATGCATGGATGGTTGAGATAAGATGGAGTAATGGCTGGAGGGAAAGTAAAGAGATTGCTACACAATGGTGGCCCTGAGGTTAGCATAGTTAGATGAGCAAGATGCAGGGTTGATTGAACCTTTATTATTTTCTCTTGCAGAGTTTTCATCACAATGTGAGGTGACTTTTGCAACTTTAGAAAAGGTATGTTCAATTCAATTCCATTCAAACTTTATTCAAAGGTATTAATTAAAATTACAAAATATCATCCTATACGACCCAGAAAATTTGGGTTATTATGTGGGTTATTGCATTCAAAACCATTGCCCTGCTTCATTTGATAGATCTGATACATTTGAATGAAAGTACAATTGAACCTCCTCAAATAACTGTGAAACAGTTAGAGATGGTTGGGATTCAGAAATGAGGCAAATTTTGGTTATTTGATGATAGAGAAAAGTATTTGGGGCCAAGGTTGAGTGGCCAGTATTTGTATATGGCCACTTTTAGAGGTTGAGCTGCAGATTTTCGAACAAACGAGCCAACAAATTTATGCAATATCTAGTTAATAGTGGCCAGAAAAATACATTGTAATCTTCAAGGTGCCCTTCCTCACCAGTAAAACTAGGATTTTAAGTGAAAAAGCATAATGTATACTTGATCATGGTTGATCATAGCTTAATTCACAGCCCACAGCTTCTCTCAAAGAAATCAATATGTAAAACACTAATTTCTTTGAGAAAAGTAGGCGGCTGTGAATCAGCTACCCCAGGTCAATCAATGGAACAGCTTTTTATTTTGTAAGATGTTAAGTAGAATCTTGAATCAATAATCTTCATTTTTGGAAATTTGATCTTTTTTAGAATTCGGATAATTCGTATTCAATCAAATTACTGAAGCAGAAAATTGTGGTAAGAATTATATTTAAGATCTATTCAATACATTGGGTCAAATTCCTTGTATTATTTGAGTCAGAGGCCTCCTTCCTAATGTATCTGATCTATTTTGGTTTTCCAGAAAGGAGAATTTTCAAGTGGTCTCTATAGGCAACTGGGAGATCACAGCAAGAACGGATAATTGTCTTTTAGAAAATCTCCGTTGGGAGACGCATACTTCCAGTGTCCCCTGTGGTTCCTTGTCCCTACTCAGGTTCCTATGTTCTTCGAAATTCAATTTTCTTTTTGTCAACCCAATAAATTTCATCGACCAAATTCAACAGAACAATGCCTAAACTTTTGACAACATTTTTCCCTTTTAGGCAGATGGCATCTGTTACATCATCCAAGAAATATATGGCATAGAAAACAAGAAAGACGGCTCGAAGGATAAGGTTACTCGTCTTCTTTTACCAACTTTCTTCTCTGTTTGAAATATAATGGGTTGAAACGTTTAAGAAGGATATTTTTTTTTTAATTTAGTCTATTTACATTTTATAAACTTATGAAACTGGGCTCTTGTATTATCTCTAAATATAATTTATTTATGATCTTCAGAGACATTTCTCTAAAGTTGATCTTTCCCCTGAAATTGACCCTTCTGCAGAAATTTGCTTTTTTTTTAACCATTTTATCCTTAAATTGCCTAAAAACAGAGGCAATAGAGTAGCTAAAATGATTTAGGGAAATCTTTTTCCTGTGACAGTCAACTGATACTTGTTAAAGTAAATACGTCTCTCTTAATCTTTATTTTTCAATTAATTCATAAGACTTCCAGCATTTGATTGTTTATTATGGATTAAACCTGCAATCTTTCTTTCCCACAATGTAATATCTACTTTGGTTTATTTAACAGGATGATGATGATGACGAAAATGGAACCGAATGCGTAATCTGCATGTGTGACATGCGGGACACATTGATCCTTCCATGCAGACATCTGTGTCTCTGTAATGGATGTGGTGAGTCTTGTTTCTTTCATCCATGAAATTCTGACCTTTGCTAGGGTCCTTGGTTACACCTAGGCGATATGTTTCCAGAGGTGAATTACATGGTTACATTACATGTTCAACAATTTATCCATTTAATCCTCTTACTCCTATCATGATGTTTGTTTTTTCATTTCTTAGCAAATTCACTGAGATTCCAAGCAAGCAACTGTCCAATATGCAGATCACGTGAGTAAAGTCGTTTATAGAGGCCCTCCAAATCAATAGCTGAATATTTACTTTATCTCAAGCTTGGTGTTTTAATCACTTAAAAACTATCACCTAGAAAGTCACTTCAAGAATCTGAAGGACGGTGGAGTAAGTTGTTTAGATGACGCGTCGGGGTCACCCATCCAGATGTTGACCTCACACGACCGTGCTTAACTTCAGCTGCACATAGCAATGCTGCACATACTGTTGGGCCACTTTCCAA
The DNA here is from genome assembly GCA_963924455.1 of Pelagia noctiluca. Taxonomy (NCBI): domain Eukaryota; kingdom Metazoa; phylum Cnidaria; class Scyphozoa; order Semaeostomeae; family Pelagiidae; genus Pelagia; species Pelagia noctiluca. Next base: position 1,912,365 of record OZ004332.1, on the reverse strand, counting down.
GCAAAATACTTGGATCGATATATCGAAGTTGGACAAATACAATGTGCCGTGGTCACCTAAACAGTCAATCCAAGAATCACATGTGTATCATCTTAGGACTTCAGGCATCAGGGCAATGACCCTGGTTGGGCAAAGCTACCAGTTTGGCTAATTTCAATCAACCCAGTTTATATGGAAAAGCAAAGTGGATCAGCTAAGGGTCAGCTTTTTTCCAGCCCAAGTTAGCGCCAAAAAACGATAAATAAAAATGCACAAAACGACACTGTCTATTGTCATCCCACCTCGTTTGCGATTTCGTAAGAAAAGCTGCCCCGGGTCAATGCTGCTAGCTGAGTCAACCTAATTTGCTAACCGAGTTCAAGTTGAGCTGCTGTGCCAAACGGCCTCATGAAATTGCAAGTTTGTCTATGACCTTTCCTACAAAATGCAGGCTAGACGTGACGTGCGTATTTGCATAGGCGATTCAAGGCCAAGTTATCCTCGAAGAAGCCTAATTGTTAAAGCACTGCGGAACATTGTCTTTGTCCACCTTCGATGTATATCCAAGAATTTTTGCTAGGAAAGTGGCCCAGCAGTATGTGCAGCATTGCTATGTGCAGTTTGAGTTAAGCTTGGTTGTTTGATGTCAACCTCTGGGTGGGTGACCTTTCACGTGTCGACTTCCGCCATCCTTCGGAAGGGACGTTGAATTTGGAGGGTCACCTCCCCTTTTGGAAATAGGACCGTTTGTAGCCTTGCTTGTTGAACAGAAACTTGGTAAGAATAACACCTACAAATAACCCTCCTTTCATGAAACAAAGCCAAAAAATAACTTTGTTGATAAACATCAATGAAATGTATGTATATGTTTATCATTCTTCAGAAGGAGCAGGAGTCCGAAAATCAATCGAGAAAATTTGCGAGTAATGACTCTGGTCATTTTCATTCTTACCAATTATCTCGATTGATAATTATTATCTGAAATGTATGTCGAACTAATCGTTCATTTTCTGTTGAAAAATGCAAAGGCTAAAATAATCATAATTCATAGATAAAAGGATTAGAGGAGAAGCTAAGAAAACCTGGAGAGACAATTTGATTTTTATTAAGATGAAAATTTTCTTTACAGCATTCCACGCTTTATTACAAATCAAGGCTGTGAGGAAGAAGACAGCGACCACCCCTGCATCGAGTGAAGCCAACCCGAGGCCTGTGACGAAAGAAGTAAGCATATCTAACAGCCTGATCATTACACTTACTGCTCCCATTCGCTAGGGGCCTGTTTATATGGGTAGAATTTTTCACCTGCCAGACCCGGGGCTGGCAAGCGATACTTCACCCTCCTATAGAAAATCATTGAAATCTCAGTTTGCGTTTCTATGGAAAATAAAACTTCACTCCACACTACCGGTATAGTGAAGTTCCGCCTCTCAGGAGGTGAAGTTTTACCCAGGTGAAGTGAAGTTTCTCCATATAAACATAAAACTACCGGTGAGGTGGAGTAAATTCGACCTCATAACAATTGAAAATCAATGATGCGTTGACGAGTAATGCCTTCTAGGGATTTACCTCGCCTCTCAGACCCGGCATGAAAACCCCATATAAACAGTGCTTAACCTGGGTCTGGCAGGTGAAGTAATTTTGCCCATATAAACAGGCCCTAGGACGTAAGTTAACCCATTTTCCCCTTTACTTTAGATACATACAGCTCTGAAGTACCCTAATCTGTGGTAGAAATCTCAGGGCCGCAGCTATAGCCCCTAAAAGTGATATAGAAAAAGGGTGCAAAGCTGAGGGGTCTTTTCGATTCTTCGTAAAAGGGTGTGGTCAACCAAATATTTAAAATGTGCAATACAATGTTCCTTAAGCATTTTGCTATTGGTAAATAACAACATTCTTGTATTTTCGATCCTTCGAAAAGGGTTTGGGCTATAACTGGGTGTAATCTCTAAACAATCTCAAAAATCTAAAAGTTTCTTATGTATTGTGCTATTGGAAAATAGCTGCAGCATTTAAAACCAGTAACACTATCACGAAATTCTAACATTTGTGTTTATTTTCTTGCAGGTAAATCAAGAAACAGAAGACTACGAAGAAGTTCCGTTGGTAGAAGCTCTGAATGGATATCTGCCTGCTGATGGCGCTTCAGGTTAGAAGTTGTTTCACACAGTCAAAGTTTCCAACATTATTCCTGTCACGAAAAACCTCCTCATCTTCAGTTGATCACAGAGAAGGTGGTCTGTAAAGGCGGGGGGCTTTTGCAGTGTATAGTTGTCGTGATTAGAAATGTATTCTGAATAAATCTACCCCTGATTAATCGTTCTTGAATCAGTCTTAGATGCATGAGTGTACAACTATGTGCGATTCTAGAGCGAATAATCAAAGGTATATTTTATATTTCACCAAACAGTCATGTAACTAATGAAAAAATGGTGTATGCAGGAAATTGTCTAGGGGTTACTTCTGGTTTTGAAACAAAGGAACCATAGACACATAATAACAATAAAATCGACAATTTGTTGCAGTAGGTTTACGCATTCGATTCACATAAGGTAAATAAATAATTTTCTGTGAAATTCTATAGTGGATTTTAAAATTAATGAAAGCGTTTCCATTTCAACATTTTCAATTCCTAATAGTTTTTTAAAAAGTTTGGAATCTTCTTTTATAATCCATTTTTATCACAACTGAGCATTTTCGTGGAAATATTTTTCATTAAGATATCCACACGTCCTTATCAATTCAATCTTGATTTCGTTCTTCTGTCCGCATTTTAACTTGGGTTATTACACAGACTAAAGAGTGTGGGAACCAAAGATACCAGTAGTGTGGAAATTGCTAGTATCGTCCATAAACGAGTGTCTTAAAGATAGTTTAATTCGTTTCCGTGTTTTTCTTTCCAGGATATTCAAGTCGCCAATCATCTGCCAGAAAGTCTAAATCCCGAAGCGGATCTCGTCCGGGCTCTAGAAAATCTCGTCCGGGCTCTAGAAGCACTTCTCACAGATTGAGTACCGGTATGCCACCGGTCGACAAAGTGGAAAACCCGGTAGTTTACCGCGGCTGTTCTGTGCCGGATGAGGAAGATGCTGCACCAAAAATAATGGCAGTCAAGCAGAACTCACTTGAGGTGAAAGCAGACGAAGAGCACGTGTTTGGAGATGTTGCCACCACGTCTCTGGTTCAGAGAGAAGAACAACTCGACGACCCGAGTGACTTGCATATGTCATTGCCAAGCCAAGGTTTGTTGAGCAACATGTACGTATTCAACCCCTTTATGTGAGATTTTCACCTTTCTTTGAAACCCTTCTCAAACCAGCTACTTGTGAAGTAATGTTGAGTGATCATCTCAAGTTAGACTTGGGTTTTGTGTTTGAAATGCAAGCTTGATTTAGGCCGTAACACACTAGTATTCATTACCTTACCAAATGTATTTGTATGAGGTCTTGGCATTTCTAACATTACTTTTTCCTTTCCTATACTGATTTTGAAATCATAAATAGAGATATGTATGATTTTAAGATTATTTCATAGCGGCCAATTTTGATAGATCTTTCTTAAAACTCAAGATACACTAAAACCTACATTATATAAGAATCACCCCTTTCAGAACTTTTACTCAAAATTTTCAGAATTTTAGATAACGTTTTCTCGAAATTCTTCATAGAACTGCTCTGATGAATTATAAAATAAATTCAGGAAATAAGTGAGTGTTAAAAGTGCATAAAAATATAACTTTAGACCACTCATCCCTATACAAATCTGATAAGATGTTCCTAATGTTTTTGGATTATCTGCATTATGAAGGTTCTGATATACGGGTTTTTACTGTTGCACGAATTATATGATAGTATGAGGACTTCATTTATTTGTACTTGGGGAATTCCTATTTGAAAATGACTGCCCCCTGGACAAACCACTTGATTTCAAGTTGCTTGAAAATGTTTCATTCCTTAAAGTTGCTTTCTGTATTGCTCGGAATTTAAGAAATAGATATGGTTGCTTATCCTTTGATTATTTCAACTCTAGTAGCTAAGTAATTAATTGCTTATTGAAAGTAAAAATTAAAACTGACCCGAAGTCTTTCTCTTAGCTCTTGATGACATTATCACAGATGCTCCGAGCATTGACCCCAACATGAGCGAAGACAACGTCACAGATTTAGTGCCGAACATGGATCTGTCGCTTCCTGGCACGCCCCTCGGCAGTGACTTCAGTAACCGGAGCGCGAGCAGTGTCAGCACGCAGAAGACCACGTCGACTACGGCTGGGTCTGGCGTGTCAGTGTATTCTACACGAGGACAAGTATCCACGCCATCAAACGTAAACATTGAAGACTACTAAATGGTAAATTTTTATCGAAATTGTTGGCAGACTTTAATAGGCCTACTTCACAATCATTCAAGCTCTTTAAGAATCGATTGGAGCCGAGGGGCGATTCACTCCTTACAAATCTCGTACACTCTCTCTGAAAATTTATTGCTCTAATGAAAATCCTTTGAAAATCATTAGAATCCTTTTGCTCTCGAAAAATCTCGTACGCCTTGAAAGGTAGTGAAACGCCCCTCACTTTGGGCAACCCTTTGCAAATTTATTATATCCAGTCCAAAAATGTAAACATTTAAGGCAACTAAATTATTGATTGATGATTATTGTAGTCCGCAAAAAAAGATAGCTGCAAAAAGAATGTCCTCTCAAATATGTTACAAACACCTCATGTATAAGTTGTATACCTGAAATCTACATAAGCGCTCTACTTTTAGAATAGAAACAAGAAAGGAGACTGGCTCTCTGTAACTTAAAGTCTCATGCTTTCGCAATCATCAGAGAGACTATGATTTCTGCACTAATTTTATATATCGAGAACTTTTTCTGGTTAACCGGAATACAAACTTGGTGAAATATACCTTTTATCAATGTTGTTGAAAATGCCTATGTGTTGCGAATATCTTGATAACAATGGTCGAACATAGCTAGGTCTTTTTAAGACTCTTAGAAACAGCAAAGGAAAAGGAAATGAAGAACGAGTTATAATTTCTAGTTGAAATCGTTCAGCGTGGCGAAGTTAGTATAAATCAAAGAGAAAAGCAAAGGTCAGGCAAGCTGTCAAATAGCTGCAGGAAATTCCCTGTCCAACAATGATGCGTAGAAGAACACAAAACGTACACAGGTACAAGATTTGCTCCATGTCAGCCACAACCCATTGTTTTTACTTATAGTTCAGTTGATAGAAGAACGATAGATTAGAGAGGTTAATTACTCAATATCTCAAGAAGACTCTTTCCATAATCAGATTGAGATTTCATTTTTTAGATTTAAGGGGTAATTTTTGAAAAAAGGATTATGAAAATATGCTTAGAGCTGGCTCTATTTGTTTTGCAATGTGTAGTGTTTTTGCCACGAATATGCGAGGCATTCTGTAGCCTGGCTTTTATACATCCGTACCTGTCTTGGCAGCTACTGGGTTTCATAAATTGAGGCTTTTCTCTTGAGCTACCCGAGGTTTCTGTCTTTCGAAATACCGACCTCACTGATTTAAGGATGGATCTTCATATCTGGTGGGTTTTGCAGGGAATTTATGAAACACCACCTAATAAAATCTGAGATTTGTTCCGTATTTCATGCAGTGATTCACTCGTTAGGGAGGGGATGGTTCAAGGTTGTATCAGGATCTCTTTCTGTTTTCCACAAACCATAATGACATAATGCTATTTCTACGTACCATATCCTGACCTACAACTATGGGCATGTTGGGTATGTATGTATTTTACGAATAGATAGTACTTGCAGATAGAGCCAATACCATCCCCTCCCTAACGAGTCAATGAAATGCGGAACAGAACCTCGTGTTTAATAGCATGGGATTTCGTGCACTCCGTGTCGCAGGCAGTTACGGCGAAAACGAGGTCGAAACGAGGTCTTTTAGCTAGCGGCTGCGTCTTAGAAACTAATTCACAATGAAAAATGAAAAATCGTATTCTAAATTTTATGTAGCTTTTCTTGTTTGTAGGCATTATAGTTTATGAATATTTCGTATGATTTTGCGCTGTAGTTTATGAAAACATTGGTTACCATTGTATCAATATTTGTAATAAGATTATTCTTAATTTCAATAAGGTTATTCTTTCTAGTTGGTGCTTAAAGAGAATGTGCGGTGATAAATCAAGCTTGTCTAAAAATAATTAGCAATTCAACTCAATATGTTATGCGCAGTACGCTGCGCAATGAACTGATCACGTGGAAATTGCGACAGAAGGTTTCCATTTTTTGATCAAGATGGCATGCAGAAAGATTGAAATCCCTGACTCTCGCACTCTCGAATTGGGAGATTCTTTACTTGTATTGGGGGAACGAAACGAACCAACAAACCAACAGCCTGCACAATCAAATGAAAGGTGACTTGACTAGACTAGTCTATACATGAACATGACTAACTGCTCGACTTGATAGTCTTTAGGCCTATCTGCCGATCAGGCCTATTCTCTGTTCTAACTTGATTTGTTTTCGCTACAGTTCTGCTCCATTATTGGTTTCCCTTTGAGACTTGAATCTTTTGAGGCTAACATGCTTTTTCTTTGGCATAATTGGATGCACGAAAATGCAACACTAATTACAAAGAGGTTTCGCTCCAAATCCTCGTCGGCCATCGTCCAAAAGAACACACAATCTACGGAACTGATCTGATCACATGATTATTGAAAAGGACTGTGGAGAATGAATTTGATTGGCTAGTTATTAATAAACTGGCTAAAGCCACTCTGATATAGCCGCATATTCTCTTTAAATGATAAATGACGAACCTATAAACTTCTCCCTTGTCTTTCAGTTAAACAAGAGCGCACACTGTTTTTGAGCAGTGCCTCCAGAAACACCCCTAAATATGTATGCTAATGACACAAGTGTCACATATGCTAACTCAGACACACTAGAACTATTTCGTGTCAACAGCACAGATCTCGACAATATGCGAAATAGATGTGCAAAATAAACTCATAAACTCAAACTTATTTTAATCAGCAAAATTCAAAGGTGACTGGACCTATAGTTGGCTGGACGTTCGATCTCTGATGACATATGACAAGCTATTAAATAGTTTGACCTACAAAATACTAAACGGACAAGGCCCTGAAAATTGAAAGGCAAGTTCAAGCATCAAGCTTAGATCTCAGATTTCCAACTACCAAACAAGAAAATCTGACTCACTGCAGATTCAAAGGCCACGCCTTGAAATCACAAAAAAGAGCTTCAGCTACAGTGCAGTAAAAAGTTGGAATAACTTGCCAGCAAAAATGAGAGGAACTGATTTTCTACGTGAGTTTAAAACATCACTGAAAACACACTTAGAGACATAAAAACAACCCCAAAGACGAACCCTTGGAAGATCCGCATATATATTTCATTGTATCTTATATTCTAGATTTTGTCAGAATTTCTTTTTTATCAATTAGTATTATTCTAGCTGTAAAGAGTTTCGTCTCTTAATATTGATAAATGAAAAAACATAGACAGTACTCCAAATGCTGACAGGGGCCGCAGGGAAGTGTCATTTTTAAGGTCCTTTAGAGACCCTGTTTACACAGTAACGGTACAGTTTCGATCCGTCATACATTTGTTACGGATCAAGTGCGTTAACACCTGAACGGATCAAGACCTTTCCGTTTACCAATCCCATTTACACTGTACCGGTTCGCCTTTGTTTTTTTTGAACTGAGCATGCGTATTTCTATGAAAAAAGCCCTCGTTTTGAATCCGCAACGATGTCGTTATGGCTCCAGGTATTTACAATGTGCCGGTGCGCCTTGTATCCGTAACGGATCAAAACTAGTTCGCCTTTGTATTTGTAGCTGGATCAAAAGTGTTGCTTATCCAAAGTACTAGTTCAAACGGGAGGCCGATCCGTAACACTTTCGTTACGGATCCAAAGCCTACCGGTTCAGTGTAAACAGGGCCAGGTTTACCAAAATGCCTAGGGGCCTTTTTACATGGAGTTTAGCCACCCTGGTTAATCAATATTGCTCTTCTGGCTGAGATCTGTCTAGTTCGGTCAGATGAGATGCCTCAGTGCAGCCGGCGGAACTCTATTTGTCGAGACATCGGTAAACATAATATTTTGTCTGTTATTTTTGCGTTTGTATCGCAAGTAGGCTAGCCTAGTTAGGGACGCATTGTTAAGTATTTACTAGGGGAGGGTGGAGGATATATGGCTTTATCAAATAGAAATTTCATAACCCCCACGAGAAGGAACAGGAAAATTCTATGGCCAATAATGGAGAGGCAAATAATTTTCTTGGCCAATGTCAACAATTGATGGTTTACTATTCTGAAAGTGTAAAGTATCTAGATGCTTCATTTGTGTTTAGTGTTTTCATGATAACTTAAGATTAGGGCAATAAAATCTACAATAAGTTCACATAGCTTTTTAATAATTGACTTTGAATTTTTCTTCTGCAGACAATTGCAGCATAAAATATAATTTTAGAACTTGATTTGATCTGCTGAAAAACTGTCATGGCCCATTCTGAAACCCTGAAAATTGTTGGTTGCCCTAGCCTATATCCTCCGCCAATCTGCAATAGATACTTTATGACGCGTCCCTTAGCTGGATGGAATAGAGACGTAGACACGCACATTAAATTAATTGCAGTTATGGTCACATCTCTTGGATTTAAGTCTTATCACGTTGGCCTCTAGCAACTTCTCCAAAAGCTCAAAAGTCGAATTTGTCAAGTTTTGAAGTTTTAAGAATTAGAACAAAGTTAGTCGGGCTAAAGGATTCAACTCTTGTAAATTGAGCATATCCCCACAATTTCACTTTTGTAATGTGCTGATGTTTGAGGGACCGGCCAAATCGATTGCTCGTACTTTAGTTTGTTGTTACTGTTGTTTTACTTGTAGCTGGTCTGTTTACCGAGCGATAACGAAAACTCTTTAACAACTCTCAACTTGAGTACATTACAGTTTTGAATGCTAGTATACTACAGTTAAATATGATAAATTACTACTCGAAAGTACACCACACTTTGGAAGAAGTCAGTGAGTGTGACATAGGCTAGGGAAAGTAAGATTGAAAAAGTAACTGAAGGAAGGGATGCCATTGCAGACGAATAGACTTTGAAGAGCAGTAAACCAGAAATGATTACAGTAGCCATCCTGACTTTGCAATCACGTGATCCATCCATTTTATATTGTATCCAGTGAGGGCCAGGAATGGGTAAATTGGGAACTAGGTTTTGGGAATGAAAAATAGATTGGGGTCGGTTAAAACGTCAATATTCGGAATTTCTCTATTTTCCTAAGGGGGATTGGGTTTTTTTGATTATTTCATTGCTGGGAATGGGGATCAGTGCCACCCTCCAGGACCCTCCAGTGCAATTGGAGCTTGAAGCTCCGTCAGGCCTAAAGTTGGTCATATCATAAACAAAATGTAGAAATGGTATTTCTTCTGTTTTACTCATAGTTGGCTCAAGTACATCAATACAAATAAAACTGCCCTTGACAACCTTTTGTTATTGTTAAGAATTCTACATGTTTTACTTTTAGAGAGTTGTATTAAAAACAAACGGGTTAAAATTTTAAAATCAACACATCAGATTAGAATAGAGATTAAGTTAAAGTTAATTTTAATAAAAGCAAATATCCAGGGTAATGTTGGCAGCCATTTGAAGAGGCATTATGGGTCGGAGCAGTTTCTATATTTAATACCAGTTCTCGTTGGCCTAAGTTTGTGTTTTCACCTCCAAGAACTGTTAGATTACTTTGTTCAACCACAGGTAACTGAGGCGTATCAAGGAAATTAATGCTTGCATGGCTTTTAAAACTGTAGTAGTATTAGTTTGGTCAGTTCCCTCACGAGGTAAGAAATAACCTTTACTGGTGCAAAACGTTTGCTGTGGTGTGAAAGGTGGCAAAGTTATCTATACTCCACTCTGTAATTTACGGAGTTCGGAACTACGGAATTTGGGAGTCTGGAGTCACAGAGTTATGGAATCATGGAACTCAGAGCTGTGGAGTTATGGAAATGCATCGTAAGTAAAAATTGCGGTGCACGAATTCCTAGAACTTCATTTAAGTGAAATTGCAACAGCCAAGTTCCAAAGTCTTTAAATTCCAATTGTTTTTTAATATTTTCAAAATACTCTTGTTTGCGTCTTTGTCATATCTGCAGGGGCGCATCTAAGGGGGGGAAGGTTGTGGGGGTTGCAACCCCTGCCCTTTTTATTAAGGAAGCTAATTTGCCCTATTCTCATCAGGCTAATCATTCTGAATTCCCCATTTCGAAGAAAAATTGAAGGATTCTAAGCCATTTTAAAGCCTCAGAAATGTCAAAATCTCAGGACTTTCCTGGGGGATTGACCCCTACTAGAGTCCTTCACTGCCCTTTTTTGCAGCTGAAACCCCTGCCCTCCAAAATTCCTAGTTGCGCCCCTGTACCTGTGGTGTGGGAAAATGGTTCCATCAAAGGACTGGCTCAACTATCTACTATGCAGGAACTAGAAAATTTGAAGGATGACTTATTTTGCCAAAATCCTAAACAAACATAGAAAACCTGAAGGTAATGGAAAATCATATTGATCCTTAGCCTTAAAATATAGAGGATTCTTGTTCTGCAATTTATGCCTACGATGAAGTTCCGTAATTCCGCAGCTCCGAATTCAATAATTCCACAATTCTGTGATCCCAGATTCCGTAGTTCCGAATTCCGTAGATTACACCCGTTGTAAGGAGACGTCGTTGTGTGCGCATGTGCTATAATTGTTATACTATAATTCCTAATTACCAAATACTCTTCCAAAATGACATGAATGTTTTGCTCATACCCCAAGCAATTACTGTTTTTTACAAGAAATAATATGATGGATCTAATGATCCAATGAGTATATCCAAACCATAGGATATTATCCTGTTTGAATCTTATTACTGACCTACTCTCTGGTTTCTACAGGGAGGCTATAAGGGGGCTGAAATATATCAATAGCCAGAGGGGGTGGAATAATAGTGGGAGTGGAAAATATTTTAGAAATCAAAAGTAGGGGGTGTCACTTATACATTTGGTTTATGCACATTATAGATGTTGTATTGGTACATGTGATCCATTGTGGAATGATTAAGCGCTGTCTGCCGTATTCGTATGCCAATTTTTATTTTTCTACTTACTCCTGTCGCCCATATGAATATATGATTGATAATAGTGTTCCGACAATGTAGGACATCCTATATTCTCCACTTTGCAATCTTACTTGGGAGGGGGGTAGGAATAAGAATGTTAGGGGTGGAAAATTTTCTAAAAGTTGACAAGCGGGGACGTCCGTACAGACTGGAGATAGATATTACATCCCATCAGAATCCCCATGGTGATCTTTTACCTGGAAATTTTTGCACAAACAAACTAGGCTCGGATTGTTTTAGATTATAGAGCAGTAAAAACTGTTTCAAAGACACGAAAGATATGATAGACATCAATTTTACGTTTTCTTTGATGCCTTCTTCTGATAATAGGAATTAAACAGCCTAAAATGTTTCTCAAGACTTTGGTGCTCTATAGATTCAGCTCTCTGTAATTGCAGGCAAAAAGGCAAAAGGAATCACGAGGTAAGGTCGCATCGAGAGGAAGAACCAGGGTCGCACTGCTTCGATTAGTCTACCTATTCAGTGGGCCCTTTGTGCTTAACCAATACCCTACGAAGATAGTAGGTGTATTTGCCTATCAGCCAGCCAACCATCCAACCAACAATTTATAGAGATCATGTGACATCACCACAGGGAGCCCAGAAAGGTGGATTGTTTTTAGTAAACGGTCAGCAGTACATTTCAAGATCTGTTTCTGGTTTAATTTCGGGTTATTTGGCAACCATCTCATGAGAACTTGATCTGCGACCGAAATTCGTAAATACGTTGGATAGACGATATTGGTTCTTATCTTTGGGAGATTTCTCCAAGTCTTCGCCTGAATAAAAAATAAAGAGAAATATGAATAAGCTCACTAAATGTCAATTGACACTGGATACTACAAGATGCAGCAGTGGAAGGTGGTATCCTCTCCCTGATGAGTGGATTTTCACCTATTTCCAACCTTCTCGTTTTCTTCTCATTTCTACTAGTTTCCTACTCGTTTCTTCGCGCTTCATGTTTTAGTAAATGTGGGACTTTGCAGGATACAGCAACTCAAAATGCGATATGGAACGTACTCATCACATCTTAAACTGTTCGCATTCAATGCCTCGTGCTCTTTGTTAGAATTCGTTGAATTATGCTTTTCCTTCTCTGTGGACTTGTTTCTTTGGTCTGATGCTTCACTCTCCTGCAAAGCTACTGGTTTCTTCAACTTTGCAGCATCGTCACTGATCAATAGAAGCACAGGATGCGTGCGCATTTCGTCAAATGATGGTGTCTGGTACTCGGCACATCCTGCGGTTCCCAGTAGACTGATTACATGAGCCGCAGTTATCGCTATTGATGAATTCGACGAGCGCTAAAACTACAAACCAGTTTGAGCGGACTCGGTTTAGTGCTAGCCTCAGTTTCGTGATGAGCGATATCTGGGACTCGGGACTCATGTAATAAGTCTAGGTTCCCAGTATGAATTGAGCTTTACAGGACTTGATTCACAGAGATTTTTTGTACCACACAAACAAAATAAACGCTATCAGGGACGAATATTATCCCCATTATCCCTGCCAGGCCACCTAGATCTAACATATACCACTGGAAGACTGTTCGCCGCTGCAGTTGATACAGTTAAGTGCGAAGCTAATCATTAATCCCCTTCACAGAGTTATGATGATGATGATAACTGTAGCGTTGCACTGATGATGGTCATTGATTCATCAGAGAAGGAAAAAAACTAGAACCAACATAATTACCACTCATGACAGACGCATTTTTTTACTAGCAAGTGCTTTTTAAGCAAATAATCATTTTTTCAAGCAAGGAAAAGAGTTGAAGCAATAGTTTTGAATCAAAGGTTTCTATGCAATTGAAACATAGAGGAAAAATGTAAAATATGCGCGCGCAGCCTTCCACCATGCCGAATGAAAGCGAGGCCGCTCGTTCCCGCGCGAAAAAAGTTGACGTCAACTCCGCACTATTTTCCCGGGCGGTGGAGAATTTGAAAGTGATCACAGAAAATTTTCGCTCTGCAACTGTTTTCAGTTTTCTGGGCAATTCATGCGATTGCCGCTACAACAACACCAGGAAAAAAGAAAAGAAAGAAGTGAGACTGGCTGCCTTTTCGTGGTCGAGGAATGGCAGAAAAGTTTTTGAAACAACACACAGTTATTTAAGATATTCGAGTTGTATTCTGTGTTAAGGTATTGGTATCAAACCAACAATAGCAGGTAGTTTGCAAATCGTGCTGCAGGAGACTGACAAGAAAACAACATAAAACGAATGCTCCAGAGCTAGGTAAATATGATGTTATGTTATGCTTATTTTAAAAATTCTCTTTAACTCATTTACACAAATTTAACATAATAGTAACCACAATTCCTATTGTGCTTTTATCAAGTTCGAGGCCTATAGGCCTACGAAAGTTTAGGCTTTACCCCTCTAGTCCTGCCTCCCTCAACATTTTTGTAAATAATGATATTTGGAAGAGATTTTACTGACAAATTGTGCCTTTATGATGCTTTGCTTCCAATTTTCTAAGTCTCATCAAAGGTATTTCAGCTATGACTCAAAGAGTTCATGGCCTTGGTAAATAAGCTAAATTAGGGTGAGGTAAACTTTTATCCAAGAACAGCATACACTAAAGTACTTAAATCTAGTGTCAGATAGAGGGGGCTTCTCTATAAAATTCAAGAGAAGGAATGCTAATTGAAATTTTTTAGAGGATGGAATTCTTGCATTGTATCAAAAATTTGATAGTCTAGGATATTTGTAGCTGGTAAGTTAATATATAATAATAGAAACATAATAAACTGACATTATAATTTTTTTAGTACAACAACAAATTGTTCATTTAACATCATTTCAGGGTGAAATAAACGGATGTTGCAATGGTGAAATGTTTCTTCTGCCATGATTACTTGAATTGCTGCTGGATAAACAGGCAAACAACTCCAATATGGCCAAGGAAATTCAATTGATGAGACAGTTTCAACAGGATTTTCAAAGACTCAGACCCAATATACAATAATTCGGAGTTTAGAAGATTCTGCTCTAATGCTGGTGCATATCTGTTCCAACGTATCTCAAGTTTTACCATTGTGTGGAGAATGCCCTTAATACTGCAAAGAGAATTGGGTAGCTGGCTCTGATGGGTCACACATGACACATGAATCTACACTACAGGCAGATTGTTTTCCTCTGCTCTGATGTTGCTCAATATCTAGAAAAAGAGTAGATTGAAAAATTCAAAATTCATGTAATATAACCCTTTTAATGTTCAACTGAAAATACTGAAAGATTCTATTATTTGTATGTATATGAAATGTTTAAGAATTTATTGAATAAATGCTGAAAATTATTGAAGGAAATTACTGTTGTCTTTATTATTTTCACTGCTCACAAGGGATGGTCCTTAATGATTTTTCATTGAACAAAATTGAAACTTTCTAGACTGGACTGGCCTAGGCTACACGTTTTTTTTTTATAAGAAACCGGTTTATAAGAAACCTAGTACTAGAGCCCCCAAAATCTAAGAAACTTTTAGAACTATATCAATATCTTTAAGAAACTCCAAAAAAATAAGAGAACTTTCTGAGCCGCAAAGTAATATGTCAACAATACATTTTTGCTTGATTTAAGTTTTCTACACGTTTTTATTTAGAGGAACACAGGATGTTGAGTCTACTTGTATTAGTAGGTGGGTTTCACATTAAAACAAGAAATATGCGAGGGAAAGTGCAAAATTTGATGTTAAGTGTGTATTTAAAAATAAGAAACATTTAATAAACTTTTAGTACTAGAAACTGGTGAAAAATTAAGAAACTTTTAGTACTAGGACCCAAGCTAGGTTTCTTATAAAAAAAAAAGTGTATAGGACAACCAAACAAAACTTAAGGCAAGCCAGACATGCCCATATTATTGCTTTAGTTTTTGGAAGGTACATTAATAAGGAAAACCTTAAAAGATGCCACTTGATTTGTTTTTCTTGGCAGTGAAATCTTATGCAACCTAAAGACCCAAGCTTTGTATATTGAATGGATCAAGAAATGAATGATAAAATGATATACAGAATAGCTAGCTAGCCCTCTAAAAGTTAAATAGGTCAAGTGTATCTAGACTCTAACTGTCCATTTTTATAATTTGAGTGTTCAGTGTAAACAAAAACGAAGAGCGCGTAAGTCACGTGACAGAGCGCGGTGCGTTGAAGAACGTGTTTCTCCGCAGCAAGCAAAATTTTAGGCCGCTCAATGTACTTCGACTAAAACTTAAATTTCACAACGTTTGCAAATTTTGGCGCATACCAGCTGATATAATCTAACAAGAAGACACAAGTGGCTTTTGAGTGCTGAAAAGATTTTGGAAGGGCCACCTCTAGTTTTTGAGAAAAATAATGCCAGAGTTTGGGTGCAAATATGGCTTTAAAAATTAACCAAAGTACAGGACGGTCAAAGATATCCTAATAAAATCATAAATAAAAGCGTTAGCTGTATGCAGATTTCGGAACTTGAAAAATATCATCTCATTGTATTATCAAAGCATGTCATGATCATCTATCTAGTCTGAATGTTGAATAGAAAGTGTATTTGCCCCACTGGTTGTCAATAACAGACCACCGCGGCAAAGTCGACCACCATGGGCCTAACAAAGAAAATGTATATGAATGCAAATTTTGCCACATATCTCACCTGTTCTATTCGAGAGAGTGCATCTTAAACCAACTACCACTGCAAAATCTCAGAAGGGCCAACGGCAGTTTTTTTGCAATTTCCATTTGAATATTTCCTTGAATTCAGTGAAGATTGGCGCCAATTCACGCGCGCCTAATTCCCTCGACGAAGACCATTGGGGAGGGTTTCAAAAGCTCCTCGTGGTGTCAAAAGTTGCTCCAACGCTCTGGCAGAATTGTCGAATCATCGGAGATAAAATCATACACGTGATCTTGGCAGGGGGCGAGAAATGAAAATAGCTACCCTCTTTTTTCTCTTTGAGACTTTTCCAAGCGTGCAAAGCTGTGCAGACGCATAATGGCGGACTGGTCAGCGGTCGCACACATTTTTCCTCTATGTTTGCAATTGAGAAAATCTGTTAAGAAATTTGTCTTGACTTTTTAGAAAATCGTTGCCCTTTGACAGATCCTGTGCAGAGGAGAGTTGTGTTAGATCTATTAGATAGTTAAACGAAGCAGTTATCTTAAGTTTTTGTTTTGTTTATAAAGTTAAATGCATTCAAGATTATTGAGACGAAAACCCTTACTTTTATTTGATAGGTTCTGGGAAGGTGTTCTTCCCTTGATGCCACCTTTAATGAGGAAATCGTACGCACAGCCAACCAGGATGAACGCTCCAACCATGCCAGACGTGATGGCGAGTGGGAGAAGGAGTTGGATGCTGGATTGGAATGAGGTTGTCTTTGGCACCTGTAAAATAACATGTTAAATTATAAGTAAACAAGATAGGGATTTGTTTTGCCTATTCTAGATCGTAAAGTGCTTTGTGCCATGTAAAGCCAAATATACAGAGTTAGACTCCAAAAATGACTCATATCTCTGGTGTGGTTTTAAATAGTCATCATATTAGGTAGTTATTTAGCATGCTATTATCATTGGGGAAGACAAAAGAAATGAAAATGAAAAGTGCTTTTATTCTGTCTGTCCAAGGAGAAATGTTTTTGTTTTGATGAAACGTCCTGGTGCATTAAAATATTAACCAAGCGAAGTCAGGGATCCTATCAAATTTCAAAATTTCTTTTCTCATAAAGCGTATTACGAAACAAGCAAAAAGCTTAGGTTCATCTTTAGCCTTAAAGGTTCTTGATAATTAGAGGCATTTGAACAGACTTGTATTAGGTTGGGTGGTCTACAGTGTCATTATTTTCAGCACTCTTTTTCTTCCTCGATATATTTCATATTTCATGAGAGCAGTCCTGTAAAGAATTTCAAGAAAGTTTCTCTAAAAAGCTGAAATTTTGAGGCTTTTGAAAGAGGTGGTTCTTAAATGCGGATTTTACTGTACTAGATAATTTCCACTTTTCTTCATCCCTTCAATGACCGGCAAACGTATATATTATTTCTGGTGTACTCAGTACATGTGGGGAAGTTGAGATGAGAGCAATTTCGCCCCCTCCATATTCAGAATCTCTCTTACCCTTGTCTGTGCCCCCAGCAATGCTTTGTTAATGGCTTCTCCGGCCATTTTCTCCCTGCATTTCTCTGTCAAGCATTGAGTGTTCATCGATCTCAGATTACGGATGGAGTTCACCACTGTTTTATTGTTGTTGACGTCAAACATTGGTTCTGCCACGATCCCCATTCTCAGGTCGCATTTGAACGTCCTTGCAATGCGCAAGCCCTTATCCTCGATATCTCGCTTTAGAAATATTGCTGAGTTCTTCTCGAGGAGTGCTCCGTTTGTCTCCCTCGTCTGTAGTGCTGTCAGGGCTTCTTTAAAAGTGGAATACTCTATGGAACGAATGACAACAATAATCCCTAGTTACCATAAACTATCTAAAGCTAATACTTGATAACTATTTATTGATATCTTATATAAAGCAATTGTTAACAACTCACACTGAGGAGCAAATAGCAGTCACAAACGATCAATCTACAAATATCTGAAATCAAAAGTAATTTGTTGGAATGAAACGACCCGGCTAGGACTCGAACCCACGGTCGTTCCGGTAGGTAAGTTGGTCATTGAGGCACAGAATTCGCGGTCGTTGGTTCGAATGCTACTCTGATCATTTCCATTCTCACAAATCATTTCTCGATTGATTTTCGATTCTTTCTTCTTACCATCTAAAAACTCTTTCATCCACATAAAATTACCACAAATCCATCTATAACAAAAAACAACAGCCAATATAAAATTGCCTCTACCCACATAAGGTAAGACTTCGAATGAGCACTAAGAACTATCTGAGAACCCTTTATTACTTGCAGAAACCACTAAAACACGGTCAATAACTACCTACAGAATTCTGAGACTATCTGCAATAAGGTCAGTTCCCAAACAAACGTTTAAAAGGTTTGTTTTGTGATACCTTTTGTTAAAGTATCATACAAGTTTACCAACCTTTGATGTCAGCATTTTCTTTTCTTGCACATATTGCCTCTGGTCCGTCCTTCAAAACTGCGACCTAGACGTGTAGAAACACACTTGACTTTGAGAAGCCATATGGAAAATATGGTAATAAAAACGGCTGAAATACAATTGTAATACGGATCAACTCGCATATGATCGCTCATAGGTGATAGTTTTGGTTATTTCTTGTGTAATGTGAAGGCAAAGACAAAGATTTCATCCGTGAATTAAAGTCTGTTAAATGGGTAACAGCAGTAAACGGTAAGTGAAAGAACTAACCTTGACACCATACAACGAATTGACTGTCCCGTCTTGGATGAGGTTGGTGAAGTTGGCCATCAAAAGTGGGAACAAACACAAACTGATCAACATCCACGAGAGAGTCGTTATCCTTCCGCATATTGTCCGCGGTGCTTTGTCTCCATACCTGGAAATTTCAACAGCTTTTATCATCCATTATTTAGGATGGCAGGGAAATAGAAAACAAAGTGAGACAAGATAAGTTTCATTTTTGTTCTCTTTCTCTGGTACTACTAAGGTGAGTGTCAGAAGCAAAGCTTCAGTAATAATTATGCTTCTATGTTTCTGATTTTCTTCACCACCCTCAAGTTCTGTACCGTTCAAAGACTGTGCTTATCTACTAATCTGATGAGTGTCAGACGCAATGTTCCTGATTTTCCTCACCATCCTCAAATATTTGTTGCTTTATAATAGAGTGAATATATGCAGTATGCCTCTACAGACTTACCCCACGGTCGTCATGGTTACGCATGTAAACCAAAAACCAACAGCAGCGCCATTAGAGAATTCGTATGGGAAGCAATCCCTGTTGAAATTTCTCTCCTGAAGTCAGATAAATATTAATTGATACTGCATCGTTTAACACTGAGAGAATAATTACTCAAAATTGGGCGAACAATATTTTGATGTTATTGAACCGGCCACGTTTGCTTCACCCTCGCGGAACCGGCAATGTTAATCCTTTCACAACGTAAATCAGAGGGTTTTCTTGGTAAGATTTTCACGACTGGAGAAAGGTCGGCAACTTTTCTGGACTCTGATAAGAAGCATTGTAATATTAGGGTGCATACGCATACGCATAGCGAAGTATTTACTGTAGATGAATTGTTGAATGGTTGCAGAGTACTGAAACCGAGACTAAGAAACGAACAATATTTGAAGACCAACTTACCGAGAGCCATACGACCATGCCAAACAACGAAGCTAGCAGCAGAACAAGCAGAAACAGCTCCCAACTGTTCATGATACCCCTCCAGATGAGGGACATCAAATCCCCCTTCACCTTCCTCTCCACATAAAGCAGCTCCTTGGCATCAACGTAGAATATGAAGGGGAACCCCTTCACCGTCGTGACGTAAGACTCGGTCACGGCAACAGGCAGGAAGAGACGGGGGTATTGGATAGTGGTCATCTGTTTGCTTTCCTTCTCAATCTCCGCCGTGAGTTCTGTGTACGACTTGACGGGTTCCTTGTCGAAATGCAAGACGACCCCCGAGCTGTTTTCTTTGCTGATCTGTACGATGACGGATGACGACTTATCGAAGTTGATGACTTCTTGCACCAGGCACTTGTACCGGCATGTGAGCCGCAGCATGTCTAATACCCGTTTGAAGATGCCTTTGTACTGCGTGCCGTTCCCTTCCGATTTGGAGAAGTACGGCTGCATGTTCATCCACGTTACCCGAAAGCCTTTGCCGCACTTTATGGCGATTCTAGAAGCCGATTGGCTCTGCACACATTCTAGAACGTTGGCCACCTCGTTGTAGTCGTTTAGAGCTTGATTTGCGTTTGTTGATGCTGGCAGCAATGCAAGCAACACTGCTAGTATGCTTAGTTTTAAATACATCTTGTTTTTCTATTTAGTATTCTCAAATTCTTGTAATTTCAAGCAATCAAATGTCTATTTGGTTAAAAGGTCAATTTTTCGACTTGGTTCCTTCGAAACTTGCAGAATTTCCCAATCAATACTCGGCCTGGGAGCTTCTATTTCTGCAAACCGTGCTGCTCTATCTCCAGTTGATGTTTCCAGCAGTTTCAGGTTATTGGCTTTCAAATAGTCCTGATGTAAAGAAGATTTCTATTGATGGTTTTTCCTTGATCTTTTTATTATTTTCAAGCTGAAAATCGATCACTTAATTGTCTTGAATCAGTCTGCGTATCAATTACTTTAACCAAGAACGTTCCAATGATCACTTCTTCGCGGCGTTTCACTTTGCCTATCAATTGCTGTTCTGTCTTTATATTTCTGCGCGGGTCTTATCTCTGCAATTTCTTCTTCTGGAAATAAAGTCAAGTCGATATGTTTCCTTTGTGTATCTGCTATCTAGATATGCAAGGAATTGAATATTTGCTACTGAGCTTTTATCACTGGATCAATTCCTCCCGGTTTGATTCTGTCTTTTGAATGCCTTTGTGTAGTTTGCTATCTGCGATTGAAAGAATCCGACTTGATTCCAATAACGTTTTTATCTCTTGAACGTTTTCTTCGTAGAATCTAGTCTTATCTTTTTATTTCCTTTGTGCAGATATTATCTGGATTCGCAAAGATTTGATTGGTTTAGAAAATAATATTTTCCGGAAATTTATCTTCGTAAAATTAATTCTTGTCTTTTGTTCCTTTTGTGAAGTTTGATTTTCTGGAATTGGAAAAAATTGAATTGGTTCTGATAAGGAATTTATCTTTGCGACTTTTCTTTCGTAAAATTGATTCTTTCCTTTCTATTCCCTTATTGTAGTTATTATCTGGAGTTGCCTTCACTTGTATCTATAACTGAAATCTCGATCGCAACTCAAAACTTTATTTCTGCAAATAAATGCGAACCCGCCAATACTTTAGCTGATTTTCGAGCCAAGATTTTCAACTTTTGAGGAATTATTCTCACTGATTTTGCTGTGGATTTCAGCTCTTCTTTGTCAAAGTCTTTAATCTTCTTCTTTGACGTAGCCCTTAAACGGAGTTGATTTCTACCAGCAACTGTAACTTGAAACCTGTCTGCAATGACTGAACATCTCCACTATGTTTCAACAAATAAACCAAGTCTTTTGTTTTTCTTGAGTCCTTTTCATCAAGCCAAGGTTTGCAGGGAAGCTTCCTTTTGATTAGTTAGTTTCGATTTATTCTTCGTGACGTTGAATTCGAAACCACCTTCCTATATCTGTGGGCAGTAGCTCTGGTATCGAATATGCATCAACTATCAAAAAAATAACAGATGACTATGCTAATGGATTCACTTCTCTTCCCATCGATAAGTTACAAATAAACTCTCTATTTCGCCACCAAGCCAATCTCAAATTGCGCTTCGTATTACGTCGGCTTGCAAAAACCTTTCTTTGGTCATTAACGTTAACTCCACACCTCGCATTAATAATTCAGACAGCACGCTATTTGCTCTATTTACGAATTTAAGACTCTTAGCGCTATAAATTCGAGGCTTTTCTTTTCTGCCTTGAATTGGATCCGAAGCTGTATGATTATTGCAAATAGTCGACTCATAGGTGTGTTTAAGACTTCACGCTAAGCCTTTGATGACTTTATTTGAGAAGAACCTCCCATCTGGTTAATCAGTTAGAAATGTTTTCAACTCTTTTCGTGTTCATGTGAATAATTCACTCGCGCATTGAGCGATGATTAGCGTTTCCTTGTTTCCAACGTTATCTCCCAAACTACGTCACAGAACCATGCAGAATCCGGTTTGGTTTACAATGTTGTACAAACTACAGCTGGTGCTGCACTTTACTTGTTCCCAGATCGATTCTTCGAGACTTGATGCGATCTATCAAAGACCGAATCGATTGATGCGATCTATCAAAGACCGAATCGCCTTTTGTGCCCGGTCCAACTCCTCTTGCACTTAACTTCCGTGGTTGATTTTATAATAAGTAGTGTGTTCTAAGTCTGAGTTCTAAGTTCTAGTTCTCTCGAGTCTGACTGTTACAAGCAAGGGTTGAAACTAAGATACAGAAAGCCTTTTAACCAGGTTTCTATTCTATAGAAGATGAATTTCTAAATCTCACTGTTCAACATTCCTTTTAGTAGTTGTTGTATCTTTGACTTCGGCTTCTTCGGAGCACTTAACTGGTGAAAGAAAGTGTTAAAACTGAGATACAGAAAGCCTTTAAACCAGGTGTCATATGACTGGATATCTACCCGAAGGATAGAAATGGTGCCGTCAGGTTAGAAATTTCTCTAATCATCAATTCATCATGATCGGATCTTCTGTGACACTCAATTCAATGTATTCATGACCATCAGCTATAGCAAAATCATGAATTCTCTGATTTTCTTTGCTGCGTTCTGCGTGTTCAAATCCCTTGCTTTTGACCTCCTATATAATTGAATTAGTAATATAATTATTTCTCGTTAATTGAATCCTGTATCAACGCTCGAGGGTTATCATCACTTCATATTGGCTTCTTAGACTTGACCATGGAATCATTATGTTGAATATATCTTCTAGTTTCTTCTACACCAGAATCTCAAGACCCTTTACTGCATTGATAATGTTTGGTTTCAATAAACTACAAGCTTTTATAACACAAAAATTACTTCTTTCGCCAAGAAGATTCTTTAGGAATGCATATGATTTGTGAATGAGAATATCACTTTGTGATGAAGCTCTATATTCTTCAAGAGACTTTTACGGGCTGCAGCACATCCAACTATTTGGCTGTGTATGGTTCTTTGCTGGCAAGTGAAGATTCTTTCTGGTACATGAACTTATTTATGACACTCGCTTATAGAAGAATAATTAAGGATAATAATTATCTCTTTAAGCTTCTCACTACCTGAAATTCAATTTCAGTGCTTCTAAACTCTTCTCCAAGACTTCTAAGCCAATTAATGTTCTATAAACTTGAAGATTACTGATAGGAAGCTAATGGCTGCTGTACAATATCGTCTTTGAAAGTTTCCGTGAGAATCGAGCATGCAGTATCTATTAAGGTCAAACTATGAAATCGGCTGCGTTCATTCAATTTCAGTAGGTCGGTGTGTTTTGACTACGAATGGGTTTTGTTGATATCGAATATTTTCTTCTTTTCAAAGTTTCAACCAAACTTTAACGGAGCTTTATTCGCATTTGCTTCCTAAGCTGATCAGCTTTCTATTAATTAAAGGAAAACCGTTATGAAATTAATTCATCTTTAACGCGGTCGTTTTGAGGAAGTTTTAGTGAGAAAGTTTTAGTGAGAATCGATGTGTCAGCGAATGTCAGCGAGCGAAATGCCTTAGTCGAAGAAGGTCAAAGTTGAGCTCTGGTAACCTTCCTGGTTTCCTCCAACTTTAGCTCTCTATGCTCTTGAAGAAGTTTAAAGTTCAATGTGGTAAACTTCTTGGTTTATCTACTTTTATAACTCTCTATGTTCTTCAAGAAGTTAGAAGTTCGAAGCTGATAAAATTCTTGATTTTATCCAACTTAAGCTCTTTATGCTTTTCAAGAAGTTAGAAGTTGAGCTCTGGTGAAATTCTAGATTTATCTACCTGTATAACTCTCTATGCTCTCGAAAAAGTTATAAGATCAACTCTGGTAAATGTCTTGATCTATCTACGTCGAACTCTCTATCATATATTTGATAAATGCACCTTTAAAAGCAATTAAAAAGCTGCTGAATATCTGCCATAACACCCAATCAATGGATTTGCCGACCTATTGATGAGTCTCACTGTTTGCAAACTGCGCCTTCTTCAACACGTCACTTGAATATTTCAATGTTTTCAAAGGATTCTATTGAGATGACGCCAGTCGAACGCCTTCAACGTCACGCTTCCCTTTATACTGCTGACTCCTGTCCACGTGTTGTCTGCCGCCTTCTTCAAATCTCTGATGTTATCTGCGAAGATCGAAATTCACTCATTTTCTAAATAAACATTGGGAAAGGGTTGAAACTTACCAGTAAATATATCTAAAAATTAGCCTTTTTGATAGGTTCTTGATTTTTTTAAAGGTTTTCGATTCTAGTTCATATAAAGGCTTCTTAACATATTAGTTCAGAATAACCAACCTCGGCCAATTTTGGGCCTAAGATGAAAGTTGGAATATTTCATTCTTCTTTGGAAGTAAATTAACCCAGGCTTACCTTGAGAGTATTTTAGCTTAACCTCTCTCTTAGTCAAACATTAGAACATGAATTGCGAGGAAAAATATAAAATTATCAACTACACTCCCATGTTTTTAAAAATAGTCAAATTAAAGCTTATGCGTTCTTAGAATCATCTCAACTTTTACTGTTCTATTTTCAAGGGTTACAATCTTCTAAACTATGTTCTTACAAAAAACATGTGTACGATTTATCTCTGAGATTTTATCGATGAATTCTTAGTCACGTAGAGATCAATCTTGCAGCACTTAGCTACGTATAATGCATTGGTATCTTGCTATTAGGGACGTAGTCGGAGAGAGCGTCGTTACTCTTTTTAAAAAACAGCTTATATTCATACGTTCAACGTTATTTTGCCTATTTCCGCGCTTGATTTCGTGATTCTGATATTTCTTGCTGGGGAATTTTGATAGAGGATTTGTTCGTGCAGCGTGACGATTGTGAGTCATTATTAATATTTACTTTTAAGGTTCTTGAAAATAACTTTTTTAGAAAATGATGGTGTGAAACCAAATTCAAAATTTCAGTTATGTAGCTTACCTAAATCAATGTAACGTGATGGTGAAAAGAGTGTTTTTCGGTCTGCGTCAGCATGAAAAACAAACCCCTGAGGCGAGAATCTGTTATCCAGGGGTGCTATAGTGAAGAGGCTCCTTATATGCCTTGCATTTCGTTATCAATTATCATTGGCTACTATTCACAAGTGTATGCTCAATATCTAATCCATAGCTCCCCCTTACAGAGCAACTTGCTGCATTCCTGCTATCTTTTATGGTATCAAAACTTCCTAGCACTTTTTGCAGTTCTGACAGGTCTTTGATTTTATCTAAGTGTAATCACCAAGTTCGCAGTGCTAAACTACATTAGCGTTTTAGATCGTATTTAAACTAGATATCCAAAATTCCATTTCTTCATTAGGTCTCCCTGCAACTTTTAAACTACTGGCTACATATAACTGATTGGTTGTAAAATTTTCTGTTTATCTTTTTAAAACTTTCTTTGGATTGGAATTATCAAGCTGCTGTCAAACAGTTTAACATATACTATACTCATGCTGAGTGCGCCTATCTGAAAAAAGTGCTCGATAAAAGCATATTTTATAGAAATAGATGGTTAGGAAACCTATTGTTGCACATCTTTGTTTCATATTTGATGTTGAACAGTATCTGAAAGTGCACAAGATATGCCTTATTCTCTCTCTTGACTGTTAAAGGTTTACTTGTAGACATTGCCAACTGAAATATGATGCTGATTATTATGAAATCTTTTGTAAGTAACGAATATTTATGGATAGGGAGCTTAAAGAAGCGTTTTGGTCGATTCACTCAACCATGACCTTGTTGGCTAGAACAATAACAAAACAAAAAACTGTGCGCTCTCAATTCTGAAATCCTTGTACAAAAGGATACAGCAATAAGCTTTTAAACCATCTTCTTCTATGAATTTTGATAAAAGCGAGTAAATAGCAATTCTAGAGTAGAATCTATATTTAATGGGTAGACATTTTCTTCTGTAACTCCGAGTGTCTTGCTTGCACACTCTTCAGACAGTCTGCAGTAAAACCTGAATATAAAAACCTCTATATGTCAACTTTATCCTAAAAGGTTCTTAATTGCTAGGGGCATCTTAACAGATTTGAACTGGGATGGGTGGTATGAAATAAAATGAGCACTCTTTTGTTTTCACGATATATTTCATCAGAGCAGTTCTGTAAAAAATTAAAGAAAAGTTATTTGAACGTAGGGTAGTCTAGAGGTTCTTAAAAGAAGTTGCTCGGTTCTTCTATGCGGGTTTTTACTGCATAACAAAGAAAAATCTTACTTAACAGTTTATGCTCATTTGCAGTGCCTTGCTACGTATATGTATCTTATCTTCTCTCTCTTGAGCAGGACTAAGCTATCAACTCGTTATTTTTCTTACTAGCGATATCTGTTCATCAAAAACTCTATTTACCTCCAGTGTATCCGACGTGACGTTTGAAGCTGTATTCATTTTCACAAATCTCATTTTCTGTTTGCAAATATCCAACTGTTCAGCCTTCCTGCAAACAGATAATATTCATTAAAATCGATATTTAATCCCAGGGGGTCGAGCATTCACGAAGCCACGTCGCTGATTGGCCAAATTTCATTCATTGATTGTATTACTGATCTGATTGGAGGATACAACTAATGTGATAGGCTGATTTCAATTGATAGTTTGAACAATTCAATTCAGTGTCATTGTATCGATCAAATTCATGTTGTTGATGTTGGCTTAGGACATGCCCTATTTTGCATTAGAGATAATACGTACACCTGTCACCGGCACAGCTAAACTTTTAGCGAGGTTTAAGTTGCGGTTAGCTTCATAGAATAGTGAATACGGAAAATATTGAATTGTGTTAATGATAAGACTATGAAGACCTGGTTTCTATCAAAACATCCAACCATACAGGTCATGTCTGTCTTAACCACTCATTTTCGGTAGTCTCCTTTTTGTGATCTGCGTTTTTCAAAGCCATTCCCCCAAAGCGGCAGATTTTATTCTGGGAAACCGTCTCTGCAGTTCTCTGGAAGGTGTTAAGTACTATTGGGAAATACCATCCAGTACTATGAAGGGATATCATTCAACACTGTGAAGGATACCATCCAGTACTATGAAGGGAAACCACAAGCACTTAAGGTATTGCCATCACCTTCACAGTACTGGTGATATAACCCCCCCCCCCCCCCTATAGTGCTGATGATATCCCCTAGACTGATGTTATCCCCAAACAGTATGATGGTATCCCTCCACAGTGTGATGGTACCCCTCCACAGTACTGAACAGCATCCAAAGTATTACATTGACGTTCCAAAGGTGGATTTAGTCTGGAGCTCTACCAAACCCTCTGCAGGCATGAGCAAAAACTTGCCACTGCTTTGAGAGATTAGTCTGAACATCTGTGCCATTTGATCAGTTCCTAGCATTAATGTCATCAATGGGACTGGGAATGAACCACGCAAGAATCTTAATGCAAAACGATCTTTAGAACTCTGTTCATTGAAGATTAAGGATTTATTTTACCGGCATAGTTAAAAGAAGAAGATGGCTAGGAAACCTATTGTTGTACTTCTTTGCTTCACAGATGTTGAAAGGTGGCCGCGTATGCTTTATCCATTTGACGATGACATCCGAAAGTACACAATACAGGCTTACTCCTCTCTCTTGATTGTTGAAACTATAGATTAACATTGCCTACATGAATATGGTGTTAAATATTATAAAATCCTTCATAAATTTTCGGAAAGGAACCAAAAGAAGTTTTTCTGGTGTATTTATTAAGGGATGATATTCTTGGTTAAAACACTGGCAAAATTACGGGTGACTGACGTCAGAACAAAAAGACGCAAGCTCAATGGAAAGTTTCGTAGACCCAGAGAAATTGATAGAGTTAAACGCAGACCCAGGGCCGGATCCAAGGGGGGGCGTAAGGGGTGCATTTTGGTAGAAAAACAATACAATTAGCTTGATAATACCCTATTTCCCTAACGTTATCCTTTGATATGTGTGTTACGCCCGACCATCTTTCTGTGGGTGCTGGATCCAGCCCTGCAGACCCGTGTTGAAAGCAGTTTGGTGACAGACCTGACAAAAATATTCCACATCATACTCTTTCTTCAACAAACTCTCGTGATAAATCAGGAAGTAACATGTTCTATGAGCAGACTATAACAGTTCTGTTAAAATCAATTAAATATTTTTCAAGCATGCCCAAACCTCTTTTATTTGTATACCCATAATAAAAAAGCCAAAATATGGATAGACTCAAAAATAATTGTGCTAGATACAAATTTTTATGATAGACCCAAGTCAATAATTCAAAAGGTCTGACTAAACACCATGTGTAAAACTGTGCACTTCCAATCTTGAAAAACTTGTACTGAAAGATATAACAATAAGTTTGCGACTCATTTCCCTCTATAAAGCATTCCTTACCCTAACCCTAACCATTCCCTGGATAGACGGTGGCTAGGAAACCTGTTCACAATTTGGTTCATGAAATGAGAATGTTTTTGAGGTTTAGGAGAAGACACCCTAATGGATTGTGTAGTGATTAACGTGAATTGCTGATGAGGTGAATTGCTGATGAGGTGAATTACTGACGAGGTGAATTTCTGATGAGCTGAACTGCTGGTTTCCGTTTGATGTTCTATTCAGTATCGCTAATCATGGGAGAACTTAATGATTCGTCTCTTTTCATGATTGTTGGTGGCAAAGTCTCGCAATCAAAAAAGTGTCAAGAATGTGATAACTGAGAGTGGTAACCAAGCATTATCTGGGGCAAATTGACTGGAAAGCAATGCTTAGTTTGTCGATTGCTCTTGAACAATTGCTTCCCCCGAGTTATATTTTCCAAGCTACGTTGCTGGATTTTGTGGGAAAAGGTTATGTTCTACTTGGTTTTTCAATTTGTTATGTCCATAATCTTTAACCACTGTGCTTTTTTTGAAAATTTTGGTCTCTTGCCCCCTTCTATCAGTACAGAATCCTTCTCTTCCTTTTTTGGCAGCGGTTTTTCTGAGAGATCATCCATAGTGTATATCTATCTTCTATTGAGACTTAATCTTTTATAACGTTTATATAGTTTATATCCATCGTCTTAGAAATTTCAGTAGTGTATATCGATCGCCCACACTGCATATCTACCGTTGATATCTACAAGTAGAAATCGTAGCTACCAAGAGCCTGGATATTTCGCATGAATACTATCAAAATCGAAAGTGAATTATTTTTAATTATTCATTGTTGATTAGGTTTTTCCAATATTTTCTTTCATTAAGTCCTGATTGGTCCAATGAATCGACACAATGTCGTCCTCCTTGGTTAAGTTGTGGTTGGGCTTCGACACAATTGCAGAATACAGCTCGCCTCACTTAACAAGTTTACTACTTCTCATCTCATACAATAGAGATGACTTGTAGAAGTCGAAGGAAATCGAAAACATAGCAAAACATGATAACTACTGAAGCTTTGCGTCTTGCACTCATCAGAGTAGTAGATCAGAACAGTCTTTGATCAGGACAGAACTTGAGGATGGCGAGGAGAATTGAAAACATAGTGAAAAATAATAACTACTAAAACTTTGCATCTGACAATCATCAGAGTAGTACGCCAGAAAGAGAACGAAAACTAGGCATAACAAATTATTAGCCCAGAGGTGGCAAGAGGACTTTTGTGCATTAACCCTGCACTTTATAGGCACACAAACCTCTAAGATAGTGATTGTTCGTGAGTTGAATTCTTGACCAGCACACCGCCACAATGGATGACATGAATCACGTAATCACATTGAAAGTTAGAAGTAACTAGCTCTCTAATTTCACCTTCAATCCTCCTTCTCCTAAGTTTTGTATGTGTGATTAAGAGCAGAGCAAATGGCCTATGTAAACACCTTTGCATGCATATTTTGATTTCACTATTATTCTGCGTCACTAACATTCGGAAACAAACACTCTGCAAATCGACTTTCTATTAAAATCATATTTAAGTCACCTTTGCGACCCGTTGGAACACAAATGTTTTTCACTACAGAAGCAAGCATTTTGCTAAGTGTTTGCGTAAGGATTAACCAATATTTGCTTTGATGCTCGGTGCAAATTACGAGTTTGCTTTTGCTGCAAAATAGCATATTAATTATCAAGACAGTATATTGATCAGCATGCTTTGCAAAAAGTGGACTACTCGTTCGCAAAAACTTTACATAAAATCATTTTGAGATCTGGATCGACATTGGCCAATCAGAAAGGAGATGAATGATTGGTTTGGCGAGAAACAACCAATCATCACCGGGAGTCGATTGAGACGAACAATAAACTTTTGCTGAAAGAGGCCTAATGGGAAAATGAACTCATTCTGTCTTTACAATATGGAATCCATGGTTTTGATTTAGACAGTTTGTAGGATTTCCAATTGAAATATTTGCCTTGCTCTATATAGATGATGCAAAAGCTGATATAACTGGGGTTTTCAGCACATTTCGATTTTAATTGAAAAAGTAAGAAGAATATGAAACACAGCGAAACTTGATAACTACTAAAACTAAGAAGAGGAGTATAACTCTGTTTAGTGTCAAACAAAAAATCTTTTGATGAATCATGTTTCGTTATCTTTTCGATTTTCTGGCGATTCCAAAGCCTCGCACAGATCAAAGAAAAAAGTGAAAATCATCGAAAATGATGACCATCCGAATTGAATTTCATTGTTTACGAAACTATTGCTTTTGCTGTGTTTTTAATCACCAATAAAGTCAGAGACGGTCTTTATTGTAACTGACCTTCAAGCCGCTTAGAGATGCGCAGTGAGCTTGATAAAGATCTGATAACAAGCTCACTCTCATTCATATTCACAGCCAGGGTTAAGTTCGAAGTTGATCACCTGCGCTACTAGCTGCAACAAAGTTTTGTTTCTTCGCTTACTTGAAAAGGTGCGTTTGTCTTTTTGCTTGCCGATCAGTTTGCAGTATTCTAAATCCTCGAAGAAGCCCCCAACTAACAAAAGCCCCCTCTAATAAGGCCCCAAGTGAGTAAATTACTCGCAGAGTAATATCTTATTTCAAAATAGTCCATACAGGACCTAGCTAAACAGTAATCTTACCTTCAACTGACGAAAAAATAGGGGGAAAATGCGATTTTCGTGATTGCTAATAGACTTTGTCTGAGGAATGGTAGTTTTTGTCACTCTTAAGCTTAGTTGATTATGCAAATCATATCATTCTTCATGTCAACCTCGGAAGAAAATGACAAACTTCTGAGAAAGCCCCCACTCAGAAATTTAATTCATACAAATCAGCCCCCGGGGGCTTATTCGAGGATTTATGGCATTGGCTCAATTAACCAAGATAGTGGCGCAAGTAATCATTTTCTAAAGCAAGTGAAGTGAGACATTTCTCCCAAACACAAAATATGTCTGACCCCTACCCCCGTTACTGACTATCGAGAGGAAAGCTCCTCCTGGATAGTAACTGCAACACGATAGAACATTCCAATAACCAGCCATAGAAGTTCCTTGTTAACCCACGAGTGCTGAGTTAGAATGCGGTTTTAGTATTAATGTAGAATGTAGTATACTTCAAACGTTGTAGTCACGTCGAGATCAATCTGAGATAATGAAGATATTTTGTCAACACAGTTTGATAAATCACAAAATGGTTGATGATTGTAGAAAAATACAGACTGAGTGAAAATGACAACATGTTAGAAAAATCCAATAAAACCACCCAGCTGTTTTGTATTTACATTTCAAGGAAACCAGATGCAACCTAAAAACATACTTGATTAATTAGGCCAGTTTCTTTGCCCTGACCGTTGTGTGGAGTTGTGGTGTTTGTATTGAGATTTCCATTGAATCCAAGTTCCAAAAGTCGAGAAGAATATTTAGAGAGCTATAATTTTTGTCCATTTTGTCCCTTCATAACGTTTTAGTTTGCATCTTGCGTGGATTCAGATTGTGTTCCAACGGGTCGCAAAGCTGACTTACGTATGATTTTGATAGAAATTCGATTTGAAGAGTGTTTGTTTCCGAACGTTAGTGACGCAGAATAATAGTGAAATCAAAATATGCATGTAAAGGTGTTTACAAAGGCCATTTGCTCTGCTCTTAATCACAAATACAAAACTTTTGAGAGCGAGGATTGAAGGAGAAATTAGAGAGCTAGTTACTTCTAACTTTCAAAGTGATTATGTGATTCATTTTTCATCCATTACTAAGCTTTTACATGATTCACTCAGGGCATTTTACAACATAAAAATTGATGGGGTGACTCCCCAATTGCCTCTCCAACTGCCGCACCAACATTTTGGCCCCAACACTTTGGTGCTTTTTCATTTAATGAAATTAGATGTTTTATTCACTTTATATACTTGTAGATAAAGACTTTTAGTCTTAGTGTTATCGAAACTGTTAAAGACTAGTAAATTAGTATGGCTCTGTCTAGCTCTACTGTCTGTGGCAAACTTTTGAGAAGTCTATTCGTATATTTTTAAAACGTAAGATAAAGTGTCCTTTTTCAAATGCCCCACCAGTCTCAAATGCACTGGTGGATTCAAATGCGTCGTGAGTCACTTCTTCTGCCAACTGTAAATTGCAGACCCAAGAGCAGTGTTCTTTCTCTTTTTATCAAATCAAAAAGCACTCCTGATCTCCTGGTAAAAGCAATTATAATTAAAAGGCCAGTGAAACCTTTTTTCCTCAATTATTCCTCTAGGGGTGTCTCCAAACAAAAATAAAGTAAAGAAAGATTATATTGTTGCGATGAATATATGTTTCTTAATTATTTCTTACGCTAAAAACTTAGAAGCACCCCTAGTTAAAAATTACAAGGAGGGCACTTTAAGTTCAATAAATCTTTATGCCCCTTTTTTCCCTCTGACAATGTTGCAACATGTGCAAAATCTTATTCTTTTTGGGACGCTTTGTTTAACGCTAAAATTGTTCTCGTTGTTTGTTTGTTTGTGTGCTCGTTTACTTGTTTGTGGAATTTTATCTGTTTTGTTATGTATTCCCTCGTGCGTGTAAATTAGCCGCCAGGCTTCGCAGCTATACTTACTGTTTCTCTGGGAGGGCATGGGGAGCTCAGTCAAGACAACACGGCGTATAGGGTAGACTAGCTGCAGCTCTTTCGTGTTAAAGAACGAGGCTTTGGACCTACAGTGCTGCCCTAGATTAAGATTTTGAGTGTTTTATGGCTACGAAGGCAAAACAAATTATTACACAGCAGTAGAAACAGGTATAAATAAGAATTACTAAGAATAAATGTATAAAGAAAACTTACAATATATTTGCCTTCGTAGCCATAAAACACTCGAAATCTTAATCTAGGCCAGCACTGTATATTTTGCGTAGAATTGCTTTGTGTTTATGTTAATTATTTCTTAAATTTATTTCAGCAAATACATCATTATCGAGTTCTTAGCAGTTGTTTCGCTTCTGTTGTGTTTGCTGTTAAGGACTTAGATGCATTTGATCTGACCTGTGGCCAATATCGGTGCTACAAATGTCTTCAAATAAAAAAAGTAAAGGAATATTAAACTGTAGAGAGAAATATATGTCTTTGAATTTATCATTTCTTACTAATTTACTCAAGTAGAATGCCGAGGTTGAAAACTAAAAAGCACCCCTGTTAATATTGCAAGGATAGCATTGAAAGGTAGTTGAAATCTTTATTTCCTTAATCGTCCTTCCGGTAAAAGAAAAAAGTTTTTGAATTAACCATTTTTTACCTATTTGAATTTCAAGTTTTATATATGAGCGGTATATAAAGGAGAGCATACGAAGTCTGTGTATTGGTTTTCACTTTACAGTCCTCAATGCATAATTGTAGTGCGTACTGTGAATTGTGGTGAAAAGATTCAAAAGACTAAACTCTTCTTCTCTACAAGCCTGTTTTGTTTCGTGGCTGCCCACTGATCATGAGGAGCTGTATTAATCTGGAGTTGAAGGTGAGCAAGTGCTTGTTTCATGTTAGTTGCGATATAAACACTAAGAAGTAAGACTAAAAGACTAGATTCTTCATTTCGACAAGCCTGTTTGGTGATTTTCTCAAAAGCATATATAACGGTATATACAAGTATATGCTTTATTGAAATTGCGCCCCGCCTTCGTTAAGCTGTCTGTGAAATTGATTTCTTAACCCACAGTTCAACATTTATAGTGGACTTACCTCGAAGATATTCCGCAGTAAGACTGATATGCTTTCAACGATAGCTGGATATTTTTCTTCCTAGTCATTCATAACTTCCTTACGACTGCATAGCACTATCTAATACGAAAATCATAATTCAATTGAAAACAAATCTCTCGCTGTCGATTCATTCTCAAGTGCAACGTCGTTCATATGTGCTAAAAGGACTGGGTCGAGGTTTTTGTAGGGTTTCGGTAGAGAATTATTGAAGCCAAAAAGTCGCCATATTTGTAGGCTCGATAATTAAGGTACCTAATCTGAATTTTTTAATGAGCATCATTTTGGCGATTTGGTGATTTGAGCTTCAAAAGATGAAGAAGCTTCAGCAAGATCGACGAGCTTGGTTATAATGTTCGCCTTACCTTGCAATGCACTGATGGAAATTGATCTGGATGTAACCCCGTTTCAAGTGCTCCGAGAATGGTTCTTAAAAGATCCTTCGACAGCATATTCATCAATTGACCATTTCTTAGCCTTCAATTTTTTCGTTTGATGGTGAGGATACAATACCGTTTGCTACAGAAAAAGAGACACGTTTGATGTAACACTCTGAATTGAATATTGCCTTGAATAAACTGGAAGTAGTTCATCTATCTTCCTCCATAACTATTTAAAAGTTTTACTAAAAAAGAATCAATAAAAATGTTTTAGGCATGGTTTTTTTTAATTACTATTCTACAAATTTAGAAAATTGGGCTCTCGTCCTATCAAAAGTAAACACGTTTGGTAGGCCACCATGAATCGAATATTACTTTGAATACACCGAACCAAAATTAGTTTATGTCCATGCAAAATAAACCAACTTGGATATTGATGATTTTTTAATCTTTTGCATTGTCGGTTTTATTTAATTAAGACGAAGCTAACAGGATTCTCTGACAAATTACAAATCTTAAGAGAGCGAAACGAAGAAAGTAAGAATCAAGTGGTCACAAGCAGACTCACATGCAAGGTATCATATAATTAGAAATATCGGAGACAAAGCGAAACGAACACATAAACCAGGGATCCCCTATTGTGTAGACAGAAAGACTTCGTTTCCGCCTAAGGACTCTGAAAGTAATCTTATTGGTCAGCTCACTGTATCTCGGGTGTTGATTGGTTTTCCCCCACATTACCAATCATTCACCTCTTTTTTGATTGGCCTATTTCGACCCACATCTGGGTATATAAATCAGTTAGGTTTCTGTTTCGTTCTCTTTCTGACGTATTACTCTGTTCAGTGTCTGACGAAAAGCTTAAGTAATCCATGTGTTCGTTTAGCTATGCTTCCGATACTTCTGGCTATATTGAAGTTTTGTACCATCCAAAGACTGTTGTATCATATAATTGAATATCAAGTAAAAGGCTTGGTTGGCATACTTGTATGATTTATTCGTTTTTTTGTGGACCGAAGACTAGTGCTTAGTTTTTCTTTTTTCTGAAGCTCCATTCAGTTTCAGAAATGCGAGTAAGTAATTAGGGCATTAACTATTCTTAACACTAAAACTGTCACTGCGAAAGACTGAAAAATTGACAAAAATCTAATTTTGGCTTTTTTGCATCAGTAAAAGCTATTTGTATAGTGTATTCGATTTTTTAGAAACTGCAATAGTGATATGTTTGAAAACAATATTCAAAACTTTTAAACTGTGTTATCTGAGTTTGGCTATTTTGCATCAGTATAAACTACTTTCTGTGTATTCCAGGAAATATTCGATTCAAAGAGGCTTACCAAACGTGTCTACTTTTTTCTTTATCAAATGGCTTGTTAGTTTTCATGTCACACCTTTGAAATAAAGCACGGTTCGTTCTTATCTTAGGTAAATTGGCTTTCGTATCACTTTTGAAATAAAAGGGAAAGGTACTTCCTGAACCCCATGATCAACACAGTGGCGGTTTTAGGTGAGGGCCAAGGGGGCCATGGTCCCAGGCCTCGCGCTTTTTTTGACCAAAAAGGGCCCCGCA
The DNA here is from genome assembly GCA_963924455.1 of Pelagia noctiluca. Taxonomy (NCBI): domain Eukaryota; kingdom Metazoa; phylum Cnidaria; class Scyphozoa; order Semaeostomeae; family Pelagiidae; genus Pelagia; species Pelagia noctiluca. Next base: position 1,876,434 of record OZ004332.1, on the reverse strand, counting down.
AAAGAGAAAAAAATGCAAAATACAGTATAGATAACGTCAAATATGTTCACAGCAAGGGCCTCTAGAGGTCTTTGGCCCCGGGCCCCGCAGTGTCTAAAACCGCCCCTGGATCAACATGCTTTATTTGTCAATATATGGAAATCGTCATGATATTTCTTTAAGTTTTCTTGATTTTTAAAGATTCTGTTAAATGTATGATATCTTTAAGATTATTTCATTTCTGTAATCAGTTTTTATTCAATTAGTGGCAAAGTGATGCATAAATACATACAGAGACTGGTTTGAATTAACTGACTAATGTCAACCAATTGATCTTCCATAGGGAATTCCAAGATGGCCACAGTCATGGCTTCATTCTCATCTATCAATTGCTCACCTTAGAGCTTACACTAATCCAATTAATCATTAATTCTGAGTCAACATCTTACCTTTGCTAAAAAGGCTTTACCCAAAGTGTTTGCTTCCAGAACAAAAGGGAAGAAAATTATTTTTTCGATAACACAAGGCTTGAATTCTTCTGGTTAATGGTCAGCGTAGCCTAGTGACGGTCAAATATTATTTCGACCTGCCAGATCTCACCGGCAAATTCGATTTTTTGTTAAGCGATTTGTCGCTGGTCCCAGCAGGTCCAATATTCCCAAGTCTCTTTGGATTTCCACTCCGCAGTGTTGGAGGATGGTGAGGAAAATTGGAAACAAACTGAAACACAATAACTACTGACGATTTGCGTCCAATGAAACAAATTAATTGTTGCAGAAAGAGGTGGGTCGGAATTGGCCAATCAGAATGGATGTGAATGATTGTTAAACCAAACCAATGATTATTTCTTTTCTGATTGGCCAGTTTCAATTCACAGCTGGGCATGATGATTCTTTAGGTTTCATTTTCGTTATCTTTTTGACGAGCAACTCTAGAAGTGTCTGATGAAGTCTCTGTGGTTAGCTATCATTTTTCGCCATTTTTCGGATTTTCCTCGCCATCCTTAAGTTCTGTACCAATCAAAGTCTGTTCTGACGTACTACTCTGATGAGGGTCATTCGCTAACCTTTAGTAGTTATTATGTTTTGCTATGGTTCCGATTTTTCTCGCCATCCTCAAGTTCTGTACCAATCAAAGACTGTTCTGACGTACTACTCTGGTAAGTGTCAGACACAAAGCTTCGGTAGTTTTTATATTTCGCTATATTTCCGATTTTCCTTGCAATCCGCAAGTTCTGTACCTTGTAAAGATTCGTTTTAACGTAGGTACTACTCTGATAAGTGTAAAGCGTCAGTAGTTTTAATGTTTAGCTATGTTTCTGGCTGTGGCGATAATACCCAAAGTGCTCGTGGTTTCCCTGCATGGCCCATGAGAAGCGGGGGTGGGGGGGGGGCTAGGGGCTATAGCCCCCCTAATAGTTGTGAGAACAATGGTTATACGTCATCAAAATATGGCGCCATATACTGATTTATATTGTTCAGCCCCCTTAATCTGTGACTCCTTCCGACGGCCCTGCCTCCACAGTACTGATGATATCCCCCATAGTACTGAACATTCTCCACGGTAGTTACGGTACAGATGTTCCTGGGGTGTTTACATCGGTATACGCTGCTTTCTATATTTTTGTATGTTTTCCTATGAGACGATCTTACCTCAGTACAATTTGGTCCCCATCTCCTGGAAATAATTTAGTTTATCACTATTTTTGTTTTCTTGAATTAGGTTTTTAATTTCGTCCACCTTATTATCTTGTTGTCTCCCTTACTTATTCCGAAATCGTGTCTCTCTCGTATGCTTAATCCATATTCATTAAATATTCAAAATCATGTCATTGAAAACTCTTTTTAACGAGATATTCTTCGTCTCCTTGCATGCGGAATCGTTTAATATTTATTTATAGTTTAGCGCTAGATTATTAGATACGCTTGATAAGACATTATGAATCAAAAATGTTATAATAACTCTAGAAATATTTTGTTCTGATGCCAAATAGACCAACTTAAAAATATTTGATTTTCAAGTGAAGAATGAAGAATGGTTTTTCAGATACAGCCATCTCTGAGTCTAGCTATTCCTCTATCCATTTTCAATACGGAAAATTATCGATATCTTAAGTTTATCTTTTCAGCATTTATATAAACTTGTTTTATTGTGAGCAGTCAAGACAATATTGGTGGCTTATCAAATTGATAATTTCATACATCACCATTCTATATGTTTATCTTTTTCTATCCTACTTTTGGGGGTCGGGATGTTTACTGGAGAAGTTCAAGGAAAACAGCGCAGAAGGCACGGAATTGTTACTAAGACCATCTTTGGAAAGGTGAGCACGAGATCCCACAAGCTGTTCCGGTTTCATGTTAAACTTAGGGTCTGGGTTTGAGGTTAAGGTTTAGGGGTTAGGGTTAGAGATGGGGAATAGGGTCAGGGATATGAGTTACGGTTAGGGTTTTGGGTTATGGTCTGGGGTTAATTAGAATTTAGGGTTAGGGCTTAGGGCTGAGGGTAAGGGTTAGAGTTTGAGGTTAGGATCAGGGGTTACGGTGATGTGTTATGGTGTAGGGCTAGAGTTTGAGATTGTGTTCAGGGTGGAGGTCAGAGTAAAGCTTAGGGGTTAGTGTTGGTTAGTGATTCAAAATTCTTTCGTATAGCTGGCACAAAAACCGGACCAGACTACCTACTTCTAATGGAAGGGTTTTTGTGCTCATTAGTTTTAAGAATCACATGACCTCGTTTCCAAACTTTGGCCTAGGCAGGCAAACATGTGCTAAACTGCAGAAGGCACTGCTGCTCGAAGCGTCTACGAAAGCTGGCTTACAAGCAATTACCTGAGAAACATAGAGAATAGAAATTGAAAGAGACCATTGTTCAAATAAAGTCTGGTTGAAATTTTAAAATCAGAAGTCATGGAAGCTACACCATCAATCGACTTTGAGTATGATATGCTCCAAGAAATATTTAATTATCCTATTATTATATATCTTATTTTATCTTCCTGATACTTTTAGTTTCTTGTTTCATACTTAATCAGGTGAATGTAGTATACTACGATAATTGTTGTATATTTAGATGTTGACAGGTCAAGAACGTAGTGAACTACAATAATAACTTTGAATGTGACGTGGACAAATTCTGACCCACAGCCCCAGGGGGTGTCCATGCAGGCACTAGCTCCTTGAGAATTCAACGAGAATTCCTTGAGGATGTTGCTGAAGACACATCAGACACATTGGTTGATTTATCGCAGTGGTTAAGAACTGTCACTTGGTTTGAGTATAACCAGTCAACCCCTCCTGTTGTATATGAATCTTTCTTTGTGTAAAGACGATATGTAAAGATGTGCAGTTAATCATATGCTTATAATAATTTCATTATATAAATTATAATTTCAGGAAGAATTCAATGGCTTCAAAACTTGATTTGACCAATAAGAAATTAAAAACGCTGAAAGGAATATGTAAGTTTTGATATATTAAAATTGCTTCGACATTGTAATGCATCAAAAATCATGCACAGTCCCTTGAAGAATTCAAGCCATATCAATCACAAAAATTGCATCACCACTCACAGAATGCAGAGACAAACCTATTCAAGCCAAAAACTGGTAGGGCCTCCTGCCCAAGGGCTCCGACTTTCCCACGCAAAGAGGACCGTCTTAATCCCGCCAGGAGGACTTTTGACAATAGTAGGACCATGGCAGTCCCACCACTTGGATAGGGTTTAAGAGGTAAACCTGAGAAGAAGCCGGATTTGAAAATCAATCGAAATAGTTTTTGTGAATGAAGCCTTTTCACAGTAGTAGTGCCCTAAATATGGAGGTTGTTGGTTTGTCCAGGTCATTTTCATTTACCCAAATTATCTCAATTCATATATCCATACCCCTGTTCTAGCAGCTGACCAAGTTGAAATTCATCTTATCACTCTAGTCAATCTTTTATTGATTTCATTTTTCAATTACAAGTAAATATTTTGACCATCCTCGGTGTAAAAATATTTGGAGATGAAGTTTCATCCCACTTTGAACAAACAATTGTTTTCAAAACATGAAATTATTTGTAATTCTATAGATGAAAAATCATCCAGTTTCTCCTTTATACCAATTAATCCAATTTTCGTAATTTTGGTTATCTCTTTCAGCAAAATGCAAGGCTCTTACTTGGCTAGATGTTTCTAACAACTCATTAGAAACTTTGCAGTGGATTAAAAAATTAAAGAAGCTAAATGGTAATTGCAAGATTCATGAATGACTCAGAATTGTTTAAAGGGTCTTAAAAGATCCTTATAAATGAAGAATCTTCCAATTAAGGATATAAACGTTGACTGGAAACAGAAGTTTTATCAGAAATAAAAGAGCAAGCATTGCCACCATGTACCTGACTTTTCATAGTTACCGACCTTCGATTTTGAACACAATTCAACAAGACGGTTCCCATTTGAGTTAGGTTGGAATATTCATTTTAATGGCCTTATAGACCTGTCTTATTAGTTGCTCACCAAAAAATTCACATATTTATCGTGCCAATTTTGGCCCTTCCATTAGAGTTATAATTAATTTAGTATTAATCTGTGCATTAGCACGGCCAGAAAACCTAGATCCTTAATGTAATGTAAATCACCCATTATGTACCTATCTACCGATTACCCTTTGAAGGGATTTGTCTTGGCTAATTAGTGACATTCATTGATACAAAAAAGAATTCTAATTCTTTATGCAGGTTCTTTTTCTGGTGTTGCACTCTGATTAAAGTCAACCAAAAAGCTTTTAGTATATTTATGTATGCTTTCAGTCTTTTATTGCTAAATCCTTTAAGGGTATTGACTAGGTTAAGTGGAATTATAAACTATTGGCTTGTGGGCATTTCTCACACCTATTCAAAACTGTCTGTCCATGACATTCAAGCTATTCACGTTTATTCTAATAGCTAAAACCTTTTTTTTGTAGTTTTGAAAGCAAGCAATAACGACATTGCAACTGTTACTCACTTGTCAGAACTTTCAGGTATTTTTATTACTCAATATTAATTTTTATTCAAATAAAACTCTTATGTATGCTTAAAATTAATTAGAAAAAGATACTTTTACATGCTCACAAGTCTTCAAAATTTGAAGGTTTTCATTTTTCGCATACAAAATCAACATTTCCTTGACAACCCAGAAAGAGCCCTGAACTACTGTGAGAATCGTTTTAACATCATCACTAGAGCAAGACAGCATTTTGTTCAGGTTTGCGGGATCTCTTACATCAAAAACTTGGATTATTGCTTAGACACAAATGGGTTTGTTTTCCCATCAAATCTATTTTTCTTGTCTTAGTACTTCTAAAGTAAAGGACTTGTTTAGGCTTTAGTATGTTTATGACCAGCAGAAAAAAGCATCATCAGCTGTATCTTGCCTCAAACCAATGGGCTTGGCAAATTGAATTGTAAAACTTTCGAATTTTAGCTGTAGCATAGGGGTAAGAAGCTTTAGAAGATGCTGGAGTTTTTTTATTTCAAGGAGAAATGCTGGAGCCTCCAGCAGGAATGCGAGAGGGTTGAACTATTGTAGTGTACTAGTCATTTGGCTGCTCTGCCAATGCTGAGTTGTTACTGCACTATTCCATCAATCCTTTGTTATAGGTACCTCACACCTCTTGGTACAAAAAGCTGATAAGGTTTTGCCATTTTTTGACGAATGAGTGTCATAAAAAAGCTGTTTTTTAGTATGTTTCATTACATATCTACTTGTTCTTATTGTTTACAATTTTGTACTATTTCATAGCTTGTGGGGGACTTTAATTTAAGATTCAACAATATTCTCTGTTTTAGAGCTGAAAGCATTGATCCTCAACAACAACAAACTTCAGTGCATCAAAGGCATTGAATGTCTCCCCAGCCTGAATGCTTTAGGTAAGAGTTTTTAGATTTTCACTTTGTTTTTGAGTGAGGTCATTTATCAAGGCAATGTTTTCATTTTACTTGGTTATTTGGAGTTCTGTATGAATCAAATATATTAATATTATTGATAACTATTGCTAAGCCAAAATTTGTGTGTTAACCTATCTTTGCTTGATTTTTAGTTTTGTCGCATAATGAAATAGAAGCAATAGATGTCTCAAGCTTGTCACACCTGTCAAAGCTGTCTTTGTCTCATAATAAATTGCAGGCTGTACCAGATTTGAAGGTGAGATAGGGCAACAAGAGGTGCATTTTTTAGTTTCCAACAAATTCCATGATCAGTTGAGTGTTTGACATGGCCAAAATGTCTGATTTATGAGTAAGGCTTATTTTTGGAAGATTATTCCAAGGCTTTGATGATTTACCAATATCCTTTTAAAAATGAGATTAATCCAAAAATAAACCATGGTTTTAAATGTTTTGATAAAATCTTCATCAGTAAAATATTCTTGCAATGATATCTATTAGAATTTCATAAACTAAGGTAATTGGGCTCTCGTATTATTATTCTTTTAAAAATGAGTATATTCTAGTTTGTTCAATCAAAAGATGCCCTGTGTTTCAACCCATCACGTTGTTTGGAAGACCTCAATGCGATGAGATAGCTGTTCAGTCCACATGATGCAATCTAACTCATAGAAAGTAGAGACAAACAATCTAACTGATTTTGCCTTCATTTCTTCTAGACTCTTTCAAACTTAAAAGAACTCAGACTGAACGATAATAAAATTGAAAGCATTCCTGAGTCCATAGTGGAATGTAAAAGGTAAGGAAAAATACGCTTCTGATTTTTGAAGAGTTTACTGGTTATAAGCAGACAAGAAATAAATATTGAGAAAGTACCCGTTGGAGTCTATTGTTATTTTTAAATAGTTTTACTGGTCATAAGTCTTTTTTAACCTTTTATGTACTTTCATACCGCTTTATGCTTTTTTTGCTATATAACTTGATATAACAGCTCTAGAATTTTCGTTAAGTTAATTTTACTTCTTACTTTAAAGAAGTTAAACTCAATTGAGATGAAAATATTGTAACTTTTGTTCAGTTCTAAGTATTGTTCGTGAAATTAATTGAATAGTAGAATCTTGGCTTGTAGTAATGCTTGGTCAAGCGTTTTTGAGAGGAGAGATTTCCCTGCTTTTTCCTCAACTGGGGATTTATATTCTGGAGTTTTGGTGCTGGAAATTGTATTTTTACAATATGTTCTACAGTTGCTTGTAAATTATAAAAGCAGAATTTATTCTTTTCTACTTTTTTCTTAGGTTAAAGCTGCTAGATCTGGGAAATAACGAAATTTCAGATTTTGGGTTTGTGTTTTAACAGAATATTTCTCTCAACTGTTTTTGATACACCTAAACCATGAACAACATTTCGCTCCCTTTCAAAGCGTAGGAGATTTGATCTTTCGGGTAAATCCAGATCAGAAATAACTTAGACATTTTCCGATCTAAAAGTTTTCAAAACCAGTGCATATTATCATTAAATCTATGAAACGTTCTGGCATGAGACTTATTGGAATCTCACCTATTTTTTTGAGAAATTCGTGTTTTTCCAAAGTTATTTGCGAATCTTTAACAAATTTGTTGGAACAAATCCTCGAAGATGAATAGACTTTGGGGAAGACATTGCAAAAATCCTTGAAAAGATTATTCATAATGTCATCCTTAAATTCTTTATCGTATATTCACGCTTTGTAATCTATATGCCTACCTAAATGGATGCCCCTTGATCGGATGGGGAATTCTCCTGGACTGGGTAGATGCCCCTGGACCAGTTCTTCATGGTTGCGGTTCTTGATTTGATAGTGCCCTACCTGATCTAGGAAAATGCCCAACCCGTCCAAGGGCATCCACCCGTGTAGAGGCATAGGTTACATGGCTTGATTTTAAGAATTGATTAGAATTCTGATCGACTTCTAATGGACTTCTTATCATTTCTTAGATTCCTAGAGATGCTTGGTAAAATTGAGATAGAAAATTTGAATTTGAAAGGAAACAAAATATGCAGTGATGAAGACTATGAAGAAAAGGTAGACTTTGTTATTGCTATCCTTGAAGGAAGAAGGCCAAAGGGGAGTCTCCATATATAGTTAGTGACGGCTTGGTTAGACCTAGATGTTTTTCTGAAAAACCCAAAGATTCACCAATTTTTGCAGATTTTTAATTCGAATGATATAAATGATATACTAATCACTACAGAGTAAATGAAACCAAATAATATATCCAAATTTGATTGTTTTGAATTCAAGCTAAGAATAAGCATTACCTTTCAATGTGCTAAGTTAAGTGAAGGTTCATTGCTTTATAGTCATATTGTTCATTATTCATGTGTTGCAAGAGAAACTCTCAACTTAGGACTTATTTATCAGATCTGATCAGGAACAAGCCCAAAAAATGCTCATTATGTATGAAATAGCATAGCCAAAGGTATACTAGGCATCTTTTCCCAAACCCGAAATATGTCTGACCCCCTGTTACCTTACTTACTATAGGAGGTCCTCCCTAGGGAAAAAGAGTCTGGCCATCTAAGCTAACAGACAAGTCCTGATGCGTCTGAACTAGATAGGGTACACCAATGATAGAAAAAACTCAAGGACAAGAGGCTATAGCAGTAGAGTATTTGCACCAGAAAAATTTGATTGGTATTGATGCCATAAGATAGTTTTTTGCTATAGTTTTTCTTACTATTGCATGCAAAATAAAATGAGAAATATCAAGCAATCAGGAAAAGGACAAGGATTTAATGTTATTTCCAAGATTAGTGCATTGTCCCGGTAGCAATGTTGACTTCAAATTTTTTTGTGGATGTGTGAATGTGTTGGCTGATACGACAATTGGCAAATTTCTTGAAAATGCAATAATTCACATGGGAGCCATCTACGTGATAGTAACTCTATTATGACCGACTAAACACAAATCAATTTAGTCTTACATTCTGAAAAAAATATCATTCGTATTATTTTCTATTGTTTTAATATATTTTGGTATTTCATTCACCATGATATTCCAAGTTACCACCAACTCTTGATTGAACTCTCAAATAAGACCTTCTTTTATCTTGAATTCTTGCATAAGCTTCTAAGAATCTCACTTCTTGCACACTATCTATTTGTTATAAAAAAGTTCATGAAGTCGTAGAAAAAGAGGCATTGTTAGTTGCAGATTTGCAACAAGAATAGATAAGCAGACTATTTGTGCCTTTTTAGGGTTAAGAAATATCTTTTGCTTGTCTAATAGGCTCCCCTATTGGTAAGCAACCCTCCAAAGCATAAACTCTTCTTTCTTGTATACACCCCTCCAAAGCATTAATGTATTAGATAAACCTGTAGCGGTTGATTTGAGTCATTACATTAAGTTAATTATCGCAATAATTCAAATATTTTTTTGAAGGTTGTAAACAAATTACCTCAGCTGAAAGTGCTTGACGGTCGTCGACTTAGTGGTATGTTACCTTTCTAGTTTGTTAACCATAAACCTGACTTTGACCTTCCTTTCGTATTTTCGCAAAGTTTGGTTTTCTTATTACAACCAATAATGGCACCAATTCTGGGACAAAGTTGCAGGACTATTCCAATATTTCAGTTCAAATGGAATCAATTTCTTACAACGTCTCTAGTGTGCTGTTCTTCCTCCGTCTTTTATACATGGCTGCAGTACTATTTCAATATTTCAGTTCATATCAGAATACTTCCTTTCAACATCAGAAGCAGGGCTGTTCTTCTTCCTTCTCTTATACATGTCTAAAGTACTATTTCAATATTTCAGTTCATATCAGAATACTTCCTTTCAACATCAGAAGCCGGGCTGTTCTTCTTCCTTCTCTTATACAGGTCTGTAGTACTACTTCAATATTTCAGTTCATATCAGAATACTTCCTTTCAACATCAGAAGCCCGCCTATTCTTCTTCCTTCTCTTATACATGTCTAAAGTACTACTTCAATATTTCAGTTCATATCAGAATACTTCCTTTCAACATCAGAAGCAGGGCTGTTCTTCTTCCTTCTCTTATACATGTCTGTAGTACTACTTCAATATTTCAGTTCATATCAGAATACTTCCTTTCAACATCAGAAGCAGGGCTGTTCTTCTTCCTTCTCTTATACATGTCTGTAGTACTACTTCAATATTTCAGTTCATATCAGAATACTTCCTTTCAACATCAGAAGCAGGGCTGTTCTTCTTCCTTCTCTTATACATGGCTGCAGTACTACTTCAATATTTCAGTTCATATCAGAATACTTCCTTTCAACATCAGAAGCCGGGCTGTTCTTCTTCCTTCTCTTATACAGGTCTGTAGTACTACTTCAATATTTCAGTTCATATCAGAATACTTCCTTTCAACATCAGAAGCCCGCCTATTCTTCTTCCTTCTCTTATACACTTACGTATTAAAAGAATTCGAACGAGGACGAGAAAATGGCGGTTTATTGTCTCCACCCTCCCTTAGGCCTAAAAGTTTGTTGACAGACTTTATCCCTTCCCCAGGCTCCTCATTCAAAATTTTCGCGCCAAAGTAAAAAATATTGCTCGCGTCATCCGAAGTGGTCAAATTTAGTTCGCTGTGAGAGTTTTGAAAAGTTTTACAGGTGTAGAAAGATTATTAGGCCGGTAAAGAAAATTTCAAAAAGAAAACCAATATTCAATATAATATCAGTCATAAACTGGGGATTTTTCGGAAGAAATGTTGACAAATAATGGCTTAAACGAATACTGGTGAGTTTGCAATTCAGAATTTTAATTCAAAGTTCGAGAATCCTTCGTTAAGTTAAGGGATGAAAGAAAATAACTCGGGGCCGTTGAGGATGAATGCGAAATTCAAAACTTTGATTTCTGATCCAAGAAATAAAATGGTATTTATTTTGTTAATGTCTGAATGAATTCTGTCCAAAATCTTTCGACTAAAAGTCCGTTTCCTATGCTTTAATTTTATATTAAAGTTTCCAGAAATTCTGTTGCAAAACCAATTTATCTTAACTGTTTTGTACTTTTATTCAAAATCTAATTTATTTTGGTAAAGCCTCTTGTCCGTTTCCATAGGTTTGCTCAGATTTTACATGGCATCTCAATACTCAAATTATACTAAAATAACATCATTTTGAAACCTATTTCTTACTGCATATGATGAAATGCAAATAAAAACAAAAAAGCCCGAGATTCCCTCCAAATTTGAAACTTTTTATTCAGGTACCCCTTCTCTATTTGAGTTTTTCAATTTATCAACGGTTGCTGAAAATGTAGGCCTGAAATGAATTAAAGACTTGATAATCTCATTTTAATTGTTGTTTAAAGAAAGCTAAGGTCCATTGCTTTCATCTTATCCAAAAATATCACTCCTGTATCATGTAAAGTGGTCATGCAGTGCTTTGTAAATCTGGGCCTAATTTGAGTTCAGGACGTTTCAGTGGCCATTTCAACCTCCTCGTTCGAGTACTTTTAATACTGGAGTGTACATGTCTAAAGTACTACTTCAATATTTCAGTTCATATCATAATACTTCCTTTCAACATCAGAAGCAGGGCTGTTCTTCTTCCTTCTCTTATACATGTCTAAAGTACTATTTCAATATTTCAGTTCATATCAGAATACTTCCTTTCAACATCAGAAGCAGGGCTGTTCTTCTTCCTTCTCTTATACATGGCTGCAGTACTATTTCAATATTTCAGTTCATATCAGAATACTTCCTTTCAACATCAGAAGCCGGGCTGTTCTTCTTCCTTCTCTTATACAGGTCTGTAGTACTACTTCAATATTTCAGTTCATATCAGAATACTTCCTTTCAACATCAGAAGCCCGCCTATTCTTCTTCCTTCTCTTATACATGTCTAAAGTACTACTTCAATATTTCAGTTCATATCAGAATACTTCCTTTCAACATCAGAAGCAGGGCTGTTCTTCTTCCTTCTCTTATACATGTCTGTAGTACTACTTCAATATTTCAGTTCATATCAGAATACTTCCTTTCAACATCAGAAGCCGGGCTGTTCTTCTTCCTTCTCTTTTACATGGCTGCAGTACTATTTCAATATTTCAGTTTAAATCGGAATACTTAAATTCAACATCTCTAGCGGGGCTGTTCTTCTTCCTTCCCTTAAACATGGTTGCAGTACTATTTCAATATTTCTGTTTGAATCGGAATACTTTCTTTCAACATCTCTAGCGGGGCTGTTCTTCTTCCTTCCCTTAAACATGGTTGCAGCGCTATTTCAATATTTCTGTTTGAATCGGAATACTTCCTTTCAACATCTCTAGCGGGGCTGTTCGTCTTCCTTCTCTTATACATGGCTGCAGTACAATTTCAATATTTCAGTTTAAATCGGAATACTTCCTCTCAACATCTCTAGCAGGGCTGTTCTTCTTCCTTCCCTTATACATGGTTGCAGTACTATTTCAATATTTCTGTTTGAATCGGAATACTTCCTTTCAACATCTCTAGCGGGGCTGTTCGTCTTCCTTCTCTTATACATGGCTGCAGTACAATTTCAATATTTCAGTTTAAATCGGAGTACTTCCTTTCAACATCTCTTGCGGGGCTGTTCTTCTTCCTTCTCTTTTACATGGCTGCAGTACTATTTCAATATTTCAGTTTAAATCGGAATACTTCCTCTCAACATCTCTAGCAGGGCTGTTCTTCTTCCTTCCCTTATACATGGCTGCAGTACTATTTCAATATTTCAGTTTAAATCGGAATACTTAAATTCAACATCTCTAGCGGGGCTGGTCTTCTTCCTTCCCTTAAACATGGTTGCAGTACTATTTCAATATTTCTGTTTGAATCGGAATACTTTCTTTCAACATCTCTAGCGGGGCTGTTCCTCTTCCTTCCCTTAAACATGGTTGCAGTACTATTTCAATATTTCAGTTTAAATTGGAGTACTTCCTTTCAACATCTCTTGCGGGGCTGTTCTTCTTCCTTCTCTTTTACATGGCTGCAATACTATTTAGATTTTTCAGTTTAAATCGGAATTCTTCCTTTCAACATCTCTAGCGGGGCAGTTCTTTTTCCTAACCTTATACATGGCTGCAATACTATTTTGATTTTTCAGTTGAAATCGGAATACTTAAATTCAACATCTTTGGCGGGGCTGTTCTTCTTCCTTCCCTTAAATATGGTTGCAGTACTATTTCAATATTTCTGTTTGAATCGGAATACTTTCTTTCAACATCTCTAGCGGGGCTGTTCTTCTTCCTTCCCTTAAACATGGTTGCAGCGCTATTTCAATATTTCAGTCTAAATCTGAGTAATTTCTTTCAACATCTCTAGCGGGGCTGTTCTTCTTCCTTCCCTTATACATGGTTGCAGTACTATTTCAATATTTCTGTTTGAATCGGAATACTTCCTTTCAACATCTCTAGCGGGGCTGTTCGTCTTCCTTCTCTTATACATGGCTGCAGTACAATTTCAATATTTCAGTTTAAATCGGAGTACTTCCTTTCAACATCTCTTGCGGGGCTGTTCTTCTTCCTTCTCTTTTACATGGCTGCAGTACTATTTCAATATTTCAGTTTAAATCGGAATACTTCCTCTCAACATCTCTAGCAGGGCTGTTCTTCTTCCTTCCCTTATACATGGCTGCAGTACTATTTCAATATTTCAGTTTAAATCGGAATACTTAAATTCAATATCTCTAGCGGGGCTGTTCTTCTTCCTTCCCTTAAACATGGTTGCAGTACTATTTCAATATTTCTGTTTGAATCGGAATACTTTCTTTCAACATTTCTAGCGGGGCTGCTCCTCTTCCTTCCCTTAAACATGGTTGCAGTACTATTTCAATATTTCAGTTTAAATCGGAGTACTTCCTTTCAACATCTCTAGCGGGGCAGTTCTTTTTCCTAACCTTATACATGGCTGCAATACTATTTTGATTTTTCAGTTCAAATCGGAATACTTTCTTTCAACATCTCTCGCAAGGCTGTTCTTCCTCTTTCTTTTATGCATGGCTGCAGTACTATTTACAATAATTTGTTTTTAATCTCTCTCTTACGCACTTCTCTGATGAATGTTAAACACAAAGCTCTAGTAGTCACTGTTGTTCGCTATATTTACGATTTCACTCGCCATATATTTCTGTAATGGTCAACTCTGATGAGTGCCAGACGCAACGCTTTAGCAGCTATCGTGTTTTGTTATGTTTCTGATTTTCCTTGCCATACTCAAGTTTTGTACCGATCAAAGACTGTTGTGACGTAATTCTTTGATGAGTGCCAGACGCAAAGATTCGGTAGTTATTTTGTTTCGCAATGTTTTCGATTTTCCTCACCATCGTTATGTTCTGTAAAGCTCTAGTTGTCATTTTTATTGCTGTTTCTGATTCTCCTTGCCATCCACGTTGCGATGACCTCGTTTGTTTATTGCACCCTTAGGTGCTACAGAAGTTTCCAAGTTCAAAATTAGTTCTTGCTATACAAGCTCTAGAGAAATGGTGGCCAAGAATTTAAGAACCCATGCTTGAATTATTGTAATATTTCGTTTTTCTTCAATTTCAGGCTTTGTAGCCTTTGGGAAAAGACAAGTTGCAATCAAGGTTAAAGAGTTAGAGAGCAAATCAAAAGGAGACTCGAAAAAAGAAGAAAACAGCGGTCATCACGCATCGGCGAATCCCATCGAAAGCTCGAGCCAAAAAAGTAGACAGGATGTTGCGTCTGAAAAACAGTCACCCGTAAAAGAGAAGCGGGTCAGGACAGGGGGGTTTGTATCGAAATTCACGATTGAAAAGAAAGAAAGTCAAGAAACGAAACTTGAACGAAATAAAAAGAAAAAGAAATCGAAAGGAAGTAATTATGAGAAAGAAGCGAAGTTGTCTTTTGCCAAAGAAGGGGCTGAGTCGAAGGTTAGCCAGTGTTCCCCTGTTATGGAAATTGATGGGAGTGAAAAGGGGGGTAAGATGTGTAAGGAAGATATAGCGGATAGTGATGAAATGGACGATACATGGAAACCTACGAAGGCAAAATCAAAGCACGACTCCAAAGGTCTTGCAAAGAAGTCGAGAGAGAAAAACAAACGGAAGCGTAAACACGAAATATCTGGCGATATAGCGGACACAGAAAGTGAAGTTGACCCTATAGCCAGCAATGTGGGGGTCAAAAAGCGACTTGAACAACACTTAAGTAAGGAATCCTCAAAAAAGCCTAAAGATCGATGCAAGAGTAGACTTGAGACAGAGGCTGAGATAAGACGAGATGGAGGTTTGATACGAGTGGAGGATGGTGTGGAAAAAGGGGATGGGATTAGCGTCGAAGAGGAAAACTGCTCGAACAAAAACAATTCGAAACAGCAGAAGGATAAAAGAAAACGGAAGCTTCAACAGGAAAAGGATACCGAAGATTGTTATGGAAGTGAATTCTGTGCTACGAACAGTGTCGAGGTAGTGGGTAGTAAAACCGACTCTGAATGCAACAATATGGAATTACTGATGACCAGGGAATCAATGGTGGAAAGTACCTCGGATTTTACAAATGGTGCTGCAGAACAAATTATCAAAAAACTGACCAAAAGGAAAGCTAATAAACAGCCTGTCGTTATTATGAATTCTAACACTGAGGCTAAATCTAAGAAACTCAAAAAGAAAAAGTTGAATCCAAGAGCTGAATTAGATCCATCAAATAAGTCCAAGAGAGAAAAGCCAAAAGCCGGAATGAAAACGATTTCGAAATCAGCCATGAAAATAGACTCGAGATCTGGTGTTGTTGCTGTTGAATTGTTGAGTAAAAAGGCCAAAACTGGAAGAGAGGCTGATGCAATTGAGTTTTCTATGATTGGCAAGGGTAGTGAATTTGGGACTGGTGATGCCACAGCCTGGTGACAGGTGCGCGTCACTCTCCATACACGAGAGTAAGCTTTCCTTTTCCATGTTTTACTCCAAGATTTAAACGCGGATACTGATCTTATGTGATGCAACATCGAAGAAAAAACATTTATAAACCATGACAAGAAACTGTTTATAAACAAATCTGAAAAGGTTACTATATCTGTATTGTTTCGTTCTTGGATCAACTAAGACTGAAAGCTTAGCATAAAATCTAGAACTTGGAAGGGTTGCTAAGGTTAAGGACTTAAAAGAAAGTAACTTTCGAATAGCTTAATTTTTACCGAAAAGCTTTTGCAATTTTCAAATTGTTGTGTATACGTTTTTAAATAGACTTTTACTTTTTTCTGTCCACTGTGGAAAAGGATCGAAAAAAGATTAAGTATTGAATACAAGTATAAACATATTTCTGACTTTGAATATGAATAAAGATTTTCTCCAGAGAGCCTAACCATCTCCTCCCTAACGAATGGATCTTTGCTTCAAGTGAGCCTTCTTTATCTGTTGGAGTCTCAACTCCAAATACTAGGCCTTTCGAGAAAGTTTGAGTTTGTTGGCCTCAATAATGAACTTGGCATGGGCAGGATTAATATTTAGACCATTATTATAGAAAACCCTGTGGCTTCAGATAGACCATTGACATTAGCTTAAGTTAGAAGAGTAACTCTTGTCACAAGCAAGACATGTTGTCAACGGATGTGCCTCGTTCTCGATCATAGAAAATGCAAATTAAAAAGTTCTTTCCTCTCCTCTAATGTTAGTCCTCAAACAATACTAGTTTTACAATTCTAGTGCTGTGTTTTAGTGATACAGAACCAGATTCTGAACGTAGCTGAAGAAAGTTTGTTTTTGATATTGTATTTCAAGACAAAAAGATCAACTATATTAGATTCTTGGCAGATCGCCAGTTTCTTTGCGCGTTTTGAGCAATGGTTTATTTCTGAATCATATTTTAGATTTTTAAGAACTTATTAATTTGGCTGGTTTATTATTTTCCATATAGCATTAATTTTTATAGGGTGGAAAAAGATTTTACCCTTATTGAATGATTCGTCCATGGACAATTAAATCTCCTGGTTGTTTCTTATTTTTATCATACCGGTTTCGTCTGGAAGCATATATTTGCCACCTTCCTCTCTGCACATCCCTTTCAAAACCGCATACATGTGACTCTGAATTTTTGCTGGAAAATCGGCAAACGACGTCCGGAGGATAAAGTCGATGACGTCATTGGTAGTTGGACCATCTTTCCTCTGTATGAAATCTGTAATATCAACGCCAGATAGCAAAGTCGTTACCTCATGCGCCAGTGCGATTTTACTGAGCTCGCGGCTAATGCTAGTAGTTGTCACCAGAAAGCTGTAAGGAGTGGATTTCAGGCTGGAGACTTTCATGAACTCCTTTTGCACTTCAGGCGCCCCAACTTCGGTTTGGTTGAAGATGATAAGGACTCCGTTCGCTTTCAGAAGGGACGAGGCCTTCAGAATGGCTTTCGCAGCGTCGTCAAAGTAATACACGACGTGCGACATCAAAATCAGGTCAAAGCGTCTGTCAGTATCAAAGTCGTACCCGAAACCTCTCTCATCGATGTAGTTATCGATGTTCCAACTAAGGACAGCATTCTGGAGCTCTCTGCGACGGGAGACATCAGGTTCCAATGCGTAGAAATACTTGACTTTTACAGCCTTTTCTTTGATCAGGGCATCTTCGAAGCATCCGTCTCCTGCGCCAATGCTCATGACATCCAAGTAAGAGCCTTGCATTTCGCGCAGAATCGGTTTGATTAGTAATTTCATGTCGTGGTACTGTGTAGAGGCCTTCTGGTAAGTCGCAAATGTTCTTGCATAATCTTGTGGCGTAAACTGCCCGAGAATCTTCTGTTGTTCCATACTTTCAGGACTTTCTGCTTAACGTCCGATTTCTTTACCTTCCTCCTTGTTAAGGTAATCTTCGAAAATGCTGTAGAGCTTGATAAGAGGATTGTTATAACCACATTGGGGACGTCTCTGCTGTGGAGGATGTTCCTGCAACATGATAACTTGTTACTTCACTTGTACGTCACTAGCAGCCTCCTTATCGACTCTTGACGTCATAAGTAGTCTCGTAACCATCACGTACGTCATAGCCTCTTTAGCCTCGTTATTATTAGCACTTTCTTTTCCTTTATGATTGTATTTAACTTGTAGAATTTGTAATTATCTTTAGTCACATATTAGTATATAAATGTCAACAGTAGTGTGGGGATTGAGAAGGTTTAGGACATTTTGCTGACAAATATTTTATAACAACAAGCAATGATAAATCGAGGGAGAAATTATTCAAGACTTGCGATTTGATTAATAGTCAAAATATAAGCTAGTAGTTTTTGAAGAGAAAGTTGTCATCTAAAATCAGTGCACAAGTGTTTCAAGAAGTCATTAATCTGGCAAAATGCTTTGTTACTTTGTTGCTACTGCTTTGAGGAGCCCCACTAGTTTTTTCCTAGCTGTCCCTGTGGTGAGGCAAGAAATTGGCAGGGAGTCTTAAAATTTGAAGAGAAGAAGGAGTTAAAGCAAATTTTTGTAAATGAAGAAATTTCTGGAAAAACTGACACACCATTGTAACCATTATTGCTGTGTTTGAGGTCAGTTACCAAGTAAAATGCTCCATAGATATGAATTAAAGGGGCATGAAAAGGAGAACAAACAACATGCTTACCTGAAGAATGACAAAATTACTACAGCTTTGGGGTGCAAGATGAAAAATCACTTTCTCTCCCATCCCTGAAAATGTTTTGAGCCTCCTTCATTTCCCCTCAAGCCACCACAAACCAAGAAAAACAAAACTCGTGGGGATCCTCAAAGCAGTAGCAACAAAGTATCAAAGCACTTTGCCAGATAAATGACTTCTTAAAACACTTGTGCACTGATTTTAGATGACAACTTCTTCAAAAACTCCTAGCTTATGTTTTGACCATCACTCAAATCGCAAGTCTTAAATAATTTCTCCATCAATTTATCATTGCTTGTGCAATACTTTCAATAGGCCAGTGTACAGTAGCTGCAAAAATTGATTTTGTGTAAGGTGGTGCCATGGGCCGCGCATATTATTTTCCATTTGGAGGGCTAAACCAAAAAGCAATTGACCACACCCAATGTATTCTCTTACGCCACACTCGATGTATTGTTTTTTGAAAAATATTTCACCCCATGACTCAACATCCCTTAGATGGGCAAAAAATTTCACCCCATGATAACCTCTATACTGTTTTTCGCCAGCTCAAGGAATCCAAAAAATTACGAAATGGATTATCATGGAAAAAGAATAATTACCAGCCATGAAAGGATATTTGTTTCAATTAATACAGTTACAGGGAGTTATAGATGTAAGGATTTGCAGGGAAATTTATTGATTTCATAAGGAAGCCTAACAGAAAATTGAGGAATTGTTCGAAAAGTGAAAGCATTGGTTAGCCTCGCTATAACAGTTGTGACCCTACCATGGCAACAGTTCACTTGCAAAATGGCCGACGAGGAACGAAAAACAGACGCTGATGAAGTGGTAAGAAAAGGCTTCTTTCTCCTCTCATTAGACATCTGTGACTTATCCTACTGTTTTTTGTTAGCAGTTGGGTCTTGGTTAGAAAATAGTTTGGGGACGATAAACATTTGAAGAGAGATAGGCCTAGTAGCATTGTGCTTTATATTTCTCACACATCTCATAATAGGGCCTAATCGACTCCGTAATAGGAATCAAGATATCTATCTACCTCTTAGTGGGGTTCAGGAATTAAAGTAAAAGTATAGGAAAAGAATAATTGCTCACTTCAAATGCTTGGTATTATAGAATAAGAAGTAGATAAGTTTATCTATCAAGGCTAAAGTTACCTTATTGGCTAAAAAATGGCTCACATGTTTGAATATAAGGTACTTTTTCCTTTTCTCTCAAATTTAGCAAAGTTTTAAAATGACTTGAAAACACCGCCCAGAGTTAAAGTTGTCAATTTCAGGGACGTAGCCAGAGGGGGGAGCCGGGGGAGCCGCCTTTCAAAAGAAAAAAAAAATGTTGACTGCAATTTTATACCGATTTTATACCTTCAGTACGTTGTTTTACTATACACCTTCGACCCCCAACCTCCAGATATGAAAACACATGTTCTTTGCTTGACCCGATATTAGAACTATAATATTATTCGTCTTTATTTAGACCCAAAATTCATGCCCTGTTAACTATAGCAAGCAAATTGCCCATATCCACTGCTTTGGTTGAGAGAACACTCAACATTGTGACTGGTGAAGACATACCTGAGAAACAGAACCTTAGAGGATCGTTTGAATGGGCTGACATTGATGTATATATACGGCACTGATAATGTTGATGTTGACTCTATCATTGATCGTTTTGCCAATTTAAAAGATAGACGCTTGATATTAGTTTAAAGATTTTGAAACAATGCCTTACATAATGAGAATTTGCGGGATCCTAAGCCATTTCAAAACCTTACAAATGGCAAAATCTCAGGAGCTCCCGGGGGCTCCACCCCTGGGCCCCTGCTAGGGCTCTGCCCTTGACCCGCTGGTGGGCTTACAGCGCCCCAAAACCCCCCGTTGTTGTGGGCAATGGCCGGAGGCCATTACCTGCGTGCCTGTGGCACGCGACTACTACACGCCTAGTATAATATTTTTTGTAAGGTTTTTGGCTCCCCCCTTTAAAATTCCTGGCTACGCCCCTGGTTGATTTACTTGGAAATAGGGTAACTATTTCTTGGAAATAGGGTAGCAATTTGCTTGGAAATAGGGTAAAACTAGACTGAAAAATTCTTGTTTAGAGCGACTTTGGCCTCTCCTGACTCGTAATGACTAGCTGTGATAATTCATTTCTCAGGAACAACAAGAAGCTGGTGATGCAGCAGAAGAAATTCCTGATGATTCCAATAACCAGACAAAAGATTCAGATGCAGAAGAAGCAACATTCAGTTCTCAAATCAAAGAAGAAGATAATCAAGATGCAGAAAATATTGTTGAGCAAAATGGTAAATCTAGATTTAAAAATGCTCAATCGTCTCATAAATTTGTTGCTTTAAGGGTACAATATTTCACCACTTGTAATAGATGAACATGTAAGAAACTGCTGCCTACCACCTTTCATTATTTCAAAATTTCCTCTATGAATTCATTTTACTGATAGAAAATCTATTCTACTCTTATCTAGTCTTATCTTACAAGTCTACACACATGCAATATGAACTGAAGGAGGGAGGATGCAGATATTTGGTCTTACATGAAATTTCAAGCGGTTTTACACTTTTTTCAAAAAATTTGAGCAGTTGTGTTGTCTTTGAGATCCCTTAGATACCCCTCTTTTATCATATCATCAAATCTGCTGAACTGTTTTTTTTTTCAAAAAAACAGGAAAATATGAATAAGAACCAAGTTGTTTTATCACTAATAAAACTTGAATCGTATACAATCAATGTCTAGTATGAAGAAAAATTCAAGTTTGTATATATTTTGTATTGTCAAAGAATCACAAGGTTGGTGCAAGGATGCGGGCACATGAAAAGGACAATGATTGCATTGCTTGATTTGTCTACAAATTTGGTTGACTGTTCAACAGAAATGATTTAATCAATACTTTTTTCTGCTGCAGTTGAAAAGGACAAAAATGACAGCCTTGTTCAGGAGACAGATGTACCAGAAGCCACAGGGGATGAGGGTGATACTTCTCAAGAGGCTGTTAAGGATGAACCACCGTCACCTGATGATAAGGTACTCATTTACAGTTATTACCTATTATCCTGTGATTGTCTATGCCTTGATGTACTATACATGTTTTTGCAGTTAGAAAAATTCATCTTCATCAGTAACTAATCATTTACTTAATTAATCAGATATTAATCAGATTTACTTAATTAATCAGATACTAATCATTTTTTGTCGTTGTTGGCTGGTATTGGGGATATCCCGGATGATGCTCTGCTGTGTACTGTGGACGTGGTAGGCCTCTATCCTAGTATCCCTCATGATGAAGGACTAGAGGCAATGCGACGTGCACTTAACAGTAGGCAGGATCCGTCGATATCCACAGGGTCTTTGGTTAACTTAGGTAAGGTTGTTTTGGAGAATAATGTTTTTGAGTTTGGTGGAAGGATATTTAGGCAGAAACTTGGGACGGCTATTGGGACTAAGTTTGCACCGGCTTATGCTAATTTGTTTATGGCGGATTTGGAGAAAAGATTGTTGGATGGTGCGGTGGATAAGCCTTTGGTTTGGCTTAGGTATATTGACGATGTTTTTTTCATATGGACGCATGGTCAGAGTAGACTGGATAGTTTCTTGGAATACCTTAATGGGTTTCATCAAACTATAAAGTTTACGTCTGAGAGTTCCATGGAGAAGGTTAGTTTTTTGGATGTCATGGTCGTAAAGAGGGGTGGTATTTTGGAGACGGACCTCTACTGCAAACCCACTGATACTCATCAGTATTTGCAGAGGGGGTCGTGTCATCCATGGCATGTTAAGAAGGCTATTCCGTATGGTTAGGCTCTTAGGATTCGGAGGATTTGTTCGGATGATGGTAAATTTTTGGCTAGGTCAAAGGAATTGGTTGGTTGGTTTAAGGATAGAGGTTATGATGAGGGCTTTGTTAAGGAGCAGGTTGAAAGGGTTAGAAATTTGGACAGGCAAGTGTTGATAGAGCAAGATGTTGGACGTAATCGGGGAAGGGGGGACCGCATCCCATTTGTAGTTTCTTATCATTCAGCCCTTAATGGGATTCGCCGGACTGTTGGTAAGCTTCAGCCTATGCTGGCAGTGACTGAGGAGCACAAGAGGGTGTTTCCTGAACAGCCTTTTGTTGCCTTCAGGCGTGCCAGCAATCTCAAGGATAGCCTTGTGAGAGCGAAGCTTCCTCCGGTCGAGGTGGGTTCTGTTAAGGGCTGTCTTCGTTGTGGGAAGTCTAGGTGTCAGGTTTGTAGGTTTATGTCGGAAGGAGATCGGTTCGTTTGTCATTCTACTGGTAAGGAGTACAACATAGGTTCTAGGTTTGATTGTGATTCGTCGGGTGTTGTTTATTTGTTAGGTTGCAAGGTCTGTGGAATCCAGTACGTTGGTAGCACATTTACCCCCTTTTGTAATAGGTTTAATAATTATAAGTCATCTTGTAGGAAATTTGAGAAGGGGGAAATGGTTGGACAGGCAGATTTTTATAGACATTTTGAATTGGCAGGTCATTGTGGGTTTATGGAGGATGTTGGGGTCCAGGTAATTGATAGATTATTAGGTGAATCTAGGGTTAGGGAAGGTTTTTGGCAATTTAAGTTGGATAGTTTTGCACCTAAGGGGCTTAATGTCAGACTGGTAGATTCTTAATCTTTGCGTCTCTTGTCTTTTCTTTTTGTTAGCACGTGTTTCTCGCTTTGTTCTTTGATTTCTGTCTTTTTGCTCCTATTCTCTTTTTGTATTCATCGCGGCTCTTTTATGGACGCACTGCTATCTATTATTTGGTTGTTTATTTCTTTATAACAACGCTTTTCCATTGTGTAGCGTTCTCATTGTTTTTTCATTTGTGTTAAGCTTTATTTTCATTTCTAAGGTGTTACAGCGGCATTTCCCAATCCAATTTCCAAATTCTCAACCTTTCCTCACTTTTTCTGCACTTGTTAACTTCTCTTTGTTTTCTCAGCCCAACCTTTGTTTTATTTTTAGTTTAACCGTTATTGTATTAAGTAGGTCCTTGTTTAAGTTATACTCATTGTAACCCTGTGTTTTGTAAATTAGGTTTTTAAGTAAGTCCCCAAATCATTGTTAGAACAGTTACTGATGAAGATGAATATCGAAACGTTTACACAAGCATAGTTTATTTTTGAATTTTTCTATTAATATTTTATAAACTTAGATCGTTAGGCTCTCGTATTATTATTGTTTTTGCAGTTGATGTACTATCAGAAAAGAGCTAGAAATGATTGGTTTAGACCAAAAGTAACCAATTATCTCTAGATGACATATAACACAGCTATGAGTCTTTGTGTTAAAATAGACTATTTCTGTTAACACAGTATGAGATCCATGACTCTGATTTAAAGAAGTTATATTTGTTTATATCTCCAAAATTCAGGGGGCTCGCTTATGGAACAATCTAAAGACACCTCTAAAATCAATATCAAACAAAAAAACATTCAACTGCAAATTGAAGGAAAACTTCATTGCAGCCTATTTCATATGAGTTGATATTAAACATAGCTGAACTATTTTATCATTTTACTAGTTTATAGACTTTTACAAATTTTCAACATTTGTACCAATATAAAAAGTAATCCAATCTCTCATGGTAAAAAACTATTTTCTCCTCGGCAACCAAAGCCGCAACCCCCTCCCTCAAGAAAAATTTCTAGCTACGCCCCTGATACTACTGGGCAACTGTCAAAAATTCCAATATACTTGCCTGGAAACACTATATTTTTCTACCTAAGTCAATTTTTCTTGTCTATCTGATATTTCAGAAATCATTTACTTGTTTGTTTTTGTTTGCAGGCTGAAGAAAACAAGCAGGAGAAAGAACTTCAGTTTGAAGATGAAGACGATAACAGTGATGAAAGGTCCATGCCAATTGTATGTGAATTTGAAATTTGATTTTTAAAGTGGTCTGATGCAACTAATATACTTTGCACACATTTTCATTATAGCAGCCTTTTTATTTGATTTATTTGCAAATTATTGTCAAACAAATCCTCTATCCTGTTCTTCAAAAGGGTTACTTTCCCCAGGGTATCTTAAAAGGGTAACTTGAAAGGGTAACCAAGAAAACTTTGCCTTGGATGCTCGTCCTAAATATTGCCAAATTCTATTTTTCAGGGTTATGCTAAATTTCTGCTGATTTTTTAGTCTTTTAGATTTTCTAGCTATTTACCTGGGTGGGTGTTCTTTAGTAGTTTGTATCTTGGGTAGCTCTATTTTTAAGGTTTTAATTATGAAGAATTGTAGGGGTTTTTTGTCTAGGCACATTCATTTGAGGGTCACCCATGCAGCAAAAGCTGATTTGAAAAATAATTGTTACAAATCATCGTTTAAATACTACACACTTTAATGTACATTGAAATTCATTGAAAATACACGAAGATACTAATATTTGCAAAATATAAGTAAAGGGTCACAATTTCTCTAAATTGTATTTTTCTTGGCTGGAAAGTTGTTTAGCTATTTTTCTAGGCTATGTTAGACTTGTGCTATTTTTCTGGACCTTATAGATAAATAGATAGTTACCGAGGCGTACTTAGGCAGTCCTCACCTTGGATACAATTTTATTTCAAGTGTTTGAATTGTTAAGAATTCTAGTAATACACTACGGGTTTGAAGATTAAGCATTTCTATAGGCAGGTCTATTTTATTGGGAAGTTGAACATTTCTCGGATGAGCTTTTCTGTCAGAGAAAGGTTTGAGTGCCCCTGGGGGTCGGTTAAAGTTAGTTAATCAAAATTTGGCACAAGAGACAATAGATCTACATAACGTATTCCAAAGGTGAAGATAGTTCAAACAAAAAAGTAATAGCTTTCCCAAACTTCAGATACTAATTTCATGTTTTTTCTACCTATCCTTCTAATGCGTATTAAATTCACTTGATTATTGAAATAGCCATAAATATCGGTTACATAGCGAAACGAACACATAGATTACTTAAGCTTTTCGTCTGACACTCATTAAAGTAATACGTGAGAAAGAGAACTAAAGCTTAAGTAATCTATGTGTTCGTTCCGCCATTTTTCCGGTATTTCTGGTTATTTGGAAGTTTTGTACCATTCAAAGACCGTTCCATCATTGAAATATTTGATTCTTTACAGAACGATGCGATTCCAGAAGAAGAAGAAGGCCCAGTGGTAGAAATATCTCACTCGGCATCAAGAGACCCCACCCCTCGTGGTATGGAGGATGAGTCTCGAAGCCAAAGAGAAATACCAGATGCGTATTCTACCCCACCACCTCCACAGAAAGACGAAGAAGATGATGATGATGATGATGATAGAGGTATGATTTTGCAACTTCTTATGTTTGTTTGTATTTATCATTTCTCCACGATGAAATTAAAAGTAATTACAGGAATCTATATATATAAAACAGAACTGTTTGTATGTATGTTTGTATGTATGTATGTATGTATGTATGTATGTATGTCCGCTTAAAACTCGAGAACCACTCCATGCATAGCAAAATGAAAGGTATCATTCTAACCAGAATTTAACATGGACATAGGAAAGTGCGACTTTGTGAAAGTGGACTCTATAAATACAAGGCGCGAAGCGCTGAAGAAATGGATAGGACAACTTTCTCAAAAGAATTATTTGTTGGCATGAAAGTTATATTAGTTGGCATAGAAGTGTTCTTTCAAATTCGGTAAGAACACAGAATTTATGAATAGGAGGCGCGAAGCGCTGAGGAAATGGACGTAGCGAAGTGCAAAGCACTGAGAAAGTGGATACCGCAAGGGCGCGCAGCGCCCTGCGGTAGACGCTAGTAAAATAATATATTACATGAATACATACCCTATTGCACAAATTGATAAAGCAGGCTATAATACAGGAAATTATATTTCACCGAAGTGGGTTACCCTAGTTCTCATATGCCACCAGCAGGTCTCGAACCCAGGTTTTACCTATCAAAAGAAAGAGTGCTAACCACTTTCCTAAACAAGGACCGTAAGCTAGCAAAGTAGCCCAGAGATATATCCAGCTCAAGGCTTCTCCGAAGTAAGGCATTAATTCGTTTTTTGGATTTGATATTTCTTCAGAGCCATGTCTATGATAACATGGATTCGTAAGGCACGGTCTATAAAATTATGCCAGCATCACAAATACTTTCAAAATTTGGAATAAAAGTATCTTGATTTTTGCATCAGTTTTTCCTGTATTCAGATGCTAGAAATATCTCTTTACCCTTTGTAATTTATTAATTTGCAAATTCTTAAGGTTCTTTCTATCGACAGAATTTCAAGAGTTTCAAGATGCACTGAGAGATCGCGCAGAACACGGATATTCTCCGGAGTACCCAATATACGACCGAGCTCAATTGCTGGAACGCTACAAGGTATTTGACATTACTATCTGCAGAGCTTCACCTACAAGTAAGAACATAAATTCACAAGGAGTTGTCTAACATGGGAAATACATTCTATCAAACTGGGCTACCTCAATTCTGATATGCCTCCATCGGGTCTTGAACCTGGGACCTTATCAATGTAATAGGTCTGGACACTAGTTGTTATCGCTTAACATGATTTATGTTAATTTATACAACCATTTTATGGGTTTTAGTTTAACCCTAGAATTATGCTGAAATGATTCGTCAGTTTTGAACCTCAATACAAGTTGCACGCTCCGTATTCTTTCGACTACTCAAAGTTACAGAAGACGTTTAGCCTATAAGACCTATCAAAGGCCAGCGTGCTAATTAGAGCAATAAGTTAGCGCAGTAGCCCTCTGGTATTTGGTACAACTTAGCTGCCATACAATGTTCCGTTTTATCTTGACCCATACTTATATTTTGTTTGTGTTCTTGCGATTTCTTGAGAACTATTTGTGTATCTTAAGCCATGTTCTTGAATTTTATCTACTGTATATATATCTATGAAATGATGAGGATCTATTGCTCTGTACCTTCTTACATCGAACACTATGATGCGGTCATTGACAACGCAATTGCTATTGAGATATTTATGAGATGAAAATTAAATAAAAGAACTGTCGCACATTCTTTTAACATATAAGATTGAGTTAAATTGTGCTTTTTGTTTTCTCAGGAAGCGCTGGAAGAGAGGTCACAGCTTAATAACGCAAACAACCAGTTACAACACAAACTTGCTGAATATTTCAAGAAGAAAAAGGTAATTTTGTGTGACAGCCACGACTAGTTGATGCTTGGGAAATATTGAGTTGAATGGAATGATTCATGTCTATAGAGTCTTGAATCAGCTACAGAGAAGGGTCAGTTTCAAAGTTTTGGAACCGATGGTTGTCTATGGTATGGATATTATGATGTCATTTAGTGATATCATACCAACCTGGTAACTACAATCCTTAACATAAGGTATGAGACAGTGCTTGATTGCAACTCGATATATACTAATTGTCGAAGAAAGACCCCCACCCCCCTAAACAATGTTGTTTCAGATGTTGCTTTGGTGTGGAAATGCATCTGCAACATCCTCCGATGACATCCAGACCTAATATCAACATTGGTTTGGGGGGAGGGAGGGCTCCAACATCATCTTACAGGTTCATAGCTCCATGTTAAAGATAATACTAAAATCTCCATTGTGTCTCAATAACTTATGGCGAGGATTGTAGGCATCTCCGACTGCATTATATTTTTTCACTAGTGATGGGTGGGGAATGCATGAAAAGGAGGCCCCAATTTTCAATTATTTTTTTCAAAAAATTTACGAACTACTGTAGGTAAAACAAAACATTTTTCAAGTACAAATACTGAAAGGATCATATTTATACTTTGGCCTGACTGGTGGACCAATATACCGATATATACTTTGGTACTGACTGGTGGACCAATCAGCCCAGTAGGTCCATTTGCATTTTATGTTTGTTGTTTAGAATCATAAGCTATTTTATGTTTAGAATCATACACTATTTCAAAAGACAAAATTATCCAATATCCAGAAAGATAAATCATCCAATTTTTCATCTTTTAGACGGATGAAAGAGTTCAAGAAATTGAAAAAAACGTCACAGATCAGGAGCAGCGATACCTGAAATACATATGTAAGCTCTGAATTCATAGTATTACTCTAGATTTAGTATAAGTTTAGCAAGGTTTTAGTAAGGTTTTAGTAAGGTTTTATTAAGCCTTATAGTTCAATATAGGTTTGATAAGGGTTTGATAAGATTTAGTATGAGCTTAGTAAGGTTTTAGTAAGGTTTTTAGTAAGGTTTTATTAAGCTTAAGAGTTCAGTATAGGTTCCTTGAGGGTTTAGTAAGGGCTCAGCAAAGTTTTGGTAAGGGTTTAGTAAAGGTTACAATTCAGTGTGAGTTTAATAAGAGGTTAATAAGGTTTTAAAAGGGGTTAATATGGTTTGATAAGGACTTGGTTAGATTTTAGTATGGTTTCGGCAAGGGTTCGGGATATGAGCTCACAAAACATGAACATCCAGTAACATGGACAGCATTGGGAATATCAGCTTCACATTATCACGTTTCTTCTACCCAGCAAACTTGGAAGAACTTCAAAATGAAGAAAAAAGACAAGAGGGAGAGATCAGGTCGCAAATTGAAGACTTAAAACTCAAATGTCAAGAAAGGCAAGAGAAGGTAGACCGAGCAAGGTAAAACATTTCATTTGCTGATTAGCTTGTATATTTACCAGACAGATACAAACAGTATTCTTCCAATCTTTTATACCTTCCAGGCATTTCCAACTAGCAGTTTCGAATTCCCAGCTTTTTCAAGTGTTTAGCTTATCGAATACTGTGACTTCGTTTTATTGCAGCAATGAATACATGAAGTTCAAGTATGACATTGCGAAATCCTCAATTAACAGCAGATCGGGGAAAGCTTTGCCCCTCAAGGTATGATTCAATTTCACTTCGATACATCTTGTTAAGCTGTTTGTCAGCATTGAAAATCGTTCCAAATTCGTTGCAAATAGTTCTTATGCATCAAGGATAGTCGAAAAAGTTTCAAAATCGCTAAAAAACCAAATATAAATCACTCGACATCTTTTTAAAATCACATCCATTTACAACAATAATTTCTGAACGCTGCTTAGCTAGCCTACTGATTTGCGAATAGCTGCAAAGGCATGGACTTAGGAGCACCAAACATTTGGTGGGGCTGCAGGACAAAAGGCCTACTGATTACTAAGGTTTCTGCCTAACTGAAGGCAAAAGTTGGCCCGAATTTGTATTTTCTTCAAAAAAAATCAAAGTTGGGACTGACGCCACCCTGTCCCTCTACCTCCTACGCCTACGTGCAAAGGATTGATCTGTTTTTGCTGTTTCTAGGACATCGAGGTATTTCAAGCTGCGGAGGCGAAGAAAGAGCAAGAAGTCATACAAGTATGTATTCCAAGTCCTTTCATGATTCTTATGAGATTCGTCTTCTCACTTAAATGATGCAGTTTACGAGACATCTTTATCCCAATCCTCTAATGTAATGGTACGCGGGTAGCTCAGTGATGAATCACTGTTTTGCAAAGACGAAGGCCTGCAGTTCGAGCCCTGCTGTAGGTAGTTTTATCTTACAAGGCTTATCTTACGCAGATTATGTGATGATGATTTAAATATCATTGATTAGCTGTCTTTTCCTCACAGGTGAGACTGGAGAACATCAAGCTCAAGAACCGACTCAGAAAGAAAGAGCAGCAACTCAAAGCTAAGGTGATACATTTCTCAGTGTGTTTTTGAGTTTGTGTCTAACATGCTAAGCTGGAAAAAGCTATGCGAGGCCTTACTTCTAGAGGGGGCACGGTGTAGCATGAAATAAACCACTGCAAATTGTAAACGAGTTATTGAGTGTGTTTATGTTTACGTACTACCCTACGGAAGGCCCAAGATACCTTACTTCCGTAAGGGTTTAACAAGTTTATGTTAAGCGTGCTTAGCTAGCGAAGGCAGCAAGAGGCCTAATTTTTAGAAGGGACACGGTAGAATGCATTGATTACTACATATACGTTTAAATGAGTGAGTAATAGTGAGTCTATCTTTAATATGCTAGCCTACAAGAGGCCTTATTTCCAGATTGGGAATAGTAGCATGCACTTCATAACTACATTCAGTAGTAAATGAGCCGCTAGTGTGTTTATTCCTCCCATTTCTGAGTTAGTGAGTCTATGTTTTACGGGCTAGCCTTCAGGAACCCTTACTTCCAGAAGGGGTTGGTAGCATGCACTACATCACTACATGTAGTAAATGAGTAAGTGAGTAAATGAGTTAATGATTATTATGTCTAGGTATACTGATTTCAATGTAATTTAAATGAATTGATTGTTTGTAGGAAGAGCTTGCGGAAGGGTTACACTTAATAGACTTCGAACAACTGAAAATCGAAAATCAGACTTATAATGAAAAGATTGAAGAGAGAAACGAGGTTAGTTGTTGTTGTTCTTCTTTAATCGGATTCCAACTCTATTTTCATTTGTCTGCTTTACTTATAAATACTGATATGATATGATAATATGATACAGTAAAATCTTGCATACGAGTATCTCTATATTTCAGCGGTTGCCTAAAAGGTTCTTGATTATCATGAACATTTTACCAGGATTGTATAAGAAGCATGGGTGGTCTTAATCGACATGATTATGCATTTTAAGCACTCTGTTGCTTTTTTGATATGTTCCATACTTCATCAGCAGTTATTTATAAAACTTGAGGAAAAAGTTCTCTAAATTACTGAAATTTTCTGAGGTTCTTAAAAGAAGTGGTTTTTGAATACAGGTTTCTACTATATTTAGTGCTACTTCTATTTTTCTATTTCACTAAAATCATGATTTAAGAATTAGTTAGAGATTTTACTACTTACATCTCAAGCTACCTCGCCAGCCCTTGATCACTCGTATCATACAAGTCATGATATTTGGGCCATGTTAAACGCTGAACCAATTGTATATCGAAATTATATTGTGAGGGTTTGTTACAATACAAATAGAACAGAGAGGTAAGAAAGATGTTAGAGAGAAACCTTTCTAGACTGGACACAGCTACTGACATTTGGTTCATTGACGCAACTCGTCATAGATTAGGAAGAAATGAGAAGAATCAGTCATTTCGGTAATTTGTAAGGTTGTTTTTACATGCGATATCGTCTATTCTGGGCGGTAAAGTGCTCGATACCATAAAGATAGAGCTAAATTAATAGATTGAGACGAAAGAAACTGAAGTATTTCAAGTTGTTACTTCAAGTTTCATGCTTTAACCGCAATCCTCGGAAAGTTGTTTTTACAAGAAACTCATAAACCCCGGATTAGTCCTTTATAATAATTTGCACTAGTCATCTATTGAAAAACCATGATTATACTACCAATAATTATATTTGACTTTTCTCTTTAGGAAATTTTGAAATTGAGAAAGAAGATTACGACTACTGTTCAGGTTTTAACCCATCTGAAAGAAAAACTTCAATTCGTTCAGGTATCAGAAGCTTACAGGATTTTTTAACATGATTCCTGATAATTAGTTTAAACCCCTTCTTCGAAATATCCATTTTCTCAAACACATTAACAAAAATATGAACCTGCGACCAAAACCAACTTTTTTGGGTTAGCCTAAACGGGTTCTTGAAAAAAATGGTAGTTACAACTATTTAGGCTCTTTGTCTTGGGCCTTACTCTAAGCCTCCTTGTCTTGGTATGAATAAATGGGAGAAAGGCTCTCTCTCGAACAGATGCTCTTTTTACAATTTAAAAAATATGTTCATTATGAAAATATTATCAGGAAACTGTTCTTACCTCTAACCCCAAGGGTGGCTTTCCATTGTAGGCTTCGAGTATTAGCCCTAATTACAACAATTTTTGATATCTGATGTTTCATTTTTATATTTTCAGGGAGAGAACGGTGAACAAAGGGGAGCTCTGAAACAAATTGACAGCACAGTAGCCTTCGTACGTAATTCTACGATTTCTTATATTTTGTTTCGTTTTTACTGTACTCCTTTACTCTGTTTGATTTTAACTGTGAGGTCTATAACAAGATTAGAGCAAAATGACATACTAGGACTTCATCCAACAATAGTAAGATATTGTATGCTTCCGTGCCCTTGATGGAAACAAGGTCCAGTCTTAGTAGACCTCTTTCCCGATTACGTCATCTCTATATAAATTCATCTTGAAACAACCTTAGCCTCGACATGATGCGTAGCGAAATCCCAAAGCATGCATTGCTCTCATGTTCAGATGACGTAATTGGGAAAAAGGTCTGTTAGGCTAGCACGTTAATGAGAAACTCACTCAACCACTGATACTTGCAATAAAGACCCTAGCAACGTCTATTACTCCTTTCTATACGCTACCACGTTAAACATAAACTCGACTCACTCAATAGCGCTTCATTTACTTCAATGTGTATTGAAGTGTGATGTAGTACATGCTACCGTGGCCCTTCTTGAAATAAGGCCTCTTGCACCCCCTGGTAGACTACAACGTTAAACATAAACTCACTCACTTTGAAATGAGAGAAAGAAACTAACCAGAATCTCGGTTACTACTATATGTGATATTGTTGCGCATGCTATTTCTGCTGGATAAAAATAGGGCTTAGTCAGGCTAGAACTTTGAACAAAACTCATCATCATTCAATCACAGATCAGAGCAATAAACATTTAGGACTTCATTCAATGATATGAGTGATGTAGTGTATACTACTGTGTCCCTGCTAGAAAGCAGACCAGCCTTTGTCAGGTTAGCATGTTAAACAGAAACTCACTCACTCCCCGAGGCGCAGTAAACTGACCAGTATCTCGTATTACTTTATACGTAGTGATGCAGTGTATGCAATAATGGCCATGTTGTTAACAAGACCAGGTGATAGCAAGGCTAGCAAGTTAAACATAAACTCATTAACTCACAAATAAGTGCAATAAATACACTACGACCTCATTCTACTACATGTAGTGCATGCTTCCATACCCCTACTGAAAACAAGAATAGGCCTTAGTCAGACTAGCAGGTTAAACATAGATTACTAACTCGGTAAGGTAAAATAAACAGACCACTACCTCATGCCACTATATGTAGTGATGTGGTGTATACTACCCTACCCTTGCTGGAAATAAGATCCTTAATCACAGATAGAAGCAATAGAACAAACTAGAAATTCATGAAACAATATACAGTGATGTTCTGCATGCTGCAAATGAATCCTGGTCGGAAATGAGTATTTTTATCAATTTGCAGAAAAGAGACATCCTCACAAGAACCAAGCAAGTCAGAGACGCCCTACGAATCGATAATACGAAACTCAAACAGAAATGCGGACTACTTGGTAACGAGGCTTTATTGAGGGATTTCGAGCTAAGAAAGGATGAGGTGAGATACTTGAAATAAATTGAATCTAATTGCAGATTTTGCAATTGCTTTCATGCATTATTCGAGCCTTAAATAACTTGTTTATGGCTACTTGATTTCTTCATTCGAATTTATGGCTCTTTGTTAATGTTGTCGTGTATATATCGTGCATAGGGGGAAGTTCTCATCACAATATCCTTATTAACCCTTAATGAGCCATTACTGAATCTCTATTGCATGGTGAGTCCTTACTGACCCCTCGCTAACCTCTTGCTTAACCCTAACTAAACCCTTTCAAACCCTTACTCAACCCTTACTCAACCCCTATGGAATGGTGAATCCTTAATGACCTCTTGCTGAAACCTAACTTGACCCTTCCTGAACCCCTACTGACCCCTTCCTGACCCCTTACTGAGCCCCAATTGAATAGTGAACCCTACTGACCCTTACTAAACCCTTAATCAACCCCTTACTCAACCCTTACTTGACCCTTTCTGAGCCCCTTTTTACATGGGGAACCCTTAATGACCCTTTGCTAAACCCATAATCAACCCTCGCTAAACCCTTGCCTTACTGAACCTTTACAGAACACCCTCTCTGTGTTTTGAAAATGGATCTTCTACGTAAGATCTTAACATGAAACTCCATTTCCAACGCAGAAATGATAATATGCGTGTTCTGCTTAGTGGCTGACGAATCAACTTAAGCATTCCTAAACCAGTTTACATTTCATGCAAAATTTTACTGTAAACTGTTCTACTTGAATTTCAGAGTGATGAACTGGGCGACAAGTTGAATGGCCTGAGAACTGAACACGTCGGCCTAAGTATCAACTTAAACGGAGTGAAGAAAAAAATCCGCCAAACT
Source organism: Pelagia noctiluca (assembly GCA_963924455.1). Taxonomy (NCBI): domain Eukaryota; kingdom Metazoa; phylum Cnidaria; class Scyphozoa; order Semaeostomeae; family Pelagiidae; genus Pelagia; species Pelagia noctiluca. Next base: position 1,841,870 of record OZ004332.1, on the reverse strand, counting down.
CGAAATAACAGTGCTTGAAATTCTGAATATCAAAATGTTGTAAATATGTCTTTTTTAATTAATGAATATGCATTTATCTGTATTGAAGTATATTGGTGTGCATCCCCTTTTATGTAAAAACCTTACCAATATCTGATGTCACTCATAAGTCAGCTGTTGGGGGCTGGTACGGGGTAGCATCGGCGTCATAAAAATTAATGGTTGGGACTATCCTTTCAACCTTCTTGTTTCATAAAGTAAACACACACTTACTTTCTTTGATGTCCTCTTCGATGTCATTTCACAAGGTAACTCAAAAATTTGTCTCACAATTTTGTTAAAAATGACTTCTTTGATCAACTGCTTTTCTGACATCCAGAGTACATAAGACTTAAAACGTTCCATTCGATCATGATTTCATAATTGAGGCTTATGGGCACTTCCTTTAACAGTATGGGCTGATTTAGTTTAATGCTATCTTGCTTCCTAGTTTAATTAAAGTATCTCTCACTATCCACTATGGCTAACGTCCATGTCCAAATCTTATTTTAGAAGGTAGACAGTATTTGGTTGGTGTAAGCGGATGCGACATAAGCTTAAAACTAATAATGAATTTCTCATAGCATTTGTATGCTAACATGAATAGCTTCGAAGACTTAAGTACCTACAATACTTCTTTTTGCAGTCGAAATTTGAAAAAAATAGAAATTCGAGGCTGTAGCTTAAGCACCTAAAAAGAAAAGGCAGCAGATCCAAGGAGTCTTTTCGATTCTTCAAAAAAGGGTGTGGTCTATTACTGGGGGCTACTTAAAGTAGATCAAAAATCTAAAACGTGCAATATATTCGTTATGCTCTGTGCTATTGGAAAATAACTGCATTGGGGCATTTTAGAACACAAATTTGTAGCAATATTGATTGCAATAGAAGTCTGAAAATCATGTTCAAAAAGGTACTGGGCTCCTTTGATTAAGTCACACCCTAAAATTGATTTCATGACATTAAGTAAGATTCTTTGGTTTAGAAACGGCAAAAAATCGTTTCTGTCTGGACTAATGTGTAATCTCAGGTAAATAAGAAACCCCAAGCATTAGAAGTAGATCTGTTTTTCCGGGCTTAATGATAAAAATAGGGACAGGGATAATGGTTGGGGGTAGGGCCAGGGTTTGAGATTAGTAATAAGTTTTACGGTTAAGGTTTTGGGTTGGGGGTAGGGGTGGCATCTGATTAGTGTTATTGTTTGGCCTTGAGTTTAGCTTTGGGGTCAGCGTTTTAAAGTCCTTTGATATCTCATAAGTAAAAACCAGACTAAACAACCTACTTCTAATGGTTGGGATTCCGTGCTCACCGTTATGTAATGATGTCATAGGACGAGTTGTTTCGGAATAGAGGCTGTAGACTTCCGAAAGAGGTCAATTCAGGATGCTAGCCCAACAAAGTCATCAAGAAATGAATGTGCATGAAAAAAGTTTTGCTGGGAAAAAGAGGTAAATATTCTTGGAACCTTCACCAACTCATTTTTAACTTAATAGCAGTGATCTGCAAAGTGCTATTTTGCTATTGATTATGATAATATATTCATATGAATTGCTACAAGCAGCAAGTGAATTTGTAGCTAAAACTTTGGACAAAGCAGCCCAAGCCTAACACCTAAGAAAGGCAACCATGATCCCTAGGTACATACAGACACAGTCACAATACAACCCCCAAATTAAACAACAACCACCAACAGACAGACGTAGCAGAAAAAATAAAAAGAGGCCTGATCTAAGTCAATGAGTGGACCGTTTTTCATTACTCATTTCCTCACCTTTTTACAATCCAATTTTCTAAATTGCAGCCAAGAACTAGAGGTGATCCACGCTAAAAAGTTTCACTAGGGCTCCCTCCAGTGTATGGTCCAGTGATTAGCCTATAGTTTTAGTGGGACCCCACTGCAATTCTTCTCGAATTTTTTATAGGAGAAGGATTCCCACATTTCTAGACACTAATTCTCAGGGATGCTCTATGTGCTGTATCTGCCATAACGTTACATAAGAAAGACCCCACATTAGCCCTTCCTCTTTCGTTATTGGGGTCCCCTTGACAAAGCCTGAAGGCTGCGTCATGTGAAACACATGCACTGAACAACTTGAATCTATGTGGAATGCTTTTCTTGTACAAAATCGTTTTGCTTGATATACCATCTTTAAACATAGAATCTGTATGACAGATCAAATTCATGTTATAATTAATTCTTTTTTGTTAAGGTTCTGAAATAAAAAGACACATTCAAGACCATCAGCGATAAAGCCAAATGTCAAAAGCAGAAAATATTGTGAGTAGAAATCGTCTTTGGATGGTACAGAACTTCAGTATAGCCAGAAAAATCGGAACCATAATGAAACGAACACATAGATACTACTTAAGTGTAAATAAGCCTAAAGCTTAAGTAGTATCTATGTGTTCGTTTCATTATGGTTCCGATTTTTCTGGCTATACTGAGTAGAAATCATCGTTTAGATTCTCTAAACTTGTGAACCATAACTAAGACCTTTGCTTCTGTTTATTCATTATTTTCTTGTTCTTCAGCTCTCAATCAGGGACCAACCATAAAATTTTGTTGCCAATTAAAGTATTTTTTATAATGCTACAGATCATATAAATCTGACTAAATTGAATTGAATCTAACTACAAATTTTGATTACATATAAGTGTATCTAAAAGGTCAATAGCCACCTTTATCTTTAAATTCTTAATGAGAGAAATGAAACTGGATTAAACTAAACAACATTTTGTCAATGAGTACTCTCTCCTCGATTAGTTTTACTACTGAGAGAGCTCCTCCTTTAGATAATTCCTTCCATACAATTCATTTCTATTTGTATTCAACTTTCCAAACTTTCTAATAACATATTGTAATTATGTTGTTTTATTATGTATAGTTAAATTTAGATTTTATGTCAAGAATTTAAAATAAAAAACTGAACTGAACTGAATTTGCCGAAAAGATTGAATTAAAGCAAGTAACAATCAGAAATTACTTGGACTTGAATAAAATATCATTTGGAATTGTGCATGCAGTTCTACTTGTGATAGAGGTACAAAGAGGGGATGGAAAGGGCAACATGGGAGATGGTTTTAGAGCAAAATTTCTTAACATAAACCTTTTGTGAACTTTTTATTATTTTGTAGGGTTTCCTAGTTACATGTTTGATTTAAGGATCTAATTTGGAAATTTTACTTTTAGGACTGACTGGCTTTTAGGTTTTTCTTGATTGAAATGATTTTTTAATTAGAATAAAAAAAATTGTCTTTACTTTGATGACAAGTTTCTGCATTGCCTAACGTGTTTAGGTAAAGTGCAAATCCCTTCTCTCTTAACATCTAAAGGTTATTTGTTTTTAAATCTACAGATAGTACGAGTTCAGTCAAAAGATGGCACAAAAAGAATTCAACTGGCATCTAGCAGCCAACCCAGGCAGTTGTATGAAAAGGTAAGCGGTTTTTTTAATTTTTCTTTTTTAGAGCCAATTCTTAGCAGATTAGAAAAGCTTTAGGTGTGCAGTGAACCACTCGTGTAGAATTGCTCTAATAGCAAATACTTCTAGAAAAGCAGTCATCATAGAATTAGATTTCTAGCTTGATTGGGGTAGGAATTCACAAAGATTTTTCACTTTCTAAGATGAAAAGATTAAAAGCACCAATATATAAATTTGAGGAGACACAGGATTTGGATATAGATAAAATAAACAAAAAGCTATTCAATAAAAACACTGTCTTCAGTGTTAGTAAAATCACAAATGAAAGGTAGAATCATAAAGTTACATTTTTTAAGTTCTAGAATCTATTTCTTTGTGATATTTTTGCGAAAAGATATGAAACTTTCTGTTTCTATATAAGCATTATATGCATTGATTTTCTTGGGTCGTTCAGTATACAATATTTTATAACCTTTGATTAGGGTTTTATGCTATGAATAAAATTGAGTTTAAATTGAATTGAATTCTACCTTTCATTCATGATTTGAATAGCAGTGAAGATCGTTTTTTGTAAAGTTTTTGCTGATTTGTCTTTGTATATATTGTTGTTTTTAATCTTGTTACTAATCTATTATGGCATAATATTATATTAAGGTGCACTCTTTATAGCGCGGTTGAAAAAGCTTACTGCAACATAGAGCCTCCATAGTAGAAAGTTTAACTTTTAATTCAATTCAGGATATTTAAGATTTTCTCCAAAATTCAATTGAAGATTACAGGTACCTCCCGATAAGTAACAAAATAACCAACAGGTCCGCCCTTTGCACTTGAAGCATAAGATAGCAAGGGTATTTGATGTATTGCTTTGATAAGTTTTTCTATTCAGTAGGCCCTTTGTGATTTGCAAATAAAGCATTACCTTACAAAGAAAGTATCTGTTTTTGCAAATCAGCTATCAACACTTTGATTTTGTTTCAGGTGCGATCTGAACTGAAGTTAGACACGCCCAGCTGGTCGTTATTCAGAACACGAGATGGAGAAAACGAGATCAGAGAAAAGAGTCGAAAATCCTTGAAGGAGATAGGGATGAGGTCGATTGTTCAATTCATAGTACAGTAGAATCCCGATAACTCGAACAAGCAAGGGACGATCAAAATAGTTCGAGTTAACGAATGTTCAAGTTATCGAGGCTCTTATAACATGAATAAGGCTCAAGGGGACTGCCAAATCTGTTCAAGTTAGCGAGATTTCGAGTTATCGCATGTTCGAGTTATCGGGATTCTACTGTAATTCAATGTCCACTTTTTGGATTATTAGCTGCTTCCTCGTTTTTGCATTAGTTTTGATGGTGTGATAATCCCCCAGAATTCTATGAAAATTTTACGGCAGTTAAAAGGAATAAGTCAACAAGCAGCTAGACTTTTGAGGCTATGACCGCCAATTAGGTAATGTGTGTGCAGTAATTTGTTTGGACTTATGCACCTTATCGAAAGTTATCCCTTATATCCCTTTATGTTACTGATGATATTCCTCCAAATTTCTGCACACCCTTTACATTACGAATGTGACCAAGGAATGTGACCAACGAAAGCCCAGCTCCAAACCCTAGTAACAGACAGTCATATTATGCCATTTCAGATATACCGTAAATTCTCAAATAAGGCTTCTACCTTCAAATGAGTCCCCTCTCAAATAAGCCCCCACCCAAAACTTCATTTTTGCAAATAAGCCCCCTATCACTTATTCAAGGATTTACTGTATGACTGTATGTGATCAAATTTTAACCAATGAATGGCAAAAGTCTTTGATTTAATATCACTGAAAACTATGTTCTCCAGGCATGGTGATATGATTTACGTGAAAGAAAATACGTCATCCAGCACCCCTCCTGAATCTACAAATGAATGGTTATTTGAAGATGAGATCGATGTTGCTTTATCTAAAGACCCCGGGTTGATAAGTCGAAAGCGAGATCCTCAACTGTAAGTTTATCATCATTTTTTTATTTGCTTTTCTATGCAAATCTGACTCACCATAAGTGCCAGAAAGCCCCAGTTGCTTAGTTGCTTTTTTTCATTAATGTGAGCCCCGGGTTTTTTTCATTTCTAGAAGTCCTAACCCTTTTGCTTTTCAAAAAACTATTTTTTCTTATCATTGCATTTCCAATTTAGCCCTAGAATAGCTTATCTCCGGAATATTGCAGCCTATTGCTTATTGAAAAGGTTGTAACTGCATAGTTGCTAGTTTCTATTGTATCGAGCTCAGAGTTTCTTATCTTTGGTTAGTAATAGTGCTAGCACTAGCTGCTTATAATAAAAAGTAATAGTTTCTTACTTTTGATAAATACACCTATTTATTGATTTTCACAAAATGATGTATTCAAATCAAAACTGTCCAAGGTGTACAGCCCTTCTTACTTGTTGCAAAAAGATTTATTAAATTCAAAACTTTTTATGATGTACTCGATCAAAAAAGCTGAGTTGTTGCCAAATTCTTGATTCTGAACTTCCTTGCCGGTCGTCACTTGGTATATATATCGCTGTATTACCATTATAGCGATTGCGTTATCAATGCCGCATCATAGTGCTCGATGTACGAACGTACAGAGCAATATAGAATAGAAACAAGAAAGGAGACTGGCTCTCTGTTACTTAAAGTTTCATGCTCACGTTATCATCAGTAGGTAATTGACTCTAATTCTAAAAGTAACTCCTTTGTTTTAATCAACCTCCCCTTGTAAATAAATTTCGGTAAATTAGGATGTAAATTCATAATAGTCTGTCTGATGATTGCGTAAGCATGAAACTTTAAGTAACAGAGAGCCAGTCTCCTTTCTTGTTTCTATTCTATCGCTGTATTATGTATCTATTACTGATAATCTACTACTGTAATGTATCAAGCCCTTTCATTGGTGAATCAAAGTACAGTCTTCATAACTTTTTATCTTTCTAGCTGTCGTCATGGTCCTCATGGTAACTGTTTGCACTGCTCACCCCTCGAGGTATGTCAATTTTTTCACATTTCCTTGAAAACATTGAGAATGAAATTATGGCATGGCATATGGAATTTTAATTTTCAGCTTTCTCTTCTTGTAATTTTAACTTTGAGGTAGACTAAGGCCTTTTTTCACTGCTCCGTATTTGTTGGTCTCCGTATTTGAAGACGAAAAACAGTGCCAGTTCACACTGCTGAAATTTATGGGTATTTTTTTGCAAATTTGAAAAGCTCCGTATTTGAAGAGTATCAGTGCGAATGTAAGGCTGAAACTAAATGGTTTTGCTCCGTTTTCATTCAAATACGATTAAATTGAAAATGTAAACGGGGCCTAATCGAGCAGCATGGTCCTGGTCCTTCCTCTTGATGCCACTTAACCTTGTGACTTCTTTTGCCTTTTTGCCTGCAAACTCTCCTCGCACTTTATACGACAGGTTCAAGAAGGTTGATTCAAACGCACGACCCTCTGAAAAAGGACTGAGTGATCCAGCCACTTGGTGATATCCGTCACATGATATCTGATATCTTAAGGGAAGGACAACATTTGTCCAAAGTGCTGATCATATTGCTAGACCATTTGAGTATTCTTATGACATGATGTTTCCTTTCAGCCGTATGATGAGCAATACCTAAAGACCTTGAACCCCCCTGTGAAGCACATGTCATTCCATGCTTTCACCAAGAAGCTGAGGAGTGGTGCCAGTAGGTAGGTACTAGTATACTCACTCATAGTCTTCTTGAGAAGAAGCAGGATTTTTCAAAATCAATCGAGATGATTTTTGAGATTGAAAATGACCCGAGTAGGATGCTCAACCACTAGTTTGGTACTCTTTAAGCATTAATTCAAATTTGCCGTGTTAAGTTTGTAATGATTTGTTGTTGTAAATTTGTAACATTCTAATGTTTTGTAGAGGTAAATTTGTAACTGTATTATGTTTCTGTAAGGGTAAATCTGTAATGATTTTTAATAGTAATTTTGTAACATTCCAATTTATTGCAGAGGTAAATTTGCACCATTCTTATATTTCGTAGGGGTAAGGTTACAATGTTTTGCAGCGGTTAATTTGTAACCTTCTAAAATTTTGTAGGGGTAAATTTTTGATGATTTGTAGAAGTAGATTTGCAGCATTCCTAATTTTGTAGGGGTAAATTTGCATCTGTGGAAGACTTTAGCTGCAAAATCAAACCTGGCTGCACTGAGCATCCTCCTTGGCCGAAGGGAATTTGTACAAAATGTCAGCCGAGTGCAATTACGCTTCGCAGACAAGTGAGTTTCAATCATTGCAAAATTAAATCTTGAAATACAACCATTTATTTGTTTCCACTGTTAGCCAAAATTCTTTTCTTAAAGTCTAAAATTATTAACCCAGCTGCCTAATATGGCAATAAAACCCTAAACCCCTACCCCAAACCAATGCTGCTTAAGAATTATAACTAGACAGCTATCCCAAATCTTCAGGTGCAATATATGCAATCAACAACATTGATTTTTGGAGGGAAGGGGCTTTGGATGATCTTGTCAATATATAAGAAGTTCAAGGAAGTGTCCAAATTTCAGGCTAGAATATGCAAAGCGTTGCTTTTATTTTTCTTTCGTAACACATTGAAACGAAATCCCCCAAGCATTCCAGGAAAATATTATATTGCCTGTTTCAAAGCCGGAACCGAAAAACAACCCCTTGGTAAAGAGCAGCTGTTGATTCAATTTAAAGTGTTCAGTTTTAGAATTCATATTAATTTGTTCTATGAGGTGAAGGCTCAAAGGCTTCGTGGATGACCATTGATAAAATGAAATAAAGACCGAAAGCTCATAAAACCTTACGAAATTGCTGCTTATGGAATCCTATTCGTTGGAAATCGTTTTTCAGTCCTTGCAAATCGTCCAGTAATTCCTTAAATCTTTTCAAAATACTTTCCAAATCTTTTCCATCCATATCGGATCTCAATCCATATCAGGCGTTGATACCTTTAATTCTTTCACCTGCTATTTCGTGTCATTCCTGCCGTTCTGCATTATTTTCTCATGGGGCCGTAATATTTTCTTGATCCCAAACAGCACCGAAAACAAACAGAGAAAAGACACACGATATGCAACCCATCGGGTTGATCTCTTGCACCTGAAAACCCAAAAGTACTGATTGATGAATTTCATGGTTTGTTAAAAAAAGTTATTACCAGACTAACAGCCACCTGTGTTTCCTTACTTCACTTCACGTTGCTTGCTGGTCCTTGTTAAGGGTCAGCCTCGCTCTGGTGTGGACTCAATCCCATGCAATTATTATGATTATTATTCAGGTCACGGAAGTCGAATGATGTCCGATATATTAAAATTGGCCATTATAGAATGATTTGAAAACGTACATACAACATATGTTATTAGATTATCAAATGATGTCATTCTCTTTTGTTTGCAGCCGTACCGACATGTGGACAATATCATGTTTGAGAATTCGGTCATAGTTGATAGATTTCTTAACTATTGGAGAAAAACAGGAGACCAGGCAAGTTTCATTACATAAAAGAATCCAACTCCTCAATGATATCTCAACGCTGAATTCATGAAAATCCACTAACGATGGATGTCCAAATTTTACCTATGATTTTGAGTTTTGAAATTTGAATCTACTTGCTATCAAAGTAAGTGATGTTGCAAGTATTTTGAAATAGATGGAGTCATTGTGGAAGTAAGTAAGTAAGGAAATGTCAGAAGTCTTGTTTCCAACAGGGACACGCCATCCCTAGTTTAGCATCCATTCTCAGGGAAGGTGGAGTAAGTTGTTTAGTCAACACATGAAAGGTAACCCTTCCAAATTTTGACCTCACATGACTTCAGCTGCATATACAGTAGATAACTATATGATGATTGCAAAAGCCAGAAACTTAAAGTAACGGTTAAAACTTGTTGTCTTTGTTCGGATTACATCCATGAGAGTAATTTTGCCGTTTTCTTTCTTAGAGGTTTGGTATTCTGTACGGACATTATGAAAGACACGAAAATGTTCCACTTGGTATCAAGGCAACAGTTGCAGCCATCTATGAGCCTCCGCAGGTAATTCTTTCAATAAGTGCCTCCGCAGGTAATGTTTCCAATAGGGACTGGGACAAAAGAGACTCGAGGGTTCTTGAAATCTCAAAATTTGTGCTTCAATGGATGTAGTGCCCGAGTGAGGGAGTTAATGTTTAACGTGCCTGCGTATGAAAGGCCACCAGAGGCTTTATTTCTAGACGGAGCTTATGAGGGAGTGATTGAGTTTTATTTACCGTGCAAGCCTGCAAAAAGTAACAAGAGGCCTTTCTCCAGAAGTGGTATGGTAGCATGCACTACATGACTACATATTATAGTAAATCAAGTCCTATCATTTTTGATGCTCCTATTTGTGAGTGAATGAGTTTTTGTTTAACATGCTAGCCTACAAAAAGTCAAAAGAGGCCTTATTTCCAGAAAAGGCACGGTTGCTAAGATGGAGCCTTGTAGAGTGATGTATTACATCACTCTACATAAAGTAGTAAATGAGATTCTAGTATGTTAAATGCTCCCATTGGTGAAACCGAATTGCATATTTGAAAACGACTGCCTTTAGAACAGCCTGGAAATCGATTCTAAAATCAAGCATACGCCCTCCAGAATTTATTGCTCAGAAGTACCTGGTTTACAGATTCCTACTGCAACCATTGCCTAATCTTCAACTTTTGTTTGTTGCAGGAAAGTACAAGAGATAGTATAGAATTTAAAGATGACCCAAATGCTGAACTTGTTGATAAACTTGCTGCAGACCTTGGTCTAAGAAAGGTTGGCCTACTTATTAGTTACCATTTCATTTCATTGGGTAACTGTTTGGTTATTGGAGACAAAAGGGTAAAAACGAGAATGCATATATGGAGAAATCTTCGTAAAGTATTGGTTTATGTGCAGAGTACAAAGGGTAAGATTAGTTAGACTAATTGAAGCAGTACATTGATAGTTGATAGGAAAATACGCTTTCTAACTTCGTAAGGTATTGGTTTATGTGCAAAGCACAAAGGACCCACAGAATAGGTAGACTAATCGAAGCAGTGCATTGATAGTTGATAAGCAAATACGCTTACTATCTTTGTAAGGTATTGGTTTATGTGCAAAGCACAAAGGACCCACTGAATAGGTAGATTAATCGAAGCAGTGCATTGATAGTTGATAGGCAAATACGCTTTCTATCTTCGTAAGGTATTGGTTTACATGCAAATAACAAAAGACCTATAGTGAATAGGTAAACTAATCGAACTGCATGGCATTGGTCCTTCCTCTCGATGTGACTACACCTCGTGATTCCTTTTGTCTTCTAATTGTATTGATTAACTGTATGACATTGTTTTGTCGTGTTGACGGGCCTTGAAACATCTGTAGAAAGATTTTCTAATTTTGTGGTGCTCTGTGGCCAATTATTTTGATACCTTTTGTTCCCTCTTCCCACCACCCCTCATATCGAGTGTTTCTAACTCAAACTCTTCAACCACAGGTCGGGTGTATATTGACTGACTTGATAGCGGACGACACAAAGAAGGGAACAGTGAAGCACTTGCGTCACATGGACACTCATTTCCTCAGCGCACAAGAAACCATATTAGCCGCTGACTTCCAGAATCAAAATCCTAACATCTGCAAATTATCATCAACTGGGAAATTTGGATCGAAATTCGCCACTGTTGTAGTTTCAGGTAAAGAAATATTCTATATCTAGGTATTGCTTAACTAATTTAATCAAGAAAATTTGTGAGATTGGAAATGAGCCGAGTGCCATCGGGCAAACGGGGCCAATCTAGAGGTCGTGGGTTCGGGTCCTACTCCGGTCATGTTCATTCTCACAAATTATCTCGATTGATTTCCAAAGCCTTGCTTCTTCTCAAGAGAAATTAATTCTTGAGTATGCAACCGTTGTACTGGGAGACGTGAAGTTTTTGTTGATGTTAACAGAGCTATATTTGGAGTTCCTTGGTACCTCAGCTGGTAGAGCAATTCCGTGCCAAGTCAATGGTTGTGAGCTTGAATCCTGCTCGGGTCATTTTTCATTCTCACGAATTACTTTCACCAGTAGTTTACAAATAAGTGTGAAACACACGCATCAGTGCAGTAATCTACGAGATTGACCACTCCTACAGCATTTTGCCAAAGAATAAGATTGTTATTATTGTTCTTTATAAAGACGAATTTGGTTGTAGTACATTCCCTGGGGTGTATTTACAAAACAGTCATAGTGCTACAACCAACTAAATCGATGAAGCCTTCTAATGCTTGTACAATCTGACCAAAAAAGATGACAACTTGAAACAAAATCAAAGCCATTCATAATTTTTTGCAGGCAATGTCATTTCAAGTATCTAGTTGAGTTCAAAGATTTATGTAGCTAAGTAGTTAAATTAATAGCTCAGCTGGTAGAGCTATAAAGTGCCAAGTCAATGGTCGTTGGTTCGAATCCTGCTCGGGTCATTTTTCATTCTCACAAATTATCTCGATTGGCTTTCGTCACCGTGAATCGTCCAATTATATCTCAAATCTCCGCCAATCCTTTCAGAATCGTCTTAATTCCAAGCGATAACTCGTAGGCTGTGCCTAAAGTATGGCATGATACGCCTAGATCCCTCGCAGTATCATGTTTAGTTATTTTCCAACTAATTGTTACTAATTGATGGCTGTATTTCAGGTAACGAAGAGAATCATATTCATTTTGATGGCTGGCAGGTGAAGCTTCTTTTATTATCTCTATTTCTTATTAGCCCTTAGAGTACCCAGACCCACATCCGTATTTCTTGCTTTAAGTGCTTCATACTTAAAGAAAGAAAAGCAATAATACGAGAAGCCAATATTCAAAGTTGATGAAATATATAAAGATAATTAATTGGGTAACACGAAACAGGCTTGTCGAGAGGGAGAGTTTCTTTTGAGTCTTTTTCTTCTTAGTGAATATAGCTCTACTTCATGTATTGAGCACTCTTATGGAAAACCAATTCACAGGTTTCTTTAAGATAATTCAAAAATAAACTTTATATTTATCTGAAAGACCTTAAAGATTCGGCTTATTTTGAATAATAAAAGAAAGTAGAAGTGAACAGAGTGAGCCAAAAAAGTGTACCAATATATGATGTGATTTGTATCGTTTTTGGAATAGTCTGCCATTGCAGCCATGAAGATATTCAAAAGGCTACGCAATCATTTAGTTTTCATTTGACGTCCTTATTTTACCCGTTTGTGTAACAGATGTTTTCACATTGAAAATTACTGTCCGCTATATAACCCCTCAATTCAATTTCAAGATAACTCTAGGTATGCGCTAGTTGTGTCTGGATCATCTCAATTAGAATAAGCGTCTGAGTTGAGGTTTGAAAGTTGATTGATGAAAATATTGTTGTGAACTTTTTTCTTGTGAACATTGCTGAGACTGATAAGTTTTATTGTAGATTTTTTGTGTTTTAGGTTAGCAATCAATGCATGGCATTAGTTCGAGACGACTGTTTAGTTCCCACCATCGACGACCCTTCGCTTGGTTACGTTAAAGAGTCTTCCAGTGAGCAGTATGTGCCTGATGTTTTTTACAAGGTAATAATTTTGAGTTCTGTATCCTAAGTTGGTGCATTTGTCTAAATTGTTTAGAGAGTCCCAAGCGATACAAATCATTGGTACTAAGGGAATCATTCTCTTCGATTTCACGAAGTTTTTGAAAGGATTTTGTAACGATTTGATACAAGTTGCTGACGGACAAAACTTAAGTAAATTAAGTATCGTTGAGGCCTTTTCAAGCAGATAGCTGCGTTCATGATTTCATTTAAAAAAGTTGAGGTGTCCTATCAGAGAACTCTCGGGCCTGCATGCACAGCTTGCAAATGACCATCGTCTGCACAACTTTACGATGAGCTACAACAACACAAACATTTTGACGATGACACAGAAGTAGTGTTGTGTTTCTTCATAGTTTAATGAGTTAAGATAGAAACAATGCAAATCATCACAAACAGAAAGACGTAGATAAGTTGAATCTGAAAAGTCATTCAACTTAACTGCATCTTTCTGTTTGTATCGTCTTACGCTGTTCCTGTCTTGTTTCATTTCACCTACCTCGTCACAGCATTTGAAGAGGATCTGGATCAGAGCCCAGTATTGCTTCCTTCGTTTGTGTTTTTAATCTCATTGATAAAAGCTTTCTCTGAGACAAATCATTTTTGATTGCAGGAGATAGACGTTTATAAGAATGAAGTGACTAAAATTGCAAGACCCATGCCAATAGAATTCTTTTTAATCGGGGTATGTACTTCAACTTATATGCATCCGACAAGGCTTTCCTTTTTATCAAACGTTTTAATGTAGGCATTGGACCTTAATTAGCATTCGCTATAAATTTCGTAGCCTACTTTAAATAAACAAATGACAAAGATGATAACAAATAGTTTTTAGAACCTCTCCAATTTTACTTTCGGTTTTCTTGATTATCAAACTTTTTAATGTAGATATTGGGTCTTAATTAGCATTTGCTATAACTGTTGTAGCCTACTTAAGATAAACAAATGGCAATGATGATAACAAAATATGTTTGGTACATCTCTCCTCCATAAGTGAGCAACTACGCAACAGGCTTGCAAAAATGTAGTTCAAGAGTTTTATGTTACGATCAACTTTTATGTATTGAGCACTGTCATAGGAAAGACTAAAGTAAAGACTTCGTGTGTTTAGAGAGACCCCCCCTAGTTCCCCTGGATAACGGATGCACGCGTCAATTTTTCGTTAATCGCGCCATCACGGACCTTAAAACAGAATTTTCACGATCTGTTCCATCTAATTATGCAAGAAAACTTTTTTCAACGACCAGGACGCGTCACGCAAACACGCACTTGAAAACTCCTTTTCACGGAATAACGACCACATTTTCAACAAATCATGCTGCACGAAGGATTCTTTAATCACGGATTCACGAACCGAAAATATCTAAATCACGAAATCACGCGCGAAAATATGCCAAATAACACTTCACGTACAAATATGGGGGGCCTCTTTAGAGTCGTGTATGTGCAGTGTCATTGGTCAACTACATTTTAAAGCCTCATAATCATGATTGATTTTTTCTGTTGCAGATTCCCACTGCGTTTCCTCTACAGCCATCTTTCACATTTCCAGAAAGTAGGACACCTTTTCCAGTAGAAAATCGGTCGAAAATCGGAGAGATTCAGGTATTTAACTGTCCATAAATTCTTTATTAGCCCCCCTGAAGTCGAAATGAAGCACTTTTGAGGAGGGGCCTATTCAAGAGGGGACATGATAACTTTTTCTAGACATAAACTTCGAACAGTATAACAGTAGTGCGATTAACGTAAAACGATGTTATAAGAAATTGGTCAAATATACATTTCTTTTCAATCCCAGGGGGGAGCTCTCCATAGTGAATTGAAATAGGACTGTCTCTCAATGTTATCTTATGTTAATTATGCTAATTATGTGTCCCGTGTCTGTACTTAGTTGTGATTTGTAATGTTTATGATTAGTCAAATTTCAATCACATACGAGTCGCACGTCTTATGTGACGCTCTACGTTTCTCATTACTACTCGTAGTTTACTGGCATGATAAATATGCCCTATAACAAAGTAACGGAGGTAGTTCAGATATTGTTTGAGTTTGAGAAAAGATACCTTGGGTACGCTTCTTCGTATTTGATTAGTATGTTATTGGGAATATTCCTTTTTAGATCTGGTAATTCAAACCTAGGCCGAGCGTTTCTCTTGCAACAGATGGTTAAAAGAAATGCGTTCATAGCAATTAACCTTTACATAGCACAATTGGAAGTAGATGCTATTTGTGGCTTGAATCTAATTTAACCAATTTTCCTGGTATACTTTGGGTGCCGCTTTAAAACTGAGTGATTTTTGCTATTTCTGTTTATTTCTGAATCGAGTTTTTAA
The DNA here is from genome assembly GCA_963924455.1 of Pelagia noctiluca. NCBI lineage: Eukaryota > Metazoa > Cnidaria > Scyphozoa > Semaeostomeae > Pelagiidae > Pelagia > Pelagia noctiluca. The sequence goes on along the minus strand of OZ004332.1, from coordinate 1,826,521 downwards.
AGCTACACCCTTCTATGCAACTAAATGTAAGACTTTTAGGATTAGGCCTAGAGACATACCCCTAGCATGATTCTTCAGGGAAAAGGCTTAATAATTATATTTTTTGGGGTAAAGATCTACAGAATTTACTAATTGAAGGGGGGCTTATTCAGAAGTTTGTCAATTTCTTCAAAGGTTGGCATTAAAAGTGATAAAAATCTCTTTATCAACTATGTTGAAAAATGACAAAAAAGCTATTCTGGGCTTTCTCGAAATAACGTACTGTTCTGCCCTCATGCAATCCATTATTCGAGGGGAAGCTCATTTGCAATAATGAATTTTTAGGTGGGGGCTCATTCGATGCGGGGCTTATTCGGAGGTGGGGACTTATTCGAAGATTTACGGTAGATTTGTTACAACTAACGTTCTAAAGTTTCGTTCTTTTAGGACATCCATGCTGTGATAAGACACCTGGAGAGAATTCCTGCCACCAAATTGATGGAGGGACTATTAGATTTTCATCTTCTCGTATTTTTGTTGACATGTGAAACGTTTTCTCTCAAGGTACATATCTGAGTATTACTTTGAAAAGGTAGCTATGCTCCATCCACTGTATGAAATCCTCCCAATGTTTCTATGAAAGTGTGCATGATGATATCTTGTTGATGATTATAGAGCATTTGCATGCCAGAACATCAACTTTCCCTAATAGGAAACAATCCCGATTACTTTATGGTTTGTATTTCTATCCACACTCTTCTCATTGGGAAAAATTATTTTGAATAATATTCTTTTACTTCAGCCAAGCATGTCGTCACTTTGCAAAGCGTTGAGAGAAAAGGACGAAGCTGCTTTTCACCACTGGACAAAATCTGAAGAGTGGTCCACTGTTCAGCAGATTGTTCAAGCTCAAGGTACCTCTAATTCATTTTTCAATTCATCCTAAACAGAATTTACCTCATTCTATAGTCATTGTAGAAACCCAATTTATCAAAAGAACATTTAGGGACAGAAGAATTTCGGGACAAAAAGGACAGGTCTTTAGTGACAAATTAGGGATAATCTTTCAATTTGACAATAAATCATGATTTCTAAAATTTTGGAATGTATTATGGATTATTTAAGGATGATTTATGGACAAAAACTGCTTTATCACAAACAAGAAGGGGTAATATTCTTCCTGTTTGAATGGCAGATTCTATTGAATACAGAGTCTCCCTTATCTTTGGAATAGCATACCTGATGTGATGTAGGGGCTGTATAAAAGCGTCCTCTCCTTTAAAAAACGAATCAAAGGGTGGAAGGGGGGGCTGCTGTACCTACAGAGCTTGTATATAGATTTGAAAAATGTAGTAATTAGTGTTATATTTTGGTTTTTGTATTGATAGTTAAAGTATTTAACAAGTTTATTTTAATTGCAAATCTAAGTTTTTTGAGTTTTTTAACTGGTTCACACTAGCAAACATTACCAAACTTTTCTTTGCAAATTCGGGATTTGCACAAGTTTCCAAACTAAAGTTTGCTAGTGTGTACGGGGCTTTAAGTTCGTGAAAATATACATTTCGAGGGTATTTTCTAACTGGAGACGAAAATTTGTTACACAATTTCCGAAAACATTTAGAGAAAACGTATAAAGGAGTAGTTTTTGGTACGATGATAATGAATATTTTAATGTAATGTTATAATATAAAAATGGTAAGAGTAATAATGAATAACGCTTTTGCATGCCTTCCCGTCCTGGTCAGTAAAACTGCCTGGTTATGATTACCGAACTTAGGATCGTGTCTGATATTGCTACCCATTGTGCGGCTGTTATTAAAATATCAAATATTGAAATTAATAAAATTTGCTCCAATGTAGGTTTTACATAGCCCTAAATGTAATCAAAATGAACAATTCATTATGTTTTTGATTTGCCCACTATAATCTTCTAAATCCTTCTGTTTTCAAGGTTCATTTTCGAACTCGATTGTTGCGGATGGCCCTTCTCACGGTAGCTTAAGTTCGGTAGAAATGATGGACACCGACCAGAACGAACATTCTTCGTGGACGTGTAAGCACTGCACCTTCATCAACAGACTGGGGGACGAGTCTTGTGAGATGTGCGGACTGCCGAAGTAGTCTTAATCACAAGTCTGCTGGCTCTAATTACGTAGCTCTCTGTATGCCCTGTATGGAAATCGTTATTTATGTTCCTGTATAATTATTATAATTCCAAGATCTATTCCAATTACCACTGCTCTCTTTTTACACTTATGCCAGGAGGTGTCAAATTCACGTCAAGTCATTTGTTGCCCTTGCTTTAAACAATCTAAGAATTTAAAATAGATGGTAGTTGATAGGCAAATACACTCTTTATCTTCGTAAGATATTGGTTTATGTGCAAAGCACAAAAGGACCCACTGAATAGGTAGACTAATCGAAGCAGTGCATTGATAGTTGATAGGCAAATACGCTTACCATCTTCGTAAGGTATTGGTTTCTGTGCAAAGCACAAAGGGCCCACTGAATAGGTAGACTAATTGAAGCAGTGCATTGATAGTTGATTGGCAAATAGGCTTGTTATCTTCGTAAGATATTGGTTTATGTGCAAAGCACTAAAGGACCCACTGAATAGGTAGACTAATTAAGCAGTACAACCCTGGTCCTTCCTCTCAATCCCACCATAACTTTTGATTACGTTTACCTTGTTAATTGATAAGCACCCCTGTTTTAGAAACACATGCATCTACAAGAATAAGTGAGTTGAGTAAGTTGATGCTGAACGTGTGAGCCTGACTAAGGCTGGACCTTATTTCGTGCAGCAGCAGGGTCATGGCAGCATGAACTAAAAATAAGACAGTACGTACGTAGCAGACAGCTGAAGTTATTGGGGAAATGCACAAATTGTATCTCGTCTAGATCACAATCTGAAGTGAATTTTGAATGGAAACTGATTGCAGATGATGGAAGGGTGGTTAAACGTCTTTTGGAGAATTCAACGGAAGAAACGAGTGTTTTCGTCATTAATGAGAATGTATTAGAGGGCAGAAGTGTGTACAAGATTGTTTTCAATGCGGATGTCTTGGGTGAGATCTGATTCTGTCATTTCAGCGTTTCTAATTTCATTGCATTTAAATGACTTTGGACTTTCTCTGAATTCATAAGGCAAAGTCTAACAAGGGAAATATTATTTCACAAGAGTGGGCCAGCACAAACCTTATTAACCATCACAAGTTCCTGAATCAGGGTTTCATCTACCAAAGCCGAACCTTGCAACCACTGTCCTTAACCACGACAATGAGTTATGGCAGTAGCCTTTAGGTGTTTATAGCTCTAAGCGTATCTTCAGTGAGGCATTAATTTGTGTTTTGGATTAATTTTCTTTCATAGCCATGTATATAATAACATTAATTCATAAAGCTTCGAAACCTGATGGTGGCATATGAAAATGGTGGTAGCCCACATTAAATTCAATTTTATATCTGAAATATGATTGTCATATGCCAATGATTCTCAATTTCAAAACAGTCTTAAATATGTGCAGAACTTAAGGATAGTGACAAAATATGAAGCACAGTGTAACATAAATAACTGCTGATGCTTTGCGTCTGACACTCATCAGAGTAATATGCCGGAACAGTTTTTGATCGGTGCAGAACTGGACGATGGTGAAAGAAATTTGAAACATAGTTAACAAAATAACTGCTGAAGCTTTCCATCAGTCACTCATCGCTATGTCAGAACAGTATTTACGCCAAACAGAAATTTAGGATATCAAAGAAAATAGGAAACACGGTGAAACATAATAACTGCTGAAGCTTTTTGTATAGGCTTCATACTGCAAGAGTAGTATGTGACAAGAGACTGGAAATGAAACAATGAATTATCATAACCGCATTTATCCGTGAATATTCTTTATATTTATTCCAGGTGATTCTCGAGAAAAGGAGAATCTGTATTATCACATCACGATCACCCAATCAAGCTCCTACAAACGGGACATGTGACTTGAGTCCTGAGACTGGTGAAACGCTGAAGACATATTTCAGCTACTCGTGCAATGACTGGAAAGACGAGCACAATGCTCAAAGCCCGCTCGTCTATTGATTGGTTGTTATCAACGCTGACCAATCAAGTGACATCTTTTATCGTGGCATCTAATCAAAGAGGTCGTTTCGACTCCCCATTTGTGAGAAAAATATCAACCCAGAACTACAGATTCAGATAATTGGTTGAAGACAACCTAGGAGCTGTTGTGATTGGACTTCAAAAGTAAGTCAATTGAAGAATTTTGATAATTCTTTAACAATTTTTCTTGGTTTCCTCTTTCTTTCTACGAAGAACGTAGTATATGCGTAACAGGCGTAACTGAGTAGTATTCGGCGTAACAGGTTTTTAAGTGTAACACAATGGTCTGTGGATGAATGCTAATGGATCAAAGATTCGTATATTTATAAACAGAATCCTTTCCGTAATTGTAGCTTTCGTTATTGACTCCATTTGAATTTTCGGCTATATCATTTTCGGCGACATAAATACACGGAACAAGATTGCACTTTCTTCTTAGAAAATCATTGATAACGTCAAATACTTGATGTAGACACGAAGGTAGGCTCTCGTGCTTCTTGATGAAAACAAAATAGACGGGCAAGGCCGATAGCAACAAAGCCCAGCAGATGCTAGACTCAATTGGCCTTTTTACGAAGGGGATGATGACGAGGAATACCCCAACTATACAGGTGAATATCGGGTTGATTAACCAGACTTTGTACGGCCTTTCTAAATCAGGTCGACGAATGTGCATGACTATGACACTGAAGATTGCTAACACATACTGGGTCCAGATTGCAAGTGAGAAAATTGCAATTAGGCCCTCCCTATCGATTCCAGGGGCCAAAGTCCAAATCATCGCCATCGTGAATATCGAAAGAACAGCGGGAACAGGAGTGCGGTGTTTCTTATGGATGAAGGAAAGAGCAAAAGGAAGTTGGCCTACTCTTGCTGCGGATAATATGGTCCTGGTCCTGGCGAACATGGAGGCATTCAGGCTGCCAAAGCACGTGATGGCAACCACTATCGGCATGATTACGGCGACTTTCTTTCCGAATATGTTCTCAACAAAAGTCGTGCCAACAGTCGAAGAGCTAGCCATTTGGTCTTGAGTGAGCACAGACATGTATGCCAGATTCACCAAGACGTAACTGCACATTACAAACGGAATCCCAGTAACGATGGAGAGCCACAAGTTCCTTTTCAAGTCTTTCAACTCTTCAGATAAGGAGGCAATTGACCCCCACCCTTCATACCCCCACATCCCGTTGTAAATTGCTATTCCAAAGCTACCGATTTCGAAATTGCTCGTGTTGTTGAACATCACAGCATAGTTAGCTGTGTTTCCTGTAGATACTTTCCATACTCCGAGAACAACTAGGAAAACTACGGAAAGTGTTTGTATGACCGTGAACCATATTTGCAGCTTTCCAATCAGTGATGTGGTCGTGCAGTTTATGATTGTCGTCATTATCATCGCAGAAATGCCAATAGCTTTAGATACCCAAAATTCAGAGGTGCTTTTACCCCCGAAAGCCAACTGAGCAATGTGATCACCGATTGTTGTTGAAAGAACTGCCATGGCTATTGGCCTTATGACCAGTATCAGGACCCAGACAAACATGAAGGCTACTGGTTTTCCGTATGCTTTGTATATGAATAGGTATTCTCCGCCCGTCTTTCCGTACATGCAGGTCAGCTCACAGAAACACAGGGCGCCAAATAAACAGGGAATGCTTGCAATTATCCAGACGACTATTGCCATACCCATGTTGCTAGTTTCCTTAGCTATGAGACCAGGAGATATGAATATCCCGGATCCAAACAAAATTCCAGCAATGAAAACGAAGCCATGTCTGAATCCGAGGCTTCTGCGCAATTCTTTACCACTGCAAATCAAGCTGTCGTCGAAAGTTTTACTTGATTTTACTAATGGTATAGACTCGTTGAAGTTTTGGCTTTCAGCGTTTATCTGTTTTGTTACTTCTCCGTTGCTACAACGGCTCCCTGCCGTAACGTCCATTTAGAAGGTAGCTTCTGAAAGGAAAATTGATTTTGTCTAAGGCTGGAGTTGTACTATGCCGGATTGCTATCGGAGCGGGGTGGTGGCGGAGTGATTTTCACTCCTTAGTAAAAAATTGAGAGTGCAGTTACACTACGAAGCTCCGCTTGCTCATGCGCATTCCTGGACTACAATGCAGAAAAAGTGTATCGGATTGATGCGATTTCGATTACACGACAATGGAGTGACTCTGGAGTTATTTTCGTACCACACCCAGAAGGGAGGATTTGGACTCTGCTTATCGTAGTCCTATGTATCGCATTGATGCAGAGTAGTGTAGCTGCAACCCCTATCCAATATGAAAGTCAATTCGCTTCGATAGAAATCTTGTATAGTGTAACACCAGCATAATAATATAAGCTCAATTCACACTGGATGCATCATGCTAAGAAGAATTTATTTTGGAAATGGATCGGGAGGCGACTGCTCCCCTGTCCTCTTCCCGCTTCCTACTGGCCTGATTTAGGCCAATCGTTAAAATCTGGTACAACTGTAGACCCTGCAAGGAAGCTTGAATACCAAATCACAACCATCTATATTGAATGCAATCTTATAACGACAATAGAGTCTGATTTTTCGTTGTTTTTGCTGCCAAATTGCTAAGAGTTTCTATTCTATCCAACAATCTTCTCCTTATTTTGACCAAAACGCTCGGTTCTGGGACTTACGTTTCAGTTAATTTTAATTTAAGTGGGTCATTACAGTTATCATCAAACTGTAGCTATTAGGTTTCACTATGATTCTGATATTTCTCACTATCCTCAAGTTCTGTGCCGATCAAAGATTGTTCTTGAGTGCCAGACGAAAAGTATTAGTAGTTATTATGTTTCACTATTTTTCTGATATTCCTCACCATCCTCAAGTTCTGTACCGATCAAAGACTGTTAATTGTCAAACATTGAAATAGCTTGAAATAAAGCGTATTTGCTTTAAGATATTAATTTTGCGCATTTTGTCAATTTTTTGTTGCAAATGCTCAAAAACATTTACGAGGCACCTCGTGGCCTAGTAGAATTGCCATACACTACTGCAATAGGATAAATCTCACTTTTCTATAAATGCAACAGATTGATTTATGAATTTACCTTTTTGGCTCTTCTGGGATGACTCTCGGTAGACAATAATTCTCCTGGCCAGACTGCAAACACTTCAGCAGAGCATCACCTGGACTTTATAGAACAGTTAAAGACTGGAAAGCATGAACCATCCAATAACGACATCCAGGTTAAGGGAGAAACCACAAATGTTTTCAAATCCAGAATCATTAAAGGCTGCCTGACCTACTTGGATTGTTATTCCGGTATCTTTACGACACAGGTTATCTGGTCACGGCTGATGGTCTACCGGTTAAGAAAATCTTATCCTTCATGCTCATGAAAACCAGACAACGCCGAATTGAAAGTTGTTTCCAAACTTACAAACCGTTTTCAGCTTAAATAATCCTCCAAAGAGTTTTCGCTAAAAATCCAAACATCGATTCCTATATTTTTGCCACAGTGGAGGTCTGGAAATGATCGGTAAACTGTAGACTTTTAACCTCGATGTAGCGTGTGGATATCTACAGGGTATCAACGTCTTCAAGGTTGTGTTTAAAAGGGAATCGACATGGCTGACAATGGTCTACGCGTAGCCTCATTATAACACACAACGATTTGCAAGTGCAGGTTGATCCTGTGAGTTTTTCAATGCATAGTTTCCGTTTGATAGCAATGACAAATTGAAGGGTAGTATGACTCGTATTCATGTTCACTTCATGTTCATCAATAGTTCACACTTTCCAGTGGAATGAGACACGTGCCACTTTTCACTTGCCTCGCGCCCATCATAAGGATCAGCACCATCTTATAAAAATTCATAGATCAAGGCTCATCGTTTCGAAGCATTGTCAGATCTGTAATACTTGGAGGAGAATTTTAAATAAATAAGGAGTGAGAGTGCTATTATTGTATCTGCATATAAACATTAGATATTCTGAAGAAGGAATTAATCCGAAACACAAATTAATGCTTAACTGTGGATAAGCTAGAGTAGTGAACACATCAAGGTTACTGTGATAACTTATTGTCCTGATTTAGGAAAGTTGATAGTGGATAGGTTGATAGGCAAATACGCTTACGTCGTAAGGTATTGGTTTATGTGACCACACCTCGTGATTCCTTTTGCCTTCTTTCCTGGAATCACAGAGAGCTGGCTTATTCTCTCCTCACACTTTGTGGCAGGCCTTAAGGTGGTTTCGAACCCGGGACCCTTTGAACAAGGGTCAAGTGATCTAACCACTCGGAAATCCCCGCCAGTAATTAGCGCGCTCGTCTGTGTATACAACAACCCGATTTCAAAGATCCGGTGGAGGCATATCTTAATTGCAGTAGCTTGCTGCTCTGGTATGGATTTGATTTCTTTGTGTTAGACCATGCCTCATGAATCAATGTAAACATTAGATAGGATAGATTGATGGTGGTACGTGCGTGAAGATAAGAAAGTGTTATGATGATTAGCTTTTCAATACTATGCATTAACTACGCTCTGTTTAATAGCAGTGACAAATTGAAGGGTGGGGCTTTGCACTTCAGAACAGTGATTACTCGCATTAATTGAACAAACGCAGAATATACAAAGCCAGATGGTGATGTTTTCTTAGATAACGATCGAGTTCAATTAGGAAAACATCCCCATGAGTCAACTCACTAAGGTTTGTGATTATATTGCTCAATGCCAATCTCCCTAGAAAGGGATTCCTTCGGACCAAGGGGCATCTCACTCCCTTTCAAAGTGTACGAGATTTTTCAAGAAGGAAAGGATTTCTAGTGATTTTTTTCAAGGGATTTTCGTTGAAACGATAAAATTTAGTGAACGAGATTTTTAGGGAGTGTTTTCCCCTTGCTATAAACAATTTGGCAAAGTGGGTTACCTTTTGTTTTTCACATGGAATCTTATACAATCAAGGAAAAAGCATACAAAGGGTCAGGAAGGGGAAGGGGTGAATTTGGAACTGGGTTTTGCCATTGACTGGGAAAATGATATTGGAAATTTTAGGATTGGGCTTTGGGAACGAAAAAGGAAATTGGAATTGTTAAACACTTGCTGCCGCGACGTCATGTGATCTCAAATTGTGAACGTTGATTGGCTGCTCAAGTAACAAGATGACTGGCTAGTCAAATTTTTGGCGGGAAAATTTTAGGAGGCTGGGGCGGACATTAGGCCTGAATGCTAAACTTCAAATTTAATATGTTGTCTGCTGCCTCTGCCAAGCAAGAACTAACTGCGATCATTTTGCGAAGAATTAGAAACTACGGTAATTATTCTCTAAAACATTTAGTTAGAGCCAAGTTAATTCGTAGGCATGTAAACTGGAAGTTTTAAGGATGTTTGAACGTTGGCTTTAGCAGGGTTACCCCAATATTGCACTTTTCTCGGTTAGGCCAAAAGATCTTGGTATGAAAAAGGTTATAATACCCTAGCTAGGCAATCAGAAAGCTTTCAAAGAAGAGTTTTATGGTCAACGTTAGGACATGTTTGCCTGTTGGATTCAAAACCTGGTCAGAATTAATATGTACAGTGGGGTCTATCTATCTATCTATCTATCTGATAATGTACAAAACCCAAAAATTGGGTATTACGCACAATTTGTTAGTGATTAATGATAAAATATATATTGTTACCTTTTAGGAAACTACATACTGCTAGAGACATTACAAACGAGATGGTCTAGGTGGGAGAAACCGTATAGCGGGAGTTTCTTTACAGTTATACTTAGCACAGTTGGTTTTAAGTTTAACTAGTAACTTGAATGAAATGATTTGTTAAAGATTAGATAAAAGACTTCATACTTTCTGCTCTATAAGATTTTCTTGGCCGTAGAGCTTTTCTTCATTGAGTAATAAACACAAAACTAATGTCTATCCATAATCAATGCAAAATGAGTGTAAGCCGTTTGCATGTCTAATAATTTCTATGCAATCAATAGAGGTTTTGCTCACAATAAAACAGATTGGTTTTTAATGCAGATTTTAGTCAAAAATGATAGAATAAGAATAAATTTAGCCAGGAAATAAAAACGAAGATTTCAAAAGTGAGTTATTTTTGTACGGAAACTCCCGCTGGTGTATAGAAACTCCCGCAGCAACTACTAGAGACTTGAAGCCAGTTTGCTGCTAGTCAAAACAGAGTTAAATGTTTATACAACAAATGAAAATAAAGTATGGGGCATTGATCATTGTGGAAGTAATTTCAAATTTGTTTGAAGAATTGTTCGGAAGTAGTAGCCGGCCAAACCTTAAATGTACGGTTTTTCCTACCTAGACCCTAGAGGGCTTTTTTGTTTTCCTTTCTGTCATATATGTTTAAAGCATCAGAGGGTCAGATCCAAGTTTGCATTTCTTAATAGTGCAGAGGAAGAACCCGCGGCATCAATATACCTTCAAAATTCGGGATCCGTAATCCAGTCTTCAGAGTATGGTCTTTTTGAAAGAGTTCTCAAGAGCGCACAGCCAAAATGACAAGTGTGTGCCAGATATTTTGTGTGTACTTAAAGTATGTATGTCCAGCTTCTTACCTTAATTTGTGTTTTTTATTCTTACATTTAATGAAGGCCAGCATTTGTTTCTGTTTGCTCAAAAAACTGCAGTATGTGAGCCTTTTTGAGTCTGTGACTGCATTTTGGATGCATACTGTCAATTCCTCTGCATTTACTGTGATGTGCACATCATCTTTTCTCTGGCATGACTGTCAGACATGATTTGGGAAGAGTTTTTTGCCCATATCAAAAATGTTCCTGGTTGACCAAGTTCTCCCCTTTTTTAAGTTTTCATTACTGAATAACAGAAATCATCCTAGTTTTGCACTTTGGCTGCAGTTTAGCTTGCAGCCTTCTCCCCAGTAACGCAGTCCAAAGAAAACAGATCCACTTATTAGGGAGGTGATAGTTTAGCCTCTTTGGAAAAACTTATTTCCCTGTGGTTGCCACCTGCTTTACTGAAATTGTCCGTGGACTTGTCCAACTTTGCAGACAGGTCCAGAATAATTTTAAAGGGGGCAGGTGCTTTTTACAGGGGCTAATTAATGCTATATTTTATTCAAACCTCTCCTTTGTTGATATTTCAGTAAATTACCTTTGGTTATCTTGTTTCATTGGAATTCAAATGCCGGCTTCTGCACTAATTGAATTAGAGTTTGACAATTGATTTGATACAGAAAGATGAATGGTAAGTGACAATATTACTTTTGATTTCTATACAACATGCAATATAATTTAATCTCATAAGATATATAACATAATAATTTGCAAATCAATATGATACATAGGTACTTTTTAGTTTAGTGCAAAATACATATAATTTCATTTAACCAAATTTAACGTTGCTATTCTAACCAAGCTATGTCCCCTTGCACAATACCTGCCAACTTCCTGCAGCATAAAAACTGGGATATCCTTTGATTTTTTGTATCCTCTTTTGTTTTTCATTGGTGGTACTTTAGATCTTTAATGGACAAATAGGGAGTCTCTGCTGAAATCAGGAGAGTTGTAAGGTCTACTCAAAGTTGTACGCTGATAATTCCTAGCTGGGGGAAACTTTTTGAGGAGATTCTCTTTTGTTGGGAGCAACTGGCCCCTGCAGCATACAATTATGTTGTCCCCTTGTATATGTTATGAATCATGCAGCCATGCACAATTCACACATCCATCCAATAATAAAGGGGTTTTTATAAATCAAGAATGTTGTTTCAAGGGGAATATAAGCCCTGTTTACTTTAAGCATACAACCCCAGGAATAACTATTTTTTTACCCAACGCAAACAATGGTGTATTTCTGTTGCATGTACACCTGTGGGATTTTCCACACAAAAATCTAAGGTGGATGGAACATGGGACAAACCCAGGTTTGTGGCATTAACACTGGAAAAGCAAACACTGGTTTGAACTAACTTGGGTTTTCCCTGGGTTAGGATTGGATTTTGCTATAGCATAAAGCAGGGCTTCAATTCACGGAAAAGTAGCTATTTGTTCAAATATTTGTGTACTGAGATTATTTTTCTTATCTTAATTACTTTTTTTACTGTAGGACGTTCGAGCAGTCCCAGCATGCCCCTAGCTTCAATATTGCAAATTTTGAGTGTTTGAAAAAATGCTGATGTCAGCTGATGTTGGAGAAAAAACAAGTTGGAAAATTGCAGTTTCAAAGGTGAGAAAACATTTTGACACTGATAAATTAGGGGAGAGGGCTTAGGGGACTCGCAGGTTGTGGATCTTATAATTTCGACTTTTAAGTTTTGGGTTTATCCAAAAACATTCTCTGGTTTCTACATTTTGAAGTGGGGGCTCAACGTTTCCTTCTAATTGCAAAACGATCATAGAGTTAATAGTACTTGTTATCTTCTATCATTTCATTGTTTTTGTGAAATAAAGCTTAGACTCTGTTCCGCATCCACCCCTTATTTGGACTTTGCTGTTATGGACTGGATTGTTATGCCAGAGGCACTTTTCCTGATTATTGTTATCTGTGCGCAATATCAACTGCCTTCCTACGTTGAACTTGAAAGCAGCACTATTTGAAGTGCAATCAGCACTCAGCGTCAATTCTTGGCCAACTGCCAGCATGCATTTCTCATTCTGATGGCGAAGGTATTTTGTGCCTGCTACTTCTGAAAACGATTGCTGGCAAGGAGGGTTACGCAAAACCAGTCTGTCCATGGTATCGTCATATGCTAGACATTTTCCGCTTTGCTTGTGCTTTAGGTAAAATGAACCTGAAAATCATGGAGAATAATGTCTGTTCACTCCTTGGACAAACAATACCAAATTTATAAGCTAAATCAGAGGAGTCTAGAAAAGGGTTAGGATTCGGCATAGTTTGAATATAATCATATTAAAAACACTTTTCTATATTCAACCTATTCAATACACTAAACCAAATTAATTTCACAATAAAATCATAATAATCATTTCCAGAATAAAAATAATCCTTTGAATTGACAGATTAAGCAACGGTACCTTGTTAGGTTCAAATTAAATTTGAGAATGGAGGGTTTTAGCAGAGAATGGGAATGTGGAGGTGGAAGTTGGTAGGAAAAAAGTAGCGATCCGCTGATTCCAATGCATGAAAACATAGCGGATACGAATAGAAAAGATTCTTATATACAGAACTCTGACGTGTCATTCAAAGCTGATAATATTTTGGTTGCATCCAAGATGATTAGGAACACAGAGGCTACAACTCAAGAAACTGACACGGTTATTTCATCCAATCTTCAAGCTCTATAAACGAACTGTGTGCTGTATCCTGTTTTCATATTTTATGATCCATTTACCTCTTGTTTCCCACTTTCAGCTTTCATCCCATCTTCCAGCGTTTATATGAGAAAATTTCATTCCACCCAGGTGAGATCCCACCTCTAAACGAGTGAGACCTCACTTGACCAGCATGAAACGTTTTCCATATAAACAGAGAATGGAAAATACAATGACTTGTATTGTACAAAGGATGAAAAACACAAGGCTTTGTTTCAGAAGGTGAGATCTCACCTCGCAGCTAAAGGTGTGGAAGGAGGAATAATTTTGTGCATAATAAGCATGCCCTTAAGAACACATCATCAGCCAACAATGAGTCTCCATCCACCTTGCGCATGTCTACAGCAGGCAATAATATAAGGTGTAGTGGTGACCAATTTGTGCAGTGATGATTCGAAATAGTGCAGTGTTGAATTATCTATGCAGTGATGTTTGTTTGTTTGTTTGTTTGACACATTTCACATCGATATTTATAATCTAGCTTACAAAATAAATATAACATAATTAAGCTAATCTAAATCGATAGTTGATAAAATAAATTACACTTTTTTCTTTTTACACATAAAACATTAGATAAAAACACCTAACATCAATTTGCGCACTGGCAAACATTGCATTTGCAGTTTTGGCCCTCCTACCTTTTTATCATACGTTTGAATTATTTAGATTTTCTGTGGATTTAATTTCACTTGGAAGCCCATTCCAGATTCGTGGTCCTAATGATAGTAACCTGTAAGGGCCAAATGTGAGTTGGTTAGGTTTGTAATGACACAAATCATCAATTTTGATTTCGTTAGGAATATGTTGAAGATTTTCGTTTCAAAATGTTTTGCATGAAAGATGGATTCAAATTATTCAAGGTTTTAAAAATCTTAATGCAAAGAAATCTCATTCGAGAAACGAGCATTGTGCACCTATAACGTATTTCAATTTTCTGAACATCTCTTCCATTTTGGCTTCTTTTTTCTACTATCCCCCATGTTTAGAGAGTTTAAATGAAGGGATCACTCTCAGCGACATTTTTTAAACTTGTTGCCTACTCTCCTTACTACTTGAAATACCCTACCAGGGCTGCCACTAACATTTTCACTCACTCATTAGATTATTGGCTGGTCTCAAGGTCACACTGAGTGTCAGCCCAGTTTATAGTGGTTTAACTTCTACTGCGTGAAATGAAATGGTTGATAGTCACAGTTTATTATCGACGTTAGTAATTGCAAACACTCCAATTTCGGAAAAATCTCCAAGCCTTACAATCAATACAGAATCGACAATAGTTATTTTTAGATTGAAATATTCTAGTTGCCTAAAACAGACATTTGATCAACATATCACAATACATTGAAATTGAATTGAAATTGAGTTCGAGTGTGGATTTATTGCAAAAGGATTTCCTTTTTTACCTTTCTCTATTTAACTAAATTTCAATACGCAGTATGAGAGTTTCGCAGAAAACGCATCACTTGAGCACAGTATGAATAATGCATGGCCTAGTCGCAGTTGTTTTGGCAGCTTTAGTTCGTTCTGATTTTCGGAGAAGATTCCTTTACCTGTGCCAGAGAATGCGTGTTATTTTACTCAAATGCAACTTATCAGAACAGTCTGAACAATATTCTGCCATATTTTGTGTGTTGATTTTGTGCACGCTGAGGTTTTGTTTGGTTTTGCGTTACACCAAAGATATGGTCGAATAGCTGGGGCCTAATCAGGCTTAGGCCACTCTTTTTGGCGGCATTTCAGCTATTTTGGTGACCAGATGTAGATAGGTATTAGATTTGAATATGTACGGCCAAATAAATGATGATAATGATGATACATTTATTGATACCAGGCTAAAGGAAATGTTAGGCATACTGATGGTATCTATCCCCCAACTGCACTGAAGATCCTCCAATGTACTGATGGTATCCCTCCACAGCACTGAACATCCTCCATTGCACTGATGTTATCCCTCCACACTACCAACGGTATTCCTGCACAGTACTGATGGTATCCCTCCACTTAACATCCTCAAATGCACTGATAGTATTCTTTCACTGTACTGAACATCCTACAATGTACTGATGGTATCCTTCCGCTGTACTGAATACCTTCAAACGTATTGATATGTATCCCATCACAGTACTGATAGTATTCTTCCACTGTACTTAACATCCTACGATGTACTGATGGTATCCTGCCACTGTACTGATGTTATCCCTCCACCATACTGAACATCTTCCAATGTACTGATGGTATCCTTCCGCTGCACAGAATACCTTCAAACGTATTGATATGTATCCCATCACAGTACTGATAGTATTCTTCCACTGTACTTAACATCCTACGATGTACTGATGTTATCCCTCCACCATACTGAACATCTTCCAATGTACTGATGGTATCCTTCCGCTGTACTGAATACCTTCAAACGTATTGATATGTATCCCATCACAGTACTGATGGTATTCCCAACTGTATTGAGCTTCACCACAGTACTGAATGTTATTTTTCCTATGTGCTTATGGAAGGCTATTGTAGTGGATGTGACATGCGGCCCATAAACACATATCAACAAATTGTATCGTTTCCTTAAAATGCGATTATCTACTTGAATATTGCAACGAAACAAATCTTAAGTCCAAATTAGTGTCATATAAAGTTTTCAATCTCCCTTTCAGCAACAACAATATAGAATTAAGTACTCTTACCAAATGTGTCGATTGGGCTTGGGTCGTTGTCGCTCGTGTACAAGACTAGGCCTATCTAGCGTTTCTTGTGGTAAGAAAGTCTCCTCTCAGATTCTTGCATTATTGTCAGCATCAAAAAAACCTCCCCCCCCCCCACTCTTCTCGTGCTGGTTTTATAGTAGCTCCTTAGGGAACGAATTGGACGCACACTACCAACACGGGGGGGACGCATCAAGGTACATAGCGTTCTGGGGTCTCCTAAGTCTAGTTTTTCTCGTTCCATCTTTGTCAACTGCTATATCTTTTAGTAATGAAAACCCATGTTCCCAAGGATGATATTGCTTTTTAAAGGTAAAGCAGTAGAGCATAAGTTGAGGCAAGAGTAAAGACATTTTATGGTTTATTTAGTACTCCAATAGAAAGTGAATATACGTCGTGTAAATAGAGCCTTACCTGAGCCGCTTGTTGCAGTTGTTGTTGTTGCTTCAGTTGTTGTCTGTTGGGTTGGCTTTGCTGTTGTTATTCGAGGCGTCGATGACGAACCGTGAGCCTGTTTAGATATGAATGATTGACGAATAAAGAATGAGAATGAATCAAATATGAAGATCTTCGTTATGGAAGTGTATTGGTAAAGTGTAGATAAATTTTAATGCGACAGCACTTATATACCAGGGTACATTTCGGTGATAACATATATCTAGCTTTCTTTGGTGAATTTTGATATTGTTGACATATTTTATGTAGTGATGGCGTAATATCTAAATATAGAACTTTACTTGCTAGGCCTCCAGGAGTTAAAACTATTGCATGTGTAGAAATAAGTAGTTTGTAGAGGATTGAGCTCGATTTTTGGTAAAAAGGTCATGGTTGAACAATATAGTACAAAACTCTTCTTTTGGTTCCATATCAATAAATATTCATATATTCTCCATCATTTTGATGCAGCCAATGTGTACATCTACAATTTCTACAGTAAATAGATGGGATATGGTATCGGTTGTGTGATGTCATGTCCAATTCAACATCGAATATGAAATAAAGACGTACAACAATAGGATTCCTAACCATCTACTTCTAAAAACTATGCTAAAACTCCCTATTTGCTGAGCCCTTGGTTTGAGACTTTTAGCGTGTTGCCATTAAAGATCAACGCCCTTGGATGACTTAAAAGCTAAACGGCAGTAATTTAATTCTCATTAATAATCGCTAATCCTGCGTTCCTCACTGAGCAACGGCTGCAAAACTCTTTAAGAAGCATCCAGGCAATGAATAATTCACGATTCATTTTGTTATTGTGAACTGGTACCTTACTGAAAATCAGCGCAGTTTATCTGATTAAAGTTGGGAATAGAAAAGCCTGATTTCATAACACTTGCTAGCACTCCTCCTTTATTAAAACACGTTTTGTGATGAATAAAGATAAAGGACGCTGTTTGAAGTCAACTGCGCCAAGGATATAGATAATAAAATTGCAAACACCGAGCTTTGCGCTAGAGTTTTAGTGCGAAATAAGTGATTAAGCTGAGTGAGTTTATAATGAGCGTACTGACTTGTTAAAGGCCGCGCGTGTCCAACAGAGGTGTTTTGTCGACAATAGCATGCACTACATTACTGAATATTATATTATGAGGTCCTATTGTGATTGATAGCATAATAAAGAGTTATTAATGTCTGCTATGGACTGAGTAAAAAGTTTTGAACTGAGTAAATGGACTGAGTATGATATGGACTGAGTTATGCACTGAGTAAGATACGAGTAAAATGCTATGGACTGAGTAAAATGTCTCCTATGGACTGAATACAAAGTTGTTTAGCTCCTAGTTTCCCAGTAAAAAGTATCCTTGTGTTTTTAAGAATGATAGAAAAGATGGACGATTTAGAATTTTAACAGTAAACTACCAATAGCATGCACTACATCACTAAATATTACAGTATTAGGTCCTATTGTGTTTGATATCATGATATACATAGAGTATTAAATATCTGCCGTGGGCCGAATAGAAAGTTGTATGGTTCCTTGGTGTTTTAGGAAGAAGTGCCCTTGTTTTAAAATATTAGAAAAGATAGATGATTTAAAATCTTAACAGTAAACTACCAATAGCATGCACTACATCACTAAATATTACAGTATTAGGTCCTATTGTGTTTGATATCATGATATACATAGAGTATTAAATATCTGCCGTGGGCCGAATAGAAAGTTGTATGGTTCCTTGGTGTTTTAGGAAGAAGTGTCCTTGTTTTTAAAATATTACAAAAGATATATGATTTAAAATCTTAACAGTAAACTACCAATAGCATGCACTACATCACTAAATATTACAGTATTAGGTCCTATTGTGTTTAATAGCATGATATAGAGTATTAAATATCTGCCGTAGGCCGAATAGAAAGTTGTATGGTTCCTTGGTGTTTTAGGAAGAAGTGCCCTTGTTTTAAAATATTAGAAAAGATAGATGATTTAAAATCTTAACAGTAAACTACCAATAGCATGCACTACATCACTAAATATTACAGTATTAGGTCCTATTGTGTTTGATATCATGATATACATAGAGTATTAAATATCTGACGTGCACTGGCACCGGTTCTCTCAGAAAAAGTATTCCTGTTTTTAAAAAAATAATGAGATGGATGGGCAGATTTAAATCTTAAAAGCTAAATGAATGGACTGTTAGATTAACATGAAAGAAATACCTTTTTTGTAAAAAGCGTCTGGGAGAAACGAAAGGTGTGGCCTTTCAATGTTTAGTTTTTGGCAGAACTAAATGTCCGGCAACACGATCAAACAATGCTCAAAAAACATTTGATTTTTGCTCTCCTTTCCTTGTTAGATAGTTTGCCCAAACGAGTAAATATTACTGAATATTGCTTGAAAAGCAGGATTCGTTTGCCAATGTTTTGGAAACTTTTCAAAATCATTTCTTTCTTATCAGAAGCTGAAATATTTTTTGTAAACATATGTTTTATTTGTGACCAGACTGACAAACATTCTGATTGTTAAGCAAAAATTTAGATGTTTGTCACACATTGTTTCATCGTCTGGCAGAACTAAAAACCAGACCATTTAAACTATCGATAAAATCGTAAAATATTTGCAAATGTTTTTGCTTGAAAGGCAATGTTTAATGATTTTAACTTGATGGCCAGACTCCAAACATTTTTTTGACAAATATTGTTGTTAATGAGACCAAACCATCAAACATAGAAAGGAAAGCAAAAGAAAGTGTTTGTCAAAGAATGATTTAGCATTTGAAAGGGAAGCATAAACAGCATGAATTTCAACCAATATTTGATTGTTAGGCCTGTCTAAAAACAATTTCTGACAAATATCCTCGAAAATGCAGACAAACTATCAAACACAGAAAGGAAAGCAAAAACACAATTTTTGTCAAACAATCTTTGATTGTTTGGCCTAGGATTAAGACATTGTTTGATAGAAATTGTTGAAAATGCTGCCAAATCATGGAAAATAAAGCAAGAGCAGAATGTCTGTCAAACAATGTTTGATTGTTTGGTATAGAATTAAAATATTGTTTGACAAAAATTTTTCCGAATGCAGCTAAATCATCGAATATAGACAAGAAAGCAAGAATATAATGTCTGTCAAACAATGTTTGACTGTTTGATATAGGATTAAGATATTTCATTAAAAGAAGTTCGAGTGGTGACCAAACCAACAAACAGGCTGCTTCCTAGGCAGAATTTTGAATGTTTATCGATCTTTGTCTTACTGTTTGCCGATTTAGATTTTATAGCCAAATAGACTTAATAAACCTTTTGAACTTTAGCAGGTAATTAGGAAAAGCCGAAGACATGATGAATTTTGGTTAGAGAAGCCTCAATCTTTATTATGAAAACGTATAAGCCCATAATTTCGACGATGGCCAAAATTTCTGATTTTAAAAATCTTCTTTACAACATTTCGTTCAATTGCAAAGCACAAAAAAGTACAAAAAGCAATGTATTCCTAGGATGATATTTTCAAAAGATCTCGAGCCTGATAATATCCTTAGAATATTCTTTACATCGCTTTAGCGATATTTTCTTTAACATTTGAGTCTCATTAGTTTTGTAAAGTTTGTGGATATAAAATTCAGAGTTTATTTATCTCTTAAATAGTTTGACGGTGCTTGAATACGGGGTACAGAGTCCAGAAGTACCCACAGAGCAGAAGTACAGCGCCTGACAAGGTCTATTTGTTTTAAGACTTACTATTCCTATATAGTTCATTTTTATAAAAAAGAGTTGATATCTCTTTTAGCGCTTTCCAGTGCACCATAGTGCTCAATATACAGAAGTTGCAGAGCGGTAATGGAGTAAAAGCAATAAATGAAACTAGTTCTATGCCGATTCGTTGTTCTTGTTCTAGCAATCATTAGATAGATATATGACTAATAGCTCGGAATGATAGAGAACTAGTCTGATTTCTTGCTTTTAATCTAAAAACGAGTGTATGGTTGAAAATCAACCATTATTCAAGATACATCTCTTTGATAAGAACAACCTCAATAAGTAACAACAGGCAGAGAGCTGGTTCAAAATGTTTTGCTAAGACCAAATAGATGTAACGTAAACACAATCCAAGCTCACCAACATTAAAATCTTACCTGGAGACGCATTTCAAACACATTGGGGAAGGGTACGGGGACAAATTGGTGAATATCACCCCAAATATACGAAACAGACAGGCCAAAATCAAAGCCAAGTGCTCTCATAAAACCTTGTGTTATCAAACTTCTTACCTTGACATTGTCGCAATTCTTCTCATGAAGGAAATAGAGCTGCCAGCCATTTGATTTCTGAAGCTTTCTTTCACTGCCATAAAAACACGAGCCAAAACTCGCAAGCACGCATTCAACTCTCGAGCCGGACTTCTGTCTGATATTAACAACATTGCACAGGTTGTGTCTTTGGCACTTGTGAATGCAGACAAGGGCGCTGGCTGTCTCAGAAGAGCTCAGTCTAGGTCCTGTGATCTGATAGTTGTCATAAAACTCCGGAAACACCTCAGTTTTCTTCTTATCGTCTTTTCCCCATTTCGTCTCGCCATTTTCTGATTTACCACTACATAAACATGACTCTACCATGAAAGCAATGATGAATATCCAGCTTGCCAATAAAGCCATGACGTACTACGGTGTAGTATTGACCAGTCTAGAAACCGACTGTTTGCGAGTTACACTGAGAATCTTTCATTGGAGACTAGTTATCTTATT
Source organism: Pelagia noctiluca (assembly GCA_963924455.1). Classification (NCBI taxonomy): domain Eukaryota; kingdom Metazoa; phylum Cnidaria; class Scyphozoa; order Semaeostomeae; family Pelagiidae; genus Pelagia; species Pelagia noctiluca. The sequence continues at coordinate 1,805,275 of OZ004332.1, read as the reverse complement.
CTCCAGCCGACATCTGTCGTTTCCAAAACATCTGCCCTCGCGATGTATGCAAATATGCACTCCTCACGACCAATAAATTCATTGTCCGAGCGTTTCAGGGATTTCAAGGGAGTGATTCAAAACGGATTTAACAGTAAATCATTTCCAATATCTGGAAATCAACCAAAGCCAAATGAACAGTGATTGTTTGTTGTGAGCTTTGATTAATTAATATTGCCGAATGTAGTGAATTCCTCTTTTGGTTAATCAAAAAAGTCGATTTCCATGAGAGTCAATTATAGCAAACTGGTTATTTCTATTAAATAGTTCAACAAAACACTCTTTCACTCACTGTTTTCCCACTTTGTTCTGTCTGATAAATAACTAGGCCTGTTGTAAATAGTGGTGAAGACAACACCTTTTGATGAAGTGGAAAACTCTTACAAACCTCTGCCGTAATTAGAGAACCTGTCATCGCTACTGTGGTAGAAAATCACTGCTGTGGCGGTTGTTATGCACTGTGGTGTATTATATTGCATACTGTGATGGTTTATCATGTTAGTGTAGTGGTAATTTTACACCACTGTGGTGTATTATTTTGTGCACTCTAGTGGGTTATCATGCTATTGTGGTGGTAATTCTGCATTACTGTGGCGGATAATGTTATATTATTTTGCGTACTCTGGTGGTTTATCATGCTATTGTGGTGGTTATTTTGCACTACTGCGGTGGAAAGTCACTGCTATGGTGGTTGATCATGCTAGCTTGGTGGTAACTCTACGCTACTGTTGTGTGTTATTTGCACAATGTTTTGGTAATTCTATACTACTGTGGTGAATCATTACTACTGTAGTGTATCCTATTGCGTACTGTGTTTGTTTATTATGCTACTGTGATGCTAATTCTGCACTATTGTGGTGGGTAATCACAACTGCAGTGTTTTATTTTGACTACCATGGTGGCTTATCATGCTAGCTTAATTGTAATTCTGCACTAGTGTGGTTAATATTCACTAGTGTGCTGTATTATTTTGCTTACTGTGGAAAATTATTTGCGTACAGTGGTGGTTTATTATGCTAGTGTGGTGGTGACACTGCACTACTGTTGTGGATATTCACTACTGTGGTGTATAATATTGCGTATTGTGGTGGTTTATTATGCTAATGTGGGGGTGACCCTGCACTACTGTGGTGGATATTCACTACTGTGGTGTATAATATTGCGTATTGTGGTGGTTTATTATGCTAGTGTGGTGGTAATTCTGCATTACTGTTGTGGATATTCACTACTGTGGTGTATAATATTGCGTATTGTGGTGGTTTATTATGCTAATGTGGTGGTGACCCTGCACTACTGTGGCGGTTTATGCTAGTGTGGTGGTATTGTGCACTACTGCGGTGGATGATTATGTGTTTTGTGGTGGGTTACGTGCATATTGTAGAAAATGATGCTGTTCTGTCTGTGTTGGGCTAAATGGCGTATTTTGGTGGCGATTTTGAATGACTGTGGTGGAAAGTTCCCATCTTGGGAGCTTCTAAAACTCCTTGTTATAAACAACTAACATTTAACAACGATAAAATACAAAAAATGCATGAAAGAAAGAGTAGGAAAGCCGAAGTATTGCATTATTTTTGCTTTTATGATTAATACGTCAACGTTTCCTGAGTTTGCGAATAAGGATGAGATATCTGTCTGTGTCCTAAAAAGTGATTTCCTATCTTGGGTGTGAAATAATCAGATACGTTTTCAGAGCAAGTTCCATATGTATTTACACAACTCCACGGTAACGAGTTTTTCTTGTTTGCCCAAGCATGAAAATCAAATGCACATATCCTTGATTCATAGACAATATATGTTTAGAGACAGTTTTTTATAAGAATCAGCAGAGGAGAGTAACAGCTTGTTTTTCGTATTGCCATTGAAGATTGCGAGAAAAAATAAGAAACACAGCGATAATCACAGATCCCATTTTGTGCAGACAGGAAGAGTTCTTTTTCTGTTTGGGCTCTTTCAGTAACAGTTTATTGTCTGTCTCACCAAACTCCCGGTCATGATTTGTTCTTTCTCACTATACCAATCATTCATTTCCTTTAAGATTGGTCAATTTTCCATCCATATTTGAATATAACTATATGTTAGATTTCATTTTCGTTCTTTTTCTGGCCTACTACTCTGATGAATGTCAGACGCAAAGCTTCAGTAGTTATCATGTTTGGCTATGTTACCGATATTCCTCGCAATTCTCAAATTTTGTACTGGTCAAAAACTGTTCTGACGTACTACTCTGATGAGTGTCAGATGCAAAGCTTGTGTTTCACTGTGTTCCTTTGCTATTCTCAAGTTCTGTACTGATCAAAGACTGTTCTTATTTACTACTATTACTAGCATCAGACGCAAAGCTCCAGTAATTATCATGTTTCAATATGTTTTCTATTTTCCTCGCCTTCTTCAAGTTCTGTAACGATCAAGGAACTCGGCGATGGTTAGAAAAACTAGGAACATATTGAAGCGTAATAACGACTAAAGATTTTCGACTGACACTAATCGGAATAGTGAAATTTCGTTAATGTTCTCTTCAATTCAGCTCAATTATGAAGTATCACCTGTGATTGCCAAACAGCCTATGAATACAAAAGACACTTCCTTCTAATTGAAGTGAATTATGAAAACGTCAGTTGACCAATACTCACCTTAAAAGTAATGTCATTGAATCAAAGTAAAAAGGGAACTAAACGATATTTTTGTTTTTCTCGCAGTCAAGCAAATAATGACACCACAGCCTCGATTGTCCTAGCTGGAACAAACGCAATTATTTTCAATGCTAGACAGGTCAGTTACCTATATTTTACTTTCCTTTCCCATTTCAACTATTAAGGTTTATTCAATCGAGAGAATAAACGATTTGGTATGCATTGGAAATGGTTTCCACTTGAAGCTTCCGTCTTGCTTGTCAACTTCGTATATTTGTTTTATTTTCAGATTGAAATGGTATTCCATTGTCATTATAATGCTTTAGAAGCCAGCTTCTTTTTCTCTGCTTTCTATCTGCTTTTTAAGTGAGTGGCCGAGTAGTACGTGCAAAATTATTATGTTCAAGATCAACGTCTCGATGGTTGGCCTTCTAGATTTTAACAAGACAACTCCCTCCATCATTCTTTGCCCCTGCTGGAAAAAAGGTCTATTGCCTTTAGCATGTTAAACATAAACTCTCTTGAATGGTGGCTACAAATTAGGACTTCATTTACCATTGTATATATTTACCTAGTGCATGCCACTGTGCCCCTTATGTAAATAAGGTGTCTTGCCTTTCGAAGGCTAGCACGTCAAAATTACTTACTTATATGCTACTTTATGCTAGATCTGTACATCTCCTGATGAGTGGGTAACCACGAAACAGGCTTGTCTAGATGGAGAGTTTTGTTTTCTTAAGTTTTTTTCTTCTATGCTATTTTCGATTGTTACAAATCTTAGCTATCTTGGCCGAACGCAGTCCCAGTTTGTTACCAATTTGATTGCTGTGTATTGATTTTCTACCTTCCTAGTTATTTCTTAAACTTATGTCCACCTAATAGGTAATAACTAGTCTTAAGTAGCTCGTTCCTAAGTTTTGACAAAATTCAAGGCTCGTGTCCTCATAAAAAAGAGTTTGTTTCTAATTGGCTCCGATAAGTAAATTTTGCTTTTGAACCTCAACAGCTGCAGGCTCTTAACTTGGAAGTCTGTTTGCTTGCAAACGAAATTACTTCAATTTTATCATGTGTAGCAATAGCAAATATTAGTTTATCCCAGATATTCATAAGGCACGGTCTTACACAGGAAAATATATTCTCTCTTGCAAAGGAAATTAATGCAATTTTATCATGTGTAGCAATAGTAAACATTAGTTTATTCTAGAGATTCATAAGGCATGGTCTTACACAGGAAAATATATTCTCTCTTGCAAAGGAAGTTAATGCAATTTTATCATTTGTAGCAATAGTAAACATTAATTTATTCTAGAGATTCATAAGGCATGGTCTTACACAGGAAAATATATTCTCTCCTGCAAAGGAAGTTAATGCAATTTTATCATGTGTAGCAATAGTAAGCATTAGTTTATCCCAGAGATTCATAAGGCATGGTCTTACACAGGAAAATATATTCTCTCTTGCAAAGGAAGTTAATGCAATTTTATCAAGTGCAGCAATAGTAAACATTAGTTTATTCTAGAGATTCATAAGGCATGGTCTTACACAGGAAAATATATTCTCTCTTGCAAAGGAAGTTAATGCAATTTTATCATGTGCAGCAATAGTAAACATTAGTTTATTCTAAAGATTCATAAGGCATGGTCTTACACAGGAAAATATATTCTCTCTTGCAAAGGAAGTTAATGCAATTTTATCATGTGCAGCAATAGTAAACATTAGTTTATTCTAGAGATTCATAAGGCATGGTCTTACACAGGAAAATATATTCTCTCTTGCAAAGGAAGTTAATACAATTTTATCATGTGTAGCAATAGTAAACATTAGTTTATTCTAGAGATTCATAAGGCATGGTCTTACACAGGAAAATATATTCTCCCTCGCAAAGGAAGTTAATGCAATTTTATCATGTGTAGCAATAGTAAACATTAGTTTATTCTAGAGATTCATAAGGCATGGTCTTACACAGGAAAATATATTCTCTCTTGCAAAGGAAGTTAATGCAATTTTATCATGTGCAGCAATAGTAAACATTAGTTTATCCAAGAGATTCATAAGGCATGGTCTTACACAGGAAAATATATTCTCTCTTGCAAAGGAAGTTAATGCAATTTTATCATGTGTAGCAATAGTAAACATTAGTTTATCCAAGAGATTCATAAGGCATGGTCTTACACAGGAAAATATATTCTCTCTTGCAAAGGAAGTTAATGCAATTTTATCATGTGTAGCAATAGTAAACATTAGTTTATTCTAGAGATTCATAAGGCATGGTCTTACACAGGAAAATATATTCTCTCTTGCAAAGGAAGTTAATGCAATTTTATCATTTGTAGCAATAGTAAACATTAGTTAATTCTAGAGATTCATAAGGCATGGTCTTACACAGGAAAATATATTCTCTCTTGCAAAGGAAGTTAATGCAATTTTATCATGTGCAGCAATAGCAAATATTAGTTTATCCCTGATATTCATAAGGCATGGTCTTACACGGAAAATATATTCTAACAAGTGGGCTAACACCATTCTTATATGCCACCATTATGTATCGGACCTAGGACCTTCCACCCATCAAAGGCAAGTGTGCTACGAAATTATTAATTTGATTTCTGCTTTCATCTAGACTTTATATTTTATATGTCTAGAGAAATAAAACTGTAGACAACATTTATCAATTATTTAAATCAGTTTTAGAATTTTCTACTATGCTTCCATTCATTATTCAAGTTATTGATTAAAACTTAGTTGAATTCTAGCTCTTTAAGTGATTAATCATCAAAAAACAATTTATGGAATTTTAAGGAATCTATAGCAATTCACATTTTATAAATTAAAACAGTTTTGGGAGTGCCCACAATTCATTATTGTTTATCAAAACCTCTATGATGTTTTACAAGAAATTGTAATCATAATTGTAATTGTAATTCATTAAATTGTAATTGTAATTCATCTGTCTTTTTTCCTTTTATGATTGTTTACATCTGTTAGAGAGACATAATTGAAAATTTCTATGAACTAAAACTGCATGACTGTTGATTTGTGTTTGGACTGAAACCTTCTTCGGAGCCATGTGTAATTACAAAAATTAATCTAGCATATTTGATTTATTTACTTTTATGAATGTTTACATCTGAAAGGGACACGTAATTACAGATTTCTATGAACCAAAGCTGCATTATTGTTGATTTGTGTTTGGACTAAACCCTTCTCCGGAGCCATGTGTAATTATGTGAATTAATATAGCATTTATTTATATTTGCTTTGTTTACTTTTATGATTGTTTACATCTGAAAGGGACACGTAATTACAGATTTCTATGAACCAAATCTGCATTATTGTTGATTTGTGTTTGGACTAAACCCTTCTTCGGAGCCATGTGTAATTACATGAATTAATATAGCATTTATTTATATTTGCTTTGTTTACTTTTATGATTGTTTACATCTGAAAGGGACACGTAATTAAAGATTTCTATGAAGTAAAACTGCGTGACTGTTCCGAGCACCTGTTACAAATGAAATAATATTTGTCATAGCTGTCTATCCTGCTGGTTAATTTGCACTTACAATCTCTTTTGTTTTTGTTCAAACAAGTCTTACAAAGCTTGAGTTTGTTGTTATTTCAATCAGCATAGTGCTAAAAACATAACAAGTTCATTATTAGAATCCCACTTCCATTCATATTGGTAATGATTGTTAATTGTTTCTACAAACTTTCAAAAACTATAAGTCTGCCAGATGTCTTCATTAAGGTAAACGTACAGTACAGTCTTTGAATGTTGCCAAACGAAAACATGGATTACTTAAGCTTTTTGTCTAACACTTAACAGAGTAATACGTCAGAAGGAGAACGAAAATGAAACCTAACAGATTCATATACCCAGATCTTATTGGTCAGCTTACTGTATATCGTGGGTGTTGATTGGTTTTCCTACACTATACTCATCACTCACCTCTTTTCTGATTGGCCTATTTCGATCCACATCTGTATATATAAATCTGTTGGGTTTTTGTTTCGTTCTCTTTCTGATGTATTTCTCTGTTGAGTGTCAGACGGAAAGCTTAAGTAATCCATGTGTTCGTTTCGCTATATTTCCGATATTTATGGCTATTTTAAACGTACTGTCTACTGTAACGATTCGGCAGTGGTTCTCAAATATCAACTTTTGTTTCACAAATATTAGTGATGAATAAGGACTTCATTTACTTCTTGATTTAATTATGTTGTGCTACTTCCATATTCCTTCTGGAAATATGAACTCTGTTGGCCTTTTGTAGGCTTTTATGTGAAGTATAAACTCACTTACTCACAAATGGGAGCATTAAACATACTTGAACCTCATTTACTTCCGAATGTAGTGATTTAGTGCACGCTACCGTTCTCATTTTGAAATAAGGCCTCTTCTGGCCTTTAATAGCTAGCATGTTAAATATAATCTCACTCACTCACAATGGGCAGCATCAAACATTCTAGGTCCTCACTCATCATTTTATGTAGTGATGTAGTGCATGCTAAGATAGTTGATAAGCAAATACACTTTATATTTTCGTAAATCATTGGTCTATGTGCAAAGCATAAAGGGCCACTGAATAGTTAGACTAATCGAAGCAGTATATTGATAGTTGATAAGCAAATACACTTACTATCTTCGTAAGGTATTGGTTTATGTGCAAAGCACCAAGGCCCCTCTGAATAGGTAGACTAATCGAGCAATGCAACCCTAGTCCTTCCTATCGATGTGACCATACCTCGTGATTCCTTTGTCTTTTTGGCTGGAATTATAGAGAGCAAATTCTCTCCTCACGCTTTCTAGCAGGTCTGAATGTGGTTTCAAACCTAGGACTCTTTTTAACAAGGACTGGTCTATCTACTCGGCCATCCCTACCTTGCTTCCATACCTCTTGCTAGAAATTAGGACTCTTGTGACTTTCCGTAAGCCAGCACCTAGCACCTTAGATATAATCTCAACTCAAATACAAATGGGCACATCAAACATATTAAGACCTCTTCTACTACTATATGTAGTGATGTAGTGCATGCTATCATACTCCTGGTGGGAATAAGGCCTCTTGAGGCCTTTTGTACGCTAGTACGTTAAACACAAACAAACTCACTACTCACTCACTCATACTATTATACGTAGTGATGGCATACATGACACCGTACCCCTGTTGGAAATGAGGCCTCTTGTGTCCTTTTGTAGGCTAGTACATGAAACATACTCACTCACTCACACTAATATACGTAGTGATGGCATGCATGACACCGTACCCCTGTTGGAAACGAGGCCTCTTGTGTCCTTTTGTAGGCTAGTACATGAAACATACTCACTCACTCATACTAATATACGTAGTGATGGCATGCATGACACCGTACCCCTGTTGGAAACGAGGCCTCTTGTGTCCTTTTGTAGGCTAGTACATGAAACATACTCACTCACTCATACTAATATACGTAGTGATGGCATGCATGACACCGTACCCCTGTTGGAAACGAGGCCTCTTGTGTCCTTTTGTAGGCTAGTACATGAAACATACTCACTCACTCATACTAATATACGTAGTGATGGCATGCATGACACCGTACCCCTGTTGGAAACGAGGCCTCTTGTGTCCTTTTGTAGGCTAGTACATGAAACATACTCACTCACTCATACTAATATACGTAGTGATGGCATACATGACACCGTACCCCTGTTGGAAACGAGGCCTCTTGTGTCCTTTTGTAGGCTAGTACATGAAACATACTCACTCACTCATACTAATATACGTAGTGATGGCATACATGACACCGTACCCCTGTTGGAAACGAGGCCTCTTGTGTCCTTTTGTAGGCTAGTACATGAAACATACTCACTCACTCATACTAATATACGTAGTGATGGCATACATGACACCGTACCCCTGTTGGAAACGAGGCCTCTTGTGTCCTTTTGTAGGCTAGTACATGAAACATACTCACTCACTCATACTAATATACGTAGTGATGGCATGCATGACACCGTACCCCTGTTGGAAACGAGGCCTCTTGTGTCCTTTTGTAGGCTAGTACATGAAACATACTCACTCACTCATACTAATATACGTAGTGATGGCATACATGACACCGTACCCCTGTTGGAAACGAGGCCTCTTGTGTCCTTTTGTAGGCTAGTACATGAAACATACTCACTCACTCATACTAATATACGTAGTGATGGCATACATGACACCGTACCCCTGTTGGAAACGAGGTCTCTTGTGTCCTTTTGTAGGCTAGTACATGAAACATACTCACTCACTCATACTAATATACGTAGTGATGGCATACATGACACCGTACCCCTGTTGGAAACGAGGCCTCTTGTGTCCTTTTGTAGGCTAGTACATGAAACATACTCACTCACTCACACTAATATACGTAGTGATGGCATGCATGACACCGTACCCCTGTTGGAAACGAGGCCTCTTGTGTCCTTTTGTAGGCTAGTACATGAAACATACTCACTCACTCATACTAATATACGTAGTGATGGCATACATGACACCGTACCCCTGTTGGAAACGAGGCCTCTTGTGTCCTTTTGTAGGCTAGTACATGAAACATACTCACTCACTCATACTAATATACGTAGTGATGGCATGCATGACACCGTACCCCTGTTGGAAACGAGGCCTCTTGTGTCCTTTTGTAAGCTAGTACATGAAACATACTCACTCACTCACACTAATATACGTAGTGATGGCATGCATGACACCGTACCCCTCTTGGAAACGAGGCCTCTTGTGTCCTTTTGTAGGCTAGTACATGAAACATACTCACTCACTCACACTAATATACGTAGTGATGGCATGCATGACACCGTACCCCTGTTGGAAATGAGGCCTCTTGTGTCCTTTTGTAGGCTAGTACATGAAACATACTCACTCACTCATACTAATATACGTAGTGATGGCATGCATGACACCGTACCCCTGTTGGAAACGAGGCCTCTTGTGTCCTTTTGTAGGCTAGTACATGAAACATACTCACTCACTCATACTAATATACGTAGTGATGGCATGCATGACACCGTACCCCTGTTGGAAATGAGGCTTCTTGTGGCCTTTCGTAGGCTAGTACATGAAACATACTCACTCACTCACACTAATATACGTAGTGATGGCATGCATGACACCGTACCCCTGTTGGAAACGAGGCCTCTTGTGGCCTTTTGTAGGCTAGTACATGAAACATACTCACTCACTCACACTAATATACGTAGTGATGGCATGCATGACACCGTACCCCTGTTGGAAACGAGGCCTCTTGTGTCCTTTTGTAGGCTAGTACATGAAACATACTCACTCACTCACACTAATATACGTAGTGATGGCATGCATGACACCGTACCCCTGTTAGAAACGAGGCCTCTTGTGTCCTTTTGTAGGCTAGTACATGAAACATACTCACTCACTCACACTAATATACGTAGTGATGGCATGCATGACACCGTACCCCTGTTGGAAACGAGGCCTCTTGTGTCCTTTTGTAGGCTAGTACATGAAACATACTCACTCACTCACACTAATATACGTAGTGATGGCATGCATGACACCGTACCCCTGTTGGAAACGAGGCCTCTTGTGTCCTTTTGTAGGCTAGTACATGAAACATACTCACTCACTCACACTAATATACGTAGTGATGGCATGCATGACACCGTACCCCTGTTGGAAACGAGGCCTCTTGTGTCCTTTTGTAGGCTAGTACATGAAACATACTCACTCACTCACACTAATATACGTAGTGATGGCATGCATGACACCGTACCCCTGTTGGAAACGAGGCCTCTTGTGTCCTTTTGTAGGCTAGTACATGAAACATACTCACTCACTCATACTAATATACGTAGTGATGGCATGCATGACACCGTACCCCTGTTGGAAACGAGGCCTCTTGTGTCCTTTTGTAGGCTAGTACATGAAACATACTCACTCACTCATACTAATATACGTAGTGATGGCATGCATGACACCGTACCCCTGTTGGAAACGAGGCCTCTTATGTCCTTTTGTAGGCTAGTACATGAAACATACTCACTCACTCATACTAATATACGTAGTGATGGCATGCATGACACCGTACCCCTGTTGGAAACGAGGCCTCTTGTGTCCTTTTGTAGGCTAGTACATGAAACATACTCACTCACTCATACTAATATACGTAGTGATGGCATGCATGACACCGTACCCCTGTTGGAAACGAGGCCTCTTGTGGCCTTTTGTAGGCTAGTACATGAAACATACTCACTCACTCATACTAATATACGTAGTGATGGCATGCATGACACCGTACCCCTGTTGGAAACGAGGCCTCTTGTGGCCTTTTGTAGGCTAGTACATGAAACATACTCACTCACTCATACTAATATACGTAGTGATGGCATGCATGACACCGTACCCCTGTTGGAAACGAGGCCTCTTGTGGCCTTTTGTAGGCTAGTACATGAAACATACTCACTCACTCATACTAATATACGTAGTGATGGCATGCATGACACCGTACCCCTGTTGGAAACGAGGCCTCTTGTGTCTTTTCGTAGGCTAGTACATGAAACATACTCACTCACTCATACTAATATACGTAGTGATGGCATGCATGACACCGTACCCCTGTTGGAAATGAGGCTTCTTGTGGCCTTTCGTAGGCTAGCATGATCAACATCATGGACTGGCTCACTCAGACCATTCGTACCGTTCACACTCACCGAGAATTGTAGGTTACTTATAAAAAATCACGTACATAAAACGAAGCTCAGATCACCTGACACGGCTTTGTGAGTCGATCAGAACTGCTAGACAATTCATGCGCAGTTTCCCTTCCGCGTGTAAGAGCTGTGACCCAAAATACATCTTGGCTTGATTGTAAACTACAGTTTGTTTACCAGATTATAGATCCCGGCTTTTTACCGTTACAGCTCCATGCATCAACTGAGCAGGGAGAAATGGTTCGACACGAAACTGGTTTTTGGGCTCTGCATTTTAATTAGTGGTCCTGCAAGACCTATCTATATCTATCTATAAAACTTTGTAAAGAAAAATTCCTCACGGAATTAAAGCAAAGGAGTCCAAGACCTCAAATTAAATTAGATAAGCATTACAAATTCAAAAAGTTAGAGTTAATTAGAAGGTAATGAATAACAAACGTTGGAAATATTTACGTCATTTTACAATATCACGCCGAAAAAAATCGCAAATTCACGAATCACGGACGTGAAAGAATTTATTTCGCGCATTGTGAAAAATTACGATTTCTTGAGGCATAGCTGGCGATTTTTTTCACTTTTCGGTTATAAATTTAGAAAATGGAATAGAAACTACACTGCTCTGAAATCCATTAAAGAAGAGCAAAAGGGTTTTTATCATTGCTTAGAGAAAAAAGAAGGCATTGCAAGCTGGCTGTTCTTAAATATTTCTCTATTTCAAGCCTGAAATGTTCTTAAATCATTCTTACTTTTGTAATGGTTTGGAAGCCTTCTTTGCTATTAGTAGTGTTAATTTTTGCGAAGTTTGAGTCTCTTCACCATCTGACGTTATCTGTGTGCAGCCAATTTGCTTGTTTTATAATTATTTCTTAGTCTTATGGTTATTACATAAAATTTCCATATTGAGCCAAAAATAGTCAGCTTCGGTTTATTCTTAGCTTGTTCTCAAGTTCTGGCCAAATTTGAGGCTGGTGTTCTTATAAAATTGTTTTTATAAAAAAAAGAGTGTATAAACTCCCTCTCGAACTAAGTCAACGTTTTTGTAGACATTGCGAGAATGAGGTGCATTTTCTCGTTGATTACGCTGTCTATGAATTGAAAAACTCTGTTTTCTTGAATTCGATTTAAAAACTTCACCCTACTTTGCTAATGACGAATGAAGATGTGAACTACCTGGAGCTCTTTGGAGAATTTCTTTATGAAATTTATAAAAAGTATCTAGAGAAAACTTCTTACTGTATTGCATTTTCAATTGGTACAAATTTCTTACGAATCAGCATCTGCTGTATGGGCTACCTACCCTCTTTAAAGAAATAAAATCAAATCGAATCAAATCAACTGTAATGTCTAATTTTCAACCTTTATTCGTATTCTTCTCCGCCTTATCGTAATCATTGTAAACTCTTTAGTTTGTAGTTTAATTCAATTAGACCATGTATCTTATGATATTGAGTTGAATTCATGAACAAATTCACACAGTAGCCCAAGGAATATCGGAAATCAAGTGTCACGCGCAAAACGCATTTCACGCTTTCCCCAATAAAAACGGCTTATAACGCATAACGCATAAAAATGAAGCGGGGCCTCTGAATGATAGTTGGAAGCAAGTTACAAAATGACCCATAACTGCACTCTGCGTAGCGGATTGAACGACAGAGTATTCTCCTCACAGGAAACACAACGTAAACAATTCTAATTTCCTTGCATCCACTTCATCTTGGTAAATGTTTGTTGAGATAATCTGTGACCCACGAATCGAGGGATGTGCGGGTCACAGTGGAAGTGAACGCAGCTTGCACCGTGCGGTATAAAAGCAGGCTCTCTGGACCGTTAGTTTGCCTTTCTGCAACTCCACCAGTGGTTGCAGGTGTTTTCAAGATCGGAAGGCCGAAAAGAAGGACACTGCTGCTGTCGAGATGAATGCGACGACGCTAACTCTTGCTACGACGATCGTCACGGCTGTGTACAATGCGTCAGTCGTCAACAATGGAAGCAGTAAGGACGCCGATATGGCAAGACTCCTGCGTCGCAACCACACGAGTGGAGAAATGTGCATTCCCTTGGCAATTCATCAGTTCCCCGAAGACCTCATTGGCGAAGAAAACCGGGCGAATGGTGGCGTCCTCATCCACATATTCGCCGCTGTCTACATATTCGGTTGCTTGGCGTATTTGTGTGATACGTATTTCGTGCCAGCTCTTGAAGTTCTGACTGAGAAGTTGAACATTCAGCCAGAAATTGCCGGTGCGACGTTCATGGCGATAGGCAGCTCGTCGCCAGAGCTCTTTACGTCAATGGTGGGGGTCTACGTCGCAGAGGACGACGTTGGCGTAGGGACAATCATCGGATCGGCAGTCTTCAACATCCTGTTTGTGATTGGGTGCTGCATCATCGCTTCCCCCAGTATCCTTGTGATTGACGTCTACCCCATCGTTCGGGATGCGGCTTTTTACACCTTGGCTCTAATTCCGTTGGCTGCCATCTGCATGGACGGGGAAGTGGACTGGTATGATGCGGTGTCGCTGGTTCTTCTGTATGCCCTTTACATCTTCATGATGTACCACAGTGTCAGGTTGGAGAAGGCCTTTTACAACCTCTTCCCGATGGCGAGACCGGAAGAGAAAGTCGAGACCACGCCTATGTTATCTAAAAGCAGCGAGCAGAAAGCTGATTCAGCTCAGCTCAAGGCCTTGGAAGCATGCAAGCAAACGGATATTTCCACAGAGAATGGGCATGCGCAGTACATCACCAATGGCAACCAAATTCAAGTGACAATAACCGAGGCTCTGTGTGAGAAGGAGGAAACCGAGTCTTGCTATGCTGACCTGTATCCCCCGGAAAGGAGAAGCTTGAAGGTTCTCTGGTTCTTTGGACTTCCCATCATCGTTCTTTTCTGGCTGACCATTCCGGATGCCAGCAAGCCTAGATGGAGAAACTGGTTCCCGCTGACGTTCCTCCTCTCCTTGGTCTACATCGGGTTGCTGTCTTACTTGCTTGTCTACATGGTGACGATTATTGGCTACACGTTCGGCGTTCCAGATATCGTGATGGGTCTGGTGCTCATAGCGTGCGGTGCAAGCGTGCCTGACGCTCTGGCTAGCATCATTGTGGCGAGACACGGCAAAGGCAGGATGTCCATTTCCAACTGCCTTGGCAGCAATGTTTTCGACATTTTGCTCGGCCTAGGCCTTCCCTGGATGATGAAGACGCTAATAACGGATCACGGCGAGGCTGTTCCAATCATGAGTGGAAGCATCAAGTTCACGGTATTCATCCTCATTGGCAGTGTGGTTGCCATGTTGTTCGTATTCTGGATAAGCAGGTGGAAGTTGAGGTGGCCGGCCGGGCTCATGCTCATCGTGTCCTACTTGGGGTTCATCACGGTATCTTGCTTGTTCGAAATGAACGTGTTTGGGAAGTTCAATTTGCCGCAATGTGACTGACATGGAAGCGAGACTGGCATGAAATGGAGATTGATATGAAATCGATACTGTTACTGACTGAGGATCTGATACATAACTGGTTGCACTGAGATTCTGACTGAACCTCAAGAAAATTCAAAATATGGCTACATGCTTCATATTGCAAAAATGAATCTCGCATCTTATTTATACAATGTAGAACTATTTATTAGTCTTATTAACTTACTAACCAAAAACAATTTAACGTTCATCTTGAATTTCTAACTTATTCTTAATGATTACAGTTCGTGACAGTTGTCCATGGCTTAGAATATCTATTTGTTCAAGCATTAAATTCAAGAAATTTTTGAACTGCTCTGACTTTTCAGCTCGTACATCTCCTCGTAGCATGATAATTGGTAACGTTTGGTTTCTGTTCTCTTTTTGATAAAATGCGATGATGGGTGTCTTTTATTAAAGAAGACTTTTTCAAATTTTATCAATAAGCAATCAGGGCTGAAATGTTCAAAACAACAAGCAACTCTAGGCAGGGGCACACTTCAGGGGGGTGAGGGGGGTGTCAAATCCCCAAGCATACCCAGTCGGTCCCAAATTTTTAAACAATGGCAATTATAGTTTTGTTGAAATCGTTCTTAGAATGAAATTTATGGACTAACAATTCTTACTTTTGACTTCTCAAAACATTAGTCTCTCTCAATGGACTACATGATTAAAAGTGACATACAGTATAGAATTTCACTAATAGATCTTCAATTTCAAGTAGTGGTCTTGCTTGCACTTGAAAAAAGTATCAGAGGGTTAAAGACTTGGAGTGAACCTTCAAAATGGCATTTTCCATCTATTCACGCATCAAATGTGTAGAAATTTTTCCGTCGGTGGCAACAATATGCCTACTGAGGTAGGCAAGTAGTACCATTTCGCTGATGTTCGTGCAATATTTCAGGGTTAGTTAGCTCTATGTAGGTGCATACAATTTTCTCAAAAAAGCACAAGTGGCTCGACTTGAAAAAAATTTGATAAAACTTCTCAAAATGCATTCTCCAGTGATCTGAAACATCAAAATTGTAAAAATTCTTCCTTCGCTTGCATCCATGTTGCCGCCTCAGGTAGCAAGCCCAACAGCACTTTTTCTCTGATCATACAATATCCCAGATTCAGCAAGTAAGATGATGTAGAGAAGATTTAGATTGCCACAAAAACATTTTCTAAAAGATGTTTCTCTTTGGTCGCTTTAAAACCTTCATCGATAGGAGTGGTAGCATCCCTTTCTGGGATGGTGTCTACTGCAGTCAGCCCAAAGAAAATATCAAACGAAAAAGTTTGTCCAAAATGGAGACACCCCCCTACACTTTCGTTAAATGTACGCCCCTGACTCCAGGGCTCGATGAAATGAATTAAGCAATTACTCACTCAATCAACTGTGCTAAAGTGCTTAGACTTCTTTGATCACACTATGTTTCACTGTTAAAAAACATAATTGGTTTTTAAAGGTTTTCTTGCATGTAGTACACCATCAATTTAAACGGTTAGGGGAAAAGGAAAATGTCTATATTTTGTTTATTTTTTAAAACTTAAGAAGCAATTCTTAAGCAACATGGAGGGCTGAAGTCCAAAATATTTACGCAACTTTGAGTGCTGGGACCGAAGTCCAGTTGCTTATTGAAAAAAGTGTAATCCACGTTTCAGACTCACACTGTGCAGAAAAATAAATCAAGCAAGATCAAAGATAAAATACTTGGAACACAACATTAAGAAGGATCTGATGAACAATGCTTGAAAGCCTTATCCATTATTCTATTCTGATTTTGAAATCCAGAAATAAAGGGTATCGTCATCAACTTATAACTCTTGATGCTGTATTTGAATACCATTATATATTTAGATGAAAATGATAGTCGTGGACTACAACATAAGAAGGTGGTGTCTGATCACTGCTTGAAAGACTTGTCAATTATTCTGATTTTATTTCATATCTCCTAAATAGAGGACATGGTATAAATGTTCGTCATCATGCACGATACTATAATCATGTATGTAAATTTTTAAAGATGAGAAAAAAGAAGGGATACTGGCTCTCTGTAACTCGAAGTTTCAAAGTCTCAAAGTTTATGTGTATTCAAAGTCTATTTAAGCTTGATAGCACCGTACAATTTAGAAAATTTGTATTAATACTACTCCAGCCTTTAAAATGAATAGATGAATGAATTAATAAGTGAGTAAATTAATGAATAAATATTACAAGATTGGATAAGATACTATGTAGATATGTTTATAGATACTGTATACATACAATTAATTTGAAATACTTTAAACTCTTTTTTGTCCAGTAGCAGGTAGATAGATAGATAGATAGATAGATAGATAGATAGATGGATAGATGGATAGATGGATAGATAGATAGATAGATAGATAGATAGATAGATAGATAGATAGATAGATAGATAGATAGATAGATAGATAGATAGATAGATAGATAGATAGATAGATAGATAGATAGATAGATAGATAGATAGATAGATAGATAAATAGATAGATGGATAGATGGATAGATGGATAGATAGATAGATAGATAGATAGATAGATAGATAGATAGATAGATAGATAGATAGATAGATAGATAGATAGATAGATAGATAGATAGATAGATAGATAGATAGATAGATAGATAGAGAGATAGATAGATAGATAGATAGATAGATGGATGGAAGTAGACATATTGATATATTTTAAATTTTTCAATTTTTGTCCATGCATCACTATGATATATTTTGTGATCCGTTGTAAAAAGAATTTTCTTTTGTAATGAGCTGTCTTTAAGTCTTTTAACATTGACAAATATTTTAGATGCTGGATTTGAGAATTAACTTCAGTTGGTGAAAAACAAGCTGCTTCTTCACATAAGGCCATTTAAATTTAGCAATGTGGAAATCAGTTGTCCTTCCATGATAATCAAGACGAAGGATCAGTCAATTGATGATGTTTTGCTATCTTTTTCACGGTCTTATTTAAAAAGCTGATAATGCACTAAACCATACGATAGGGCAATAGGAAAGAGAACGACTGATTACTGCTTCTGCAAGTCTAGTTCAAGTAAAACGGTCAATTATCTAAAATAGCCTGGCTCAAACTTATCCCAAGGTATGGAAACTCTTTTGTAATCAGTCTCTGGGGCTACTTTTTGCAAGGCTTTATCCCAGCAGAGGCTGTGCTGCTGCCCTCGGATGTTACTGGAGCTACTTGTGCCTGCATTTGCGTCTTTGGCAGGGAGCTTGAATTACTTGGCATTCGAGAATCGGCTGCATCTGCATGAGAACGGAGAATAAGGAGTACTTTGCGTCCAAATAAACCAAACAGATTCACAGTCGCAATCAGCTCGCAAATGCAACAAATGATGATGACCCGAGGCATGCCATTTCCATCTCCTATTACATAGAAGACCGGCAAGAAGACTGCGAGTACAAGGCAGGTCGCATACATTGTGAACCCAATGTACTTGGCCTCGTTGTAGTTCCTTGGGAAGTGACGGGTCTTGAAGGCGAACCACGTTGTGGCGACCATCAGAGCAGTGCTGTATGAGAGATTCATGAAAACGGTCTGGCTGCTGAGTTCGCAAAACCTCAACGTGTATTCCCTGTGTTTGGGATAGGCCGCTTTGATCTTAGTATTGCTTCCTGTTATGGAGACCAAACCAATGAGTAGGCTGACTGCAGTCAGAGCCAATGACAGAAAAATCTGCGATTTCGGACGAACCATTGCAGGGCGTTGCACGGATGTCTTGGCACTTTGGAATATTCGATATATTCTGTTGATTTTCAGCAAGAGCGGTGCATAGGACATTGTCAGGCTGAAACTCAATGCCAATCGCTGCAAACTGCAGACGGCTTTACTGGGCCTAATGATGTAAACAACTGGAACAATGTACGTCCCTGCGATTCCAATTAGCATATTCAAGCACAGCTCACGTCCCGACTCTCTCACAACACGTGTATTGGAGTTTTTGAGGAACAGGCCAATGACGAATGTCGTGCAGAATACACCTATACTCGAACTGCATGATACGGCTGCTACGACAGGCGTCTTTAAGCCTGGATATTTCACTGGCAAAGTTTTGCACGTCCGACGGGCTGCATCCGGGACATCATTCATTTTGCAAGGAAGACATTTGTTATTTCTAACGATGTCGTTATCCGAGCAAGAAACGCATAGCCAGCAGCATTTCCTTCCGGTGGTTCCGTATTTCATAATTTGGCCGACCGCACATGGCTGACTGCAAACAGATATTGGAGTGTTCCCGTCTCTCCATTTAATCTCGCCCGTCTTCAAATCAAGCCTGCATTTTTCTAAAGGCGATGCCTTATGACCATAGTGCGTCACTGTTGCGATTTTCCTCCAGCTTTTCGATGTGTTCCATTTCCCAATTTGAGCATAATTTCTTTCGTTTGTTTTTCCATCTGCGAAGTAGTTGTAAATTGCGTAATCTTCCGCATATCCATGTTTGGAATTGAATCGGAACACCCTGTCTCTATATGGTTCTTGGAAACACACTTTGTCAACTTGGCTAATCACGTGATGATAACCGGTGTACTTATAGAGCAATTTTTCCTTGCTGTAACAGTGTTGTGCACTTTTGTTTCTGGTTAAGCACTCTTGCTCAATAATCTTTCTGAACGCATGCGCATATGCAAAAACTGCGTTGATGACCGGCAATACCGGTGTGTCCTTCACATACCCGCGTCCTTCTTTCAGTTTTTCTTTGCCTGTGCAATTTTTCAGACTCATCGAGTTACCCTTTACACTGCAATTAAAAATCCTCTCCCAGAACTCCTCAAACCAAACATTTCTCTGGTTTTTTTCCGGTTTGAGGTTAAGGAAATACTCTCGAAATTCCGGCACTTCTTCGTTACGTATTTGAACCATCAGGGATCCATTTGTAATTGACTTTCCTCTTCTAACATATACACTGGTGCCCATCCTTTCACCAAAGACGAAATTCAGATGATCATATTTTCTGGTAGCATTGTCGGCCCATTTGAAAAGCTTCAACAAAACCGACTTTTTCAAGAACAGATAAACGACTCTGATGGCTTTCCGGTCCACTATACGATCAAAAATAGAACTGAGTTCTTCCGGTTTCACGTTTTCTGCCACCTGGGTATCAATAGGCGTACAAATACCGTGCGAGTTCGCAAGATGCCGGAAAATTGCGACACCGGAATTTCCAGTTGAACTGACAACCGCTACGTACGTCCAGTCGAACCGGGTGGCTACGTTCACCAATAATTTCGCAAGTTCTCGATCGGAGGGAACAGTGCGGTAGAAAAATGGATACGCTGTCCGATCTTCTAAAACCGGACTCGATGCCGAATAGCTGATGACGGTTCTTCTGTATAATGAGAACAAGGAAGTTACTGTTTTGGCAGCATCTGATCCCGCAGGGCCAATCACGCCTTGCGGGTAATAGTTGACCGCGTGCGCAATCGAACTTCTACGGTGTTCTGCGTCCCCACACGTATCATGGATCCTGGCAGCCAAAGTTAGTCCGTACAGAAATGAGCTGTTTTTGTTGATCTGGTCGATCGCAAAAAGCATCGCCTCGACCTGCATCAAGCCATTCTGTGCATCGATTGGACCGCATTTCACCCACTTCTGTTGCAAATCATATCCTTCCATGTGAACGTCGAAAAGACCGACCAGCCGTATTTGGCCATTTAGCATCATGTACCATTCTACAAAAAAGAAAACATTATTTTACTGTCTGATATCAGGCACCGTGCACACTGAGAACGGATATGTTTAGCTTCTTTTTGGATTTGCGTCAACATTTTTCCACATTAAAAACGGGGCTAGATGAATACGCTGACAAAAACGGAGCTAAAAAAAAAACAGATAAGTGTGAACGGGTTTCATCATAATCTCATTCATCAATCGACGGTTTTGCAAAAGATGGCGGATCTCATCTCATGCAATACATGACAAAAATATTAATAAACATTAGAGAACGGACACTGATAGAGAGCTCGAGAATAAAAGATGGGTGGACTTGCCACTGGCTTTCATTTTCCAACTTTATCAGATTTGATAAGACATAAATGATCTACAAAGTCCTTAAGGCCTTTGCATAGAGAGCCTAGACGGAAAACTCGTCACCAGATTCCAGATTTCGAAATTTCAAACGAGAAATCAGCAAGATTAGCACTTCTCTACACGCAATCTTGAGTTCTCTAAAACAAGTTTTTCCTATACAGGTGCAAAGGCATGGGACAAAATTCCATTACGAATAAGGTTAAGTTCCAATGTCATCACTTTTGAAAAGAGAGAAGAATTTCTCAAAAACTAATATCCTTCCCCAAGCACGATCCTCAGGATTTGCCTGATGACACGTCTCTGTTCTCCGTTGTAAAAGATGAATATGATACCAGTCTTGCTTGAAATCTTGACCTTGAAAAAATTCGTATTTGGGCGTGGCAATGGAAAATGCTATTCAATGCTGACAAAACAGAGGAAATCATATTTTCTTGAAAAAGAGCCAAACCTACCCATCCAGTTCTTAAAATAGGAAATGATGAAATAAAAACTAGCTCAGGCAAGAACAACTCGTTTTGCTACCACTTACTTTCAGAACGCACTCTTTGAGTGGAATTTACTAGATAGTGAGATCCAAGACTCTGCATCAATTTCACAGTTTAAAGCAAAACTGCTCTCCATTATTCGACCAGTGAAAAATCCAATATACCGTATATCTGGTATCTTGGGTGTAAGGCTACTGACCAGGCTCCGTGTTCAGTTTAGTGCCCTTAATGAGCATCGTTTCAGGCATGCCTTTGACTGTCTTACTCCAGTCTGTATTTGCGGGTTTAAGTAAAGAAAGTTACGAACATTTTCTCCTGCACTGTCCTCAGTATCACGATTATCGCTTAGATCTCTTTGGTCAACTCTCTGATATTCCTGGAATTGGATTTCCCTCCCTTGATGATGAATCGCGTTGTAATATTCTACTATACGGTAGCCCCAATTGTACCATTATGGAAAATACAATTATTCTAGAATCCACCATAACCTTCATTAAAGATACGGCACGGTTTAATTAAGAAAATATGCATTTAAAACAGCAGCAGCCCCTAAAACCTTTTTCCTTTTTTCTTTTAGGTACGCACCTATTTTGTTTGTCTTTCTTTCTTTTGCCCTGTCTGTTTCTCGTCCTTAATGATTTCATTAATTTTATTTTATAATTGAAAATTGTAAGTGCCATCCATAGCTAGAACTCGGTGACCCAGTGTCTTTTTTGGCTATGGATAGTGCACTGTTGTATTACAAGTAATTTTGAGTTTTTAGTTTTAATGATATAGAAAAAAAAATCCTCAGGAAGATGAGCGACCTGAATTTCTCATTTTGTCTGTAAAACTAAATTCGTTGATTACATCTGTTGATTCTGATAAAATTGTTCCGTTTACAGTATTTAGTAACCTTTATCTGTTTCTTGTAGCTGCTTGTTTAATTTGGTTTTGCTATTTTTGATTTACCTAAAGCTTTGTATCTAGTAAGACATTGTAGTAGTTAATTATTTTCTTAAAATTTGTATTTAGCCACGTATGCATTGTAAACGGTTAAGGGCCATCTCGGCCTACATACCTGTGAAAAAAAAAAAAAAATCTGTTTGTTTTTATTATTCAATTTGAAGCTGATGTAATTTCGTGCTTACAGATTATAAACTGCAATGAATGAACATGTTCCGGAGCAACGCGTAACAAACAAAATTGCGATGGCCAAAATCTTTCGTAGCTGTAATTAAACTGCACAGTTTATTAGCAATGCATTAATAAGGGGCGTATTGTTATCACACGTTGGTCAGAAATGAAATGTGCCTTTAGTTTCAGAAAGATCCAAGCCCACAAACAAACCGAAACCGTAGTATATGAAGAAAACGAGGTTAAAACTTTGCTAAATGTAATAAGATATTCGTACGAATCATACAACCTCAATCCACTGAGCCTTAAGTTAATTTGAGAGAAGATTAGTTTTTTTGGTAATGTAATATCTACTTTATAGAAGAAGTAATTCTCAAAAAACATACATGTTTAAAATGATTGAGGAAAGATTATCTTTTTTTGAATGTAATATCTACTTTATAGAAGAAGTAACCCTCAAAAAACCAAACGTGTTTTACTGTGACTCCGAGTTTCGTGCTTCTATACTCATGATACAGACAATACGCTTCAATTGATATTGTTTGGTATAGTCTACCTGATGACTGAAGAAGCGCGAAACTCTAAATCATAGAAAAACATGTCTTTTTTATTGAGTGTCACCTCTTCTATAAACAGAGCACTATCGCCAGAGAAAGCACGCTATACTCGAGTTAAATATAATCACCTACTTTACCTACACTTACCTGTCTTACATTCAATAATTGGAACGGTTTGCAAGAAAATTACCAATCCAACCAGTGCCAGTATCTTCGTTATTGCCATGCTCCTCTTTAAAAGTTTTCCAGGTGACAAAATGTGACGTAAAGTACGTAAAAGAACACCTTTGTTGTCAAGTGACTTCTTCACTCTATTCTTCACTGCATCTTGAATTCGCTTGTTGATGTAATGCTGTTTCTATCATCACAGCCTCGCCCGGCCAAGGGTATTTCACTTTCTTTATTTTACACCACGCTTTCAAGTGATATTTTGCTTTTTTAGTTTCTTCTCACTACGTTGGTGAAAATCTCCAATACTTCGTTGCTGGTTGAAGGTATGAAGTGTTTTCATAGATATTTCCAAATATTTAATCTAATTCGTTTATTTTCGTTGATCTAAAACAACCACTTTCACCACCACCTGTAAAGAAAACAGGTCATTCATTCTAATGAAAATTGATTGATCACTGCCTAAGATCTTAAGGGGAGGCTAGACATTTTTCAGGGGGACAAGATGATTCTATGCTGATGAGTGTTGCCAACAGCTATGTACAGGAACAATCAGTTATTGAGTGAGTTTTCGTCTTTCTCTTGTTTTGCACTAACGACGATCTGTTGTTTATTCTGGCTAACCATTCTGAGAACGGCTAAAAATCTTGAACAAAAATGATTTGGATCATCCTATAAGCTGTTATATTACTATAAGCTGTTAATTTACTATAAGCTGTTATTTTACTATAAGCTGTTATATTACCATAAGCTGTTATATTACTATTAGCTGTTATTTTACTATAAGCTGTTATATTACTATTAGCTGTTATTTTACTATAAGCAGTTATATTACTATAAGCTGTTATATTACTATAAGCTGCTATATTACTATAAGCTGTTATATTAATATTAGCTGTTATTTTACTATAAGCTGTTATATTACTATAAGCTGTTATATTAATATTAGCTGTTATTTTACTATAAGCTGTTATTTTACTATTAGCTGTTATATTACTATAAGCTGTTATATTACTATAAGCTGTTATATTACTATAAGCTGTTATATTAATATAAGCTGCTATATTATTTATATCTTACTATAAGCTGCTGTATTATGTAAGAACTGCTATAAATTTAAGATAAATTGAATTCCATGGAGGAATCAGCAAACAAATTATAAGAGGTGCTGCATACCTTGAAAAAGAGTACAGTGGTCAAAATACGAGACTCTTATCCATCATTGTTCCAACATTCGAAACTTGGGACATTACCTTACTGAACCAATTGTTGACCAAGAGCGCAATAAGAAAACAGATACAAGTACTGCCGAGGACTTCTCTGATTCTTAAGGATTTATTTGCAGTGCATTGGCTGGGCTGAACCAAAGAACATCAGCAACAAAGAAGGCATGGATTCCAAGGAATATTGTGTCAGGATTATCCCTTGTACTGCATCATTTTCAACAGCTGGCAGAAAAGAATAGAATCACAGAAAACGCCGTGTTTTCACCATGCTTTCAAGTACCTGTGTGCTTTTTTTAGTATCTTCTCGATACGTCGGTGGAAAGCTTCAATACTTCCTTGCTAGTAGAAGGTATGAAGTATTTTCATAAATATTTTACTTGAATCTAATTTTTCTCTTAACTCTAGTTTGCTTATTTTATTGTCGTGAATAAAATCTTACTCTTTCTCGCTTTATTGTGTCAGAACGCCGGCGTCAGAGATGCTGAGTAAGGAATAATATTTTATCTTGATTTTAATGGTTTGTATTCAAGAATGTCGCCCTAATCAGATGCTTGTATTAAATATTAAAGCCCACCATACATGTATGATATTTTTGACCAATCATCTCGCTTGTTTATAAAGTACACACCTTAAATTGCGTCATTCATAATCAGGTAAGACGCAATGCTTTTACTTGTTGATAAATCTCTGACGCCCGGGTCGACTAGTGCCATGTGAGGGAAATCTTGTAGCTGCGGCAGGTAGTTGCAACGGATCGATGGTATAACATCCGTGGCCCCGGCTGGAAATAAGCCTCTCAGACTTCCGCAGACTAGTCACGTTAAATATAAATACCTACCTACCTACCTAAAAAAATGTTAGATTTTGAAATTGTCTTGTCTTTTGGCTTCCTTTGGCAGCAAAGTTACTACTGTCTGGAGAAGTCACTAGGCTTGGTGATAAAGTATTCAAACCCGAGAAAAACTCAACTGATTCTATTGTTGATATTAATCTTCACGAAATTTTCATTAGATCAGGATTGCATCGTCAGATTCTTTCAAGTTTCTAAATACCAATGAGTGACAATTTTCAGAAGTAAAATATAATGGTTATTAGCTTTCCTTCTGTAAATCTTTCAAGAGGACAAAAATTTGCAAATTTGAAAAACTCGACGTGTCTAACATAGTATGCAGCGTCTCAATTCTTCGAGATGTACTCCACTGTAAAAACTGCTTCAGCATATGAGGGAGGCATACTATTTGGTGGGGAATTTCAGAATCAGGCATACTCAAAGGCGGGGGCACACCAACGGGCGGGGATGCAACCAGTGGTTGAGTCATTGCTGACGCTGGGGCCATGGCAGAAGACTGAGACATTCAGTATTGATATACCCGAGGCAATTAATTTCATGGCTAAGGTTGTTTTAGGATGAATTTCTATAGATATGACGTAATTGGGAAAGAGGTATATTGGCAAGTGGCAGTGCCTCCAGAAAAGCCGAAATTTTAGGAGCTGTAGACCTCGCATACAAAACTCGGTCG
Organism: Pelagia noctiluca; assembly: GCA_963924455.1. Lineage (NCBI taxonomy): Eukaryota > Metazoa > Cnidaria > Scyphozoa > Semaeostomeae > Pelagiidae > Pelagia > Pelagia noctiluca. Next base: position 1,779,306 of record OZ004332.1, on the reverse strand, counting down.
ACATTCGGTCTCTGGTCAATGCTGTGGAGCATAAAAGGCACATCTGTTAGTGTTCTTATTGCGTTTTACAATTTTAATTTTGAATCTATTTACAAAAACACCGGGCGGTTCAAGTAAGCAGTGACGTCAAAAGTTGCGGGTGGTTAGATACATAACATAGTATGATGTAAATCAGGAGTTTTGTTTAAAAAGTCTGACTGATGACGTCACAAAGATGCTATGAATCAGATATATCGACATATTAAAAAGAAGACTTATGTTGTTATGTGATTATACAATAAACTTGAATAGCTATCTTCAAAACACGAAATGAAAAATGACTATACAGCTACACAAGGGGAGGACTGGTCAGTGGGGTCATCATGCTAGATTTCCGGGGGCCCGTTAGGGACCCATAATCAAGAACAGCTGAATTGTAGTGATTCATCTGCTGGAATGCCGTCAATAATCTGAAACTTGTTGTCATCTTATTTTAAACTTGCGTTCGGACATCTCACATTTAGATCTCACTGATCACATGAAATGGTCACCTTTTTCTAATTACTGCTTCAAAGTCTCGCTACGTGTCTTGCTCACAGTGGCAATTGGCAAGGAAGCTAACCGATTGGCCATTACTGAACAGACATGGGTTGAGTCGCCTAGCAGCTTGAGATGCATGCTCCGTGCAGTTTAAGCACTGATCTCAAAATAAAGACCAGATTGAGCATTCTGTTGTTTCTGGATTCAGATGTTGAATAAATTGGAGCTTGGTGTATTTGTGGTCGAGTATGTGGGGGGGGGGGGATGAATACACCCTTTCACTATTGATCGCACGGAGGACTCGAATCGAGTTATTGAGGTCGCAAATCGTAAAAATCTTGATTTAATGTTTTCATTGTTATTGCCATATTTCAAGCAATTACTTCACTGGAAATAGTCGAGACGTAACTAAACTTGCAAAGTGTTTAGCTAATTAATGAAGACTAGTGTTTTGCTGTTCAATTCCTTTTTAATTGTCACACAAGAGAGAAGAGCTATCCTTGCAAGCACAAACGGTTGTTCGCTCTTTACTAAAAACCGCTTCTTTCGTTTCTTGATCACTCTAGCTCTATTGACTAGCAATCTCTTGCATATGCAAATATCAGATCAATTTTCAAAATTAAGAATCCTTATTCTTCAATAATGATCTTTTGAAAGTTCTTCTTTTTCTCTCTCTTACTTTCTGCAAAATACGAATGTTAAAAAGTGCCCCATTTTTTTATATTTGCCCGTGGGTCGACCAGGTAATGATATTGAATTCTAAATGTACAAAATTGCAAAAATTAAAAGAACAAGAATAAAAATTGCGGTATGATTTCGACTGTTAAGCAAACTTTCATTATTTAGATTTTTGAAACTGTTTGACAAACTGGACTTCTGAATCTTAGCTATATCCTATTAAAGAAGCGAATAAAAAGTGGAATGAAAAGAGCTGTAATTACCAAAAAGGAAACTCAATCCTTTTGTCTCCATTTGAAAAAGAAGTAGTTTCAGTTTGATATTATTCAATTGTAGTTTGGTTTTTTTGAACTACGTTCTTTTTTAAGAGAGCAAGTATAGTTATCCAGAAATATCGGAAACATAATGAAACGAACACATAGATTGCTTAAGCTTTTCGTCTGACACTCAACAGAGTAATACGTTAAAAAGAGAACGAAACAGAAACCTAACTGATTAATATACCTAGATGTGGTTCGAAATCGGCCAATCAGAAAAGAGGTGAATGATTGGTATGGTGGGGGAAACCAATCAGCATCCACGATACAGTGAGCTGACCAATAAGATTACTTTAAGAGTCCTAAGGCGAAAACAAAACCTCTTTCCGTCTACACAATAAGGGATCCCTAGTTTTTATGTAGACAGATCACAAAATACCTAAGGCTGAAATACACGATCAGTTTTTTCGTCAGTTTTTTCGTCAGTGTTTCCTCTTCAGTCAAAATTTGAGACGTTTCGTGACGTTTTGTGAAATGTAGATTTTGCTTTGCCAATTATTCGAAAACATTTTTCTCTGTAGGCTTGAGCACAATAACCCTAACTCCCTAACTACAGTGGCGGGCAAAAGAAAGGTCAAAGTGCCCTTATTTCCATAATGGTCTTGGTAGAGGCGTGGATTGGGAACAAAATATAAAGAAGCAAAAAGTAATAAATAGATTGATTTTCGGGATAATCCATTACTAGACACTAATGATGAGAGTGGTATACGTTATCTTCTTCTGTCTGAAGTTTTTGCAAAGAACTTTTCAAAGCATGTGTTTGGAAGCATTTAGATTGTTTGTATATCTTAATGCAGTTGGCAGAGCATTCCGATTTGTTGGCTCCAAGAACGACAAGTTTTCCTAAATTTTACTATTTCGAAATGGAAAAAGTTAGATAGGTAAGTGTAAGGTAAGTTTAACGTGGAAAATGCCAGATGCCTTTTTCTAACAGGGAATGGGACCCCCATTTACACGTTCCTTCCGAAGGTTGATGAAATTAGTTAAGTTTAGTCAACACCTCGGAAGTCCCCCTTCCAGAAATTGACCTAACCGTGACCTTGATTGACCCTGATTTGGGTAGGTATGGAGTAACAGGTTCTGGTGCATACTATACCCTTCTACCGTGTTTGTTGTTGTGGATTGCTTGGCATCCACTCACGGCTCACCTGCTGACCGAGACGGAAACTGAGAATTTCTGGCTGTTTATTTTCCACGAAAGCTTTCTGTACAATATAATGATGAAGCTCTGAAGATTGAACTCAACAGCAAGAAAATCACAACATGGGGAATTCCTGCTGCTGTATTTCAACAGAAAAGAATCAGCCGAAGCAAAAAGAAATCGCCTTCACGAACGGTAGATGTGAAGAGAGGAAGTCAAATCCTAGGCCTAGTAATATTTTTTCTTCTAAGAAAATGCCTGCTGGGCGGACGAAAAAGTATGAATTGCCGAACGAGAGTTTAGGAAACAGAGAAGTTATCATTACTAACGAAGCACAAATTGAGCCGAATAATTGTGAGCATTTAAAACCGACTTCCAAGCTAAAAGAAAAAGTGGGAGCTAGTAGACAGGAAGCTGTGTCAGATACCTCTCCCGCTGAATCACGTTTAGAAGCTTTCTTTCAAAAATATAGTGATAAAGACACGAACTGTATTCTAGCGAGTGGAACGGAACAGTTATGTAAGGACCTGAATCTGGACCCAACTGAGTTTCGGGTGCTTCTGTTGGCTTGGAAATGTGATGTTTTACAGATGTGTCGTTTTACGAGGAAGGAGTTTTTCCAGGGCTGCAAAGCATTAGAGGTTGACTCTGTGAAAGCAATGTCATCAAAACTGATCAAAGTAGAAAAGACGGTTCATTTCAAGGACAGCTTTAGGGATCTCTATCGCTTCACGTACGGCTTTGGCCTGGATGTTGAAGACGGGCAAAAAACGCTGCCTGCCCAGGTAGCCATAGATTTATGGAAACTGGTATTTTCTAAAAATCCTCCTGTTTTTCTTGATGAATGGTTTGCGTTTCTTGAGGAGAAAAAAGTGAAAGGGATATCAAAAGACACATGGAATATGTTTCTGTATTTATTTGAAACAGTTCAGCCAGACTTTAGTAACTATGACAGCGCCGAAGCATGGCCCAGTTTATTTGATGAATTTGTTGCCAGGAAGAGAGATGAAGAAATTTGATTTGGAATGTTTAGTATTTGATATTATATTGAATTAGAAATTTGAAGATAAATTTTTTCAATGAGCAACCAGACTAGGTCGAGATGCTTGAATTTGATGGTTCTTGATATTTTTTCCGAAGAATTATAGTCTACTACCATCTTCTACCATCTTATTCCTAATACGTGACATCTACATGTTCCAATGCTAAATACACTTATTTTTTATGAAAAAGACTATGCTAAATCTTGAAACCATAGTTACTAAACAAAAAAGTTGAATAAAGTTTCTTAGCAAGTTTCTTAACCCCAAGAGATGTTTTTCCTTGACTTAATGTTGATATGAAGAACTTGAAGTTTGACCTTATAAAATCAGGGGCAAATCACCTCAATTAAAGTGTACGAGATTTTTTGAGACTTTTTATTATTTCTAAGATTTACCGAGATTTTTAGAGGTTTTTATAGATTTCTAAGATTTTCAGGTAATTTTTCAATTTTTTTAGGCAAAAATTTGTGAAATTTTTTAGATTTCTTAAAGATTTTTTAGATTTATAAAGATTTTAAAAGATTTTTAGCCGAAAGTGCACGAGATGTTTGAGTGATTTGCCCCTCCATAAAATCTCTCTCCAATGATTCCAGAAAAATTACCAGATGAGATGAGATGCATCACGATTCTGTGCCAATGGAAAGCCTTTTGCGTTTGTAAACATCTTTTTTGTTGAAGACAGCATGAAAGGTTTCTTAACTGCATTGATTGGATTCATACAAAATCTCCTACCAAAGTTTCCTTATTTTTTCAAATCCGAAGAAAGAAAAAACAACACAGCAATATATTATTTCAAGTGTGTAATGGTGATAAAAATAACTACTTTCTGTAAGTAAAATCAGATTCGATTCCCAAAACAATCTTGAAATCTGCAAGACAGTCATACACTCATTTTTGAAGAAACTATGCAAAATATTGAAACCAGAGTTAATAAGCTTTCCCTCTCATTATTGTACGAAAAGTTCCTTTAAACTTTCTTTGCCCCATAACTTATTTTTCCCTAATTTTGTGTTGTTATGAAAGTCGTAAGTTTTGACCGTATAAAATCTTATCCGATGCTCATTTTTTACGAGAAAAAATATGGAAAAGGTAAGATGAGATACGATACGATTCTGTGCTAATGAAGAGCAAGGCGTAGTTTTAGATCATCTTTTTTGCAAGACAACATTAGAAGTTTCTTAACTCTTTTGGTTCCTACAAAATTCGGTTTCTTATAAAAAAAAACAGGGTACTTAACCAACCCATTTGAAAGTGAATTTAAGGAAGCCTTTCAATGAAGAATCGAAAATGCTCTTAAGATTACAGGTCAAGTCTGTTATACTTCCAATCTTACAAAACTTTCATTCATTCCACTAATGACAGGGAATTACTTTCCCGCAATTGCTTGCATCACTTCTTGAAGGTACGAAAGGGAATTAAAAGCACATGATCATCGTAGGGACTTCTGCGCAGTACTTTTTAGATTGTTTAGTAACGTTGGTGGGGTATTTACAACTGCGAAGGTTATTCAGTACTATTGTGAGGTCAATAGCATCATTACTTTTGGAGAATACCATCAGTACTGTAGGATATTCATTAATGCGGAGGGATAAATATGCGGAGGGATACCATCTGCACTGGTAGTCTCCCTCCAGAGTACTGAACTTCAACGCACTGGATGGTATACCCCACAGTATTGATAATATGCAACTGTACTGGTGATATGCCCCACAGTACTGAACATCCTCTAAAAGAATGAACATCCTCTACAAGAATGAACATCCTCCACAGTACTGAACATCCTCTACAAGAATGAACATCCTCCACAGTACTGAACATCCTCTACAGTACTGAACATCCTCCACATTACTGAACATCCTCTACAGTACTGCACATCCTCCACAGTACTGAACATCCTTCACAGTACTGAACGACCCAAGGAGATTCACTGAATTCCAAAATAAAGACATACCCAAGAATGCGCTTTAAAAGCTTTGCAGCATCTCTGGTTTGAGAATTAATGCAGAGGTTGTTAGAGCAGCTGGTTAGCTTCTTTCGTGCATTCCCAAGACTTGCGATGACATTGCCTGACGAATATAATAGAGAATTTGTTGACGAATTTCCTGAAGATCAAGAAGCATCAGATGATGAAACAGATCAAGATGAATGCAATACTGCTTCAAGTACTGGTTCCATCAATGCCATTTATGATTCAGATCCTTATTCAAATCAGCTGCTTGAAGAAGAGAAAGACAACAGGCGTTGTTACGAAAATTCATGCAAATCCTGCTTCTCGTGCGTTTTTAAAGTCCTGTACCAGTTTGGTGTACACAGCACAGCCTACTCAAGTCTTTATTGTTTGTATAAACACATGATGACCCTAGCAGTTACTCAGGTGGAATGTGAAAGGAGTTTCTCTCTTTCGAAAATGATAAAGAGTAGGCTAAGAAGCATGTTTAGCCGAGAGCAACTGGAAGCGAATATGCTTCTGAGCATAGAGAGAAGAGTGTTAAATGACATATCCAACGATGAAGTGATTTCAGAATTTTCTAAGACTTCCAAGGAACTTTCTAGGCTTCTAAACTTTTAATTGCAGAACAGATAAACAGTCGTTATTGTTAACCCTATTAATTATTATTATTAACCCTACTATTATTGTTTACATTGTTGATTTGCACAGAAACGCTAAGGATTAAGTTTGTTGGCTTGTAGCTCAAAATATCAGACGAAACGCTTCCTAATGCTTTTATGATTATATAGCTAATATATAGATACTTTATTTAGCTTCCATTCTGTAGAAAGAGAGATTTCAGTATCCTAAGCAATTTTAACGTTTCAGAAATAGCAAAATCTCAGGAGCTTCCGGGGGCTTTGCCCCCTGGACCCCCTACCAGGGCGCCGCCCTGAACCCGCTAGGCGGCTTACGGCGCCCTCCAGAGCCCCACCTGATTTAGACCTCCGGTTCCGGTCATTGCTTGGATGCTCGGGGCCCTCTTTCCACGAAATTGCCCGGGCCCTAATGTTATAGCCAGTCCGCCCCTGCTGAACATCCTTCACAGTACTGAACATCCTCTACAGTACTGAACATCCTCCACAGTACTGAACATCCTCTACAGTACTGAACATCCTCCACAAGAATGAACATCCTCCATAGTACTGAACATCCTCTTCCTCTACAGTACTGAACATCCTCTACAAGAATGAACATCCTCCATAGTACTGAACATCCTCTACAGTACTGAACATCCTCCACATTACTGAACATCCTCTACAGTACTGCACATCCTCCACAGTACTGAACATCCTCTACAGTACTGAACATCCTCTACAGTACTGAGCATCCTCCACAGTACTGAACATCCTCTACAGTACTGCACTGCACTGAAGTTTCCCTGGGTGATAATTAAATCTGCCTTATCAGAATGAGGATCGAGCGATGCTTCGAGAGAGGAGAAAATCTCCTCAACGTAATACCTCTCTACTGCGACCAATATAGATTTTTTAGCATTGGATAGCAACCAAGCAGAGCCTTTGATACAAGATGAAGTGGTCGTTAATCAGAGGGGCTGCTTTTCGGAGTATAAAGTTTTTGAGGTAAGCATTTGGAAACGAATTTTAGTGGCCACTATTTGGAGATATTGTTAAGGGTTGTGTTGCCTCTTTTTCAGGTTCAACAGTATTGGGAAATGGAGGCTGTCAAAATGATCGTCTGCTAGGAATTCCACTTGTCTGCGAGGCATAACAGGCTCCTTCCCAGAGGCTACAAGTTGAAAAGCAAGCTTGATTCAGGTTTGTTCGTTATTTATTCTATTTGAATCGATTCTTACACATAAACACATTACAGTGAAAGGTCCCAGATTTAAGACCTGGCTCCCGTATCGAAATTAAGATGGTCCTCGCGATAATACATTTAAAAAGCCAACAAATAGCTAAGGAAGTCATAAACTAACTGCCCGTCCACGATAACACATTGCCATACAAAACGTCATCAAATATCTAACATTTGCTTGGCGATGTTCACATAACAATTCAGGAAATCTCATCGGAGAATATCATAAAAATCATCATACATCGTCAGATTTTTACTCCTTGCAAAGTCCTCTAACGTGTTTAAAGATGTGTATGATATATTAATTTCAAGGCAAATTCATCGCTGCACATTTGAGGAATGTAGCAAGTTTGGGAACCATTTTGGGCCATTCTTGAAGACTGTGCCTTCTGCAAGAAAAGCTATATCTTAAGTGAAAGCTGGATCCCCAAGAAGAGAGATTTTTGTGGATCATATTGTGTTAGATCATTCAAAAAGGCAAGTTTGGATTAGGAGATCTGAGAGAATGTCCGTCAATAGACCTCTTTCCCAATTAGGGCATCTCTATTGAAATTCATCCTAAAACAACCTTAGCCTCGACATGATATGAAGCTAATTCCCAAAGCGTGCATTGCTTCTAACAACCAATGAAATTGCTTTGTAAGTGTGAAATTAATGCATGGTTTGAGATTCTGCTACGCATCATGTCGAGGCTAAGGTTGTTTCAAGATGACTTTCTGAAGAACCGACGTAATGTGCAAGAGGTCTAATTTTAAGGGATAAAGATGCACATAAGTATCACAGTGCAAAGCAATTTCATCACTGCATCAATTCGTTATCACCGCAATACAAACTAAAGTTAGGTATGTATGGTGTAGTAGTCCACATGATTTGTTCTTGTATAACATCCTACACATGTCTGATAACGTTTTGTCTGACAATGTTTTATCCTCGGTTTTATCGTGTGAACTGGCCACAAGTAAATAGATCAGGCAAGTCAAAAGCAAAATTATGATATTACACTAAAAAACTACCAAAACTTGGTCACATTTGCAATAATCACCATGTAAATTCAAATTATTTACCTCTTATCTCTTTGGGTGGGCTATTCCATACATAGCACCATATAGCCTAGAACATAGGGATTTCAAACCATTTCATTCAAATATTACTAAATTTCCTTTGTAGTGTTTAGATCGTTCAAATTAAGAGTTGAAGGTTGATTAATTTGATTTCAAATATATTTTCACGAACCTTCAAGGGATGCAAATCATTCCAAATTTTGAAATACCGACGAAAATTGTTTCTCATGAGCGAGGGATTGAAATTACTTGATGTCTCCTCATAGCAAATCTTATGCGAACTCTATGCAATGCATAGATTATCCCTATGCCCTTTTAAGGTATTTCTGACTAAGAATCAAGAGGCGGGCACAGTTGACCTTTCAAAAATGTTTCTCCATAGCTTTTCTCATCATATCTAGTAATTGTTGCTGCACAGCCTGTTGCTGGATGATTTGTTGTTGCAGCAACAACAATATATCTTTATCTTTGGCTTCTTTAGCTGCGTATTCCTTTTCCCTGATTTCCTGCTTTCTTTGCTTTATTTCCAACGTTCTTTCTCTGATATCAAGCTCCCTCTTTTTCAGTTCAATTTCTTTCATTTTCAGTTCGAGTTCCTTTCCGTCATTTACACGCAAGTCCTGAGAGCTGTTATCTTGGTCGGAATCGTCTCTTTCTTGACTACATTTCTTCGTTTTAGGCCCACCTTCTTCACTTCTTTCCCTTGTCAATTCTTCCAAAGCTCTTTTTCTGGCTGAAAGTGTAATCTCCGTTTCCCTCTCCGCGTTTTTCTCCTGCATCTCCTCGTAAATTTCCTGGTGGTCGTGAGTTGCTTCGGTTTTCTCAATGATGTCCCCTAAAATCTCATCGAGCTCCGTGGGTTCAGGAATTTTAGCATCGGAGTGGTTCTCCTCGCAGACTCTTCGCTTGTAAAGTCTCTGCAGCCTCAAGTACCTGTCTCTGACGGCTCTCTGGTCAACGATGAAACGCTTCTGCTTGATTTGGTTCAAGTTGTTCGCGATTCTGTCCCAGCACTTGCCTCGTTCACGTGTTCCGTGCTTGAAGAGGTAGGGCCTTTCCAGCAAGATTTCTTTGCACAGCAACAAGTCGTGTTCCTGGGACCAGCTCATTTTTGGCCTGATTCATAAGAAAACAACAGTAGAGTATGATCAGCGGCACTGAAACGCAGTTAAAGCTCTATTGGACCCTCGCCCTCGGGGGCTCATTTGATTTTTGAAGTTCCAGAGGGGGGCTTATGGAAGTAGGTGATTTTTAAAGAAGGCTTGAAGAAGAACTTCTCCACTCTCAAGCATTTTAAGTTAGAAATTCACAATATTACGATGGAATACATCCATTAGCTATCCCTAGATCATCAATTTCAATCCGTAGTTTCTCTTGTTTGAAGAGGGGGGCTTAAAAGAGAGGGGGCTTAATTGAGCTTTTACGGTAGCTCATTTACGAAAAAACGTACGGTCTTCATATTTCAAGCGTAAGGAATTATTGTGAAGGGAAACTACTGAACAGCCCGTAACTTAATAGCAATTAGCTGAATTGAAAAAGTCCCATCACTCTCTCGTCAAGGCCTGCGTTTCCAGACAAAGATAAAATATTCCCGTCTGGAAATTAGGCCAATAGCAATCTTCTCAAATGATGTAGTGCAAAACGTTTTTCCAAAATTCGATCCCAGAATGCTTTGTACGAATACCTCATCAAGCAACAAGGGTTTTTGCTATTTTTCATAATGTACCTGGGAACCTTGTTTTTTTTCAATATTAGTGGACGCCTAGCTCATTGATTTTTTCTCCAGAAGATCCAGGTGTCTCAACTTTTGGTTTTGGAAGTCTGTCGCCTTCAAATGGTGGTTATAAATGGGTGTGGTCCATATATCTAGGTTCAAAACCATTTTTACCCGAGGGTTTTAGTCATTAGATGGATTCAACATGGGCAACAGAGCATATTTTCCATTGAGGTTGCTAATAACAAATAATTGACTACAGCCATTGTTTCCGCGTCCATTGTATTTTCCTTTGATTTATTGTTGGGGGAGGTTAAAGCCTCTCCCAATCACTATGGCTCTGTGGCCCCTTGGATTAAATCAATCGTTGATGATTAGTGAGGGGCTGCCCCTTCCATCTTATTTGTTCCCAATCTGATCATCAGATATACAGGCACTGATTGTATGCAACTACAAAAGTCAGGCTTTCAATGTCTACAGTTTTCTTATACAAGAAACTAGAAATTTAGCAAAATACAGAAAATATTTCCAGAAAGAAAATTTGGAAAATGAGCACTTGACTTCCATACATGAAATAAAAAATTTAAGATAACAAAAGTGCAAAGATTCACAGGGAAAAACCTTTTATGTATTTATATTTACATATGAAATAGATTTTTCCCTTATAAATTTTCTCAATACTGGGACTTCCTAAATTTTTGGCCACTTAAAGCTCAGTCACTAAACCCAGGCCCATTGAAAGAAATGAAACCCATTCTTAATGAATTCATACTTTTCTACAGTACTTTTCAGAAAGAATGGCTAATTTAATACTAAATGGCCTATTTTTGTGAAATAAAGGGAGTCCTTGGCTGAAATTGACCTATAAAGTGCTATTTAATCTGGTACATATGTTTTTTCATGAGAAACTAAGCTAAATTGTGGTACCAGATTTCAACCTTTAATATGGCACAAAAAGTATTTCTTTGTAAGTTTTTAACCCTAAAACCTTTGGTCCTTACTTCATGTTTATAAGAAATTCGTTTTATTGATTCTCACTCCATCTCAAATATACAAATTGGCTAGATGGGGGGAGATGTGTTACAATTCTGTGTCGACGAATTTTACTGAGCATTTTTTTACATCCTATCTATCTAGTATACGCAACAAAGCGTGCTTTTTTTAAATTTGGGGGGTAGTTTTTTGCGAGGGCCATTGCATTTTCTTTTGAGTATAATTTGGGGGTCTAAGGCCTCCCTATCCTCTATGGCTCTGTGCCCCCTGGGTTTTCCAATGGTTCTAAATTTTTTGTAAAATTATATTTTTGGACCTTCTAATGCACGTCCCTACCAAAATTATCCCAAGTGCCCCTCCCCTCTCTGAACCTTGGGCAGTTGCAGCAGTAGCCAGCAAAAAGCAACTAGTTCTGGTTTAAGGTAAAAGATAAACAATTAATTTAAAGGTTTACGTACGCATGTTGAACAAGTTTCCAACACTGTCCTTGGGACTGCTCTTCTTGCTTGAGATCAAAAGAGTTTTCAGATGCCATACTTGCCATGACGACATGGAAGGGCTTGGTTGTCCTTTCCTTCTCTCTCGACGCTTATTGATGACGACAACTTAGGCCGTATTCCCGCAAACTTCAAAGAGCCCTGCAAGAACCAATGAAGAGTTTTACTTGATTTGAACCAGATGAAATAACTGCAACGAAATAAGAAAGATAGTGCAGCAAGATTTTAGATGTTGGGGCTAAAAGTTACCTTGCGAGACGGCGTTGTAGTTGTAGTATACGACGTGCAGACTTCTACGTTGCAGAAAATGGCGGCTTGCAGGTGAAGACGACACGCAACGTCGCGTCGTGTTTGGAAACAGTGCTGCCACGCACAATACAGTACTTCCACCTACCGCCCTATAAATCTATCCCTACCCAAAACCTACGCAGAGTTTCAAGTTCCAACCATTGTTTCAACCCACAAATCCTAACAAATACACTCTTTCTTTTTTTAAGAATACTTAGATTTTTTCTGAGCCTCAACTTTTCAATTGTTTATTCTTAAATTTCCATTGTTCTTTGGCGATTTTGGGCCTCAATATTCTTATAAAATTTATTCTTATAAAGAAAAAAGAGTGTATTGAAAAAGCCTACGATTTCCCTACAATAAAAATTGTAAAACCAAGATTTTTTCCAGATTACAAATATTTCAAATCTATCCAACGTTTAACAACAAAGAAAATTCATGCCAACATTTCACTCGTAGTTTTTCACAAATAATGCAATAAACGGTATTCAAAATGTTCTATTTGGTCAACTAAAGGGCTGAATCGTTTTGTTTGGGAAAATCTACTTACTAATCCTGAAAAAATATTCAATTTTCAGGATTTCTTCGGTATGTTTTTCCTAAAATTTTTCCTAAAACCTACTAAGTAGTGAAAATCACCACTGTAGGTAGAATTCGCTACGAGTGGCAGCACTATTTAGAAAAGGCAACCATGACTGCCAGGGTTGCCATATTGCAGTGAAAATCCCCCTGCGTGCCAACTCAACCCATTGTATTTTGGAGCAGAAGCAAGTTTTCTGTTACTTGAAATTAAAAGCTTTCGCAGTCATCAGATAGACCATAAACTCTTTTGTATGTTTTGTTTATTCTACGTGATTATTTCATGATTTTCTTAGTCAAATTAAAGTATGATGAAAATATAACAAAATTCATCTCTCGAGATAATTTGTGAGAATGAAAATGACCCGAGTAGGACTCGAGTCCACGACATCTAGATTCGTACTCTTTTTCCAAATCCTGCTTCTCCTCAAGTTTACTCCTGCAACTCTATCCAGTGATGGGACAGCGATGGCCCTCCTGGTGTGAGAAAGTCGTCGCCCTACAGCAGGTCCAGAGTAGTGTTAAAGAGCCCGGATGGGTTCGTCTCTGCATTTGGTGAGTGGTGGTGCAATTTGTGTGAATGAAATGACCTGGGTTCCTCGTACCCCGGTTGCGCAGTGGTAGTGTCGTGGTAGTATACTCGGGTCATTTCCATTCTCACAAATAATCTCGATTGATTTTCCAAATCCTGCTTCTCGTCAAATTCATCTCTATGGTATTGCCTGGTCTAATGTGCTGCATCGTATTGAACGATTTGCAGACGTACACAGCACTATAGATCAGAAACAAGAAATATGATAGTCTGTCTGATGATTGTGAAAACATTAAACTTTGAGTAACAGAGAGCAAGTTTCCTCATGTTTCTGATCTACAACGAACTATTTGAAATAATAGAAGTTTGAATACCAGAAAAGGCACTTAGTTCAGTCCAGTTCAGTTTCTTGTATTTAAGATTCCACTAACACAAACAGATTAAATAAAAAATTAACAATAAACATGCGATTTGATTAATTACATTTACATGTTGACACAAATATTACACACAGAAAAAAAGAAATATAAAGCAATTATTGTATGCAGGTGATTTTCTTGAGGAGGTGCTCTCTCAGTAGCTAAGATAATCGAGGAGAGAACGCCCCCTTTCAAAGGTAAGGGAAAATCATGGATGAATAATACGAAAAGATATTCATTAAACTTTCTTCCACTCTTGAGTACGAGAAAGGCTGCCCAGGTTGCCAATATTCAAGGTAGAAAAAAGTGCACTTTTTGCTAATTACATTTTTTTGAGAGCACGTGACCCCCAGTTGCTCCCTTGGTCTCTGTGGGGTACTAATACTTCTCGTTTCCTTTCTAGAATCATCCAACTTCTCTGGGAGAATATCGATGATGGCTTTGAGATTCACAACCTTCAAGGCAAGCTCGACATAAACAACACTCAAGCAAGTTCAAGAGCTCCAGGTGAGGGGGAATCTTTTCTAGGTATCGTTATCTCTACCCGAATAACACTTGTTTGTGTCTTAGAATGACCGTAGTTGCTACACTTCACGATAAAAGATAGGAATCACAAATATATCACTCGTTATTCCTTTCACGCGCTATAAATAAACCATTATACAAGATCTTCAAGATTCGACCCTACCAGGCCCTATTCATGGCCTTATTTGTGATTCCTATCTTTTATTAGGAAGTTTACAAATTCCTTTGTGGCCTCGTCGAGAGTGATAAGTAACAAGATGTGTGTATTTTTGTCAATAAACAACTTGACGCTGGGTCCAGTCTTTGGCATTGCTTGACGTTTTGCTAAAGACATTTGACTCAGTTACCTACTCCTAACCTAAAATCTTTTTTTGTAATTCCCTAGTAAGAGGAGGCTAGTAAAGCAAACCAAGAGTCAAAGTCTTCACTGAATGTTTTTCTGCAGAAAGGAATACCCTAAATCCATGGCTTGTTGCATATTGGGAAGAGTGCGCATGGTATCACTGTTATCTTTGTTGAAAATCAAGATCTACGAAGGAGCTCTTAGGTATCATTTACACGACTCAACACGCGCAAAGGCTGTTCAATATCAAAATCAGGAAGTTACATAATAAGAAATGAAAGTATCAAAGCTGAACCCGCCTTTTATACGAAGAAGTTAGACTAAAACATACAGCAGAGTCAGAAAGAAGCCTGAAAAACAGCCTTGATAAGAGTGAATGTATTTACTAAGCCTTAAAAGCCTAGATTTAACCACTCTACCCTTCTTCAAAATTTCATGGGCTCGAAACCACCTTCACTGCAAGGAGAGATTTTTCCAGCTCTCTGCAATTCCAGGAAGAGATGCTAAAGGAATCACGAGGTCAAATCGAGAGGAAGGACCAGGGTTGCCGCTTGATTATTAACCTATTTAGTGGACCCTTGTTCTTTTGCTCATATACCAATATCTTACGAAGATAGTAAGTGTATTTGCCTATCAACTATCAATGCACTGCTTCAATTAGTCTACCTATTCAGAGGGCCCTTTTTGCTTTGCACATAAACCTCACAAAGATAGTAAGCATATTAACTTATCAACTATCAATGCACTGCTCTATTAATCTACCTATTCAGTGGATCCTTTCTGCTTTGTACAGAAACCAACACCTTGCGAAGATAGTAAGCGTATTTACTTTTCAACTATCAATGCACTGATTCGTTTAGTTTACCTATTCAGTGAGCTTCTTGTGCTTTGCGCCTAAACTATTGCATTATTAAGATATTAAGCGTATCAATCTACTCACTAGCCAACCAACTTAGCTTGAAAAGGTTCTAGTTATTTGGAAATAAGAACATAACAACTAAAATGAGCACATACGACGCGAAATCTATTGTTTTGAATATGCAAATGAAATTCTGCTGTCTGCAGTGTTCAGTCGCAGCTGGTAGCGTTGAAGAAATAAATAGTTAAAATCTACCTGCCGCGGAATCCAGCTCACCATACATCAAGATATTTCCACCCGCTGCACAAGAGCCGAACTCAGCTCGTATTTTCGATGCTTCGAAATGGTGAAATACCTTAAAGATTGTTTTGGTTGCTTCCAGCTTCGATATGCAGTTATCATCATCGCTTGTTTGGGAATCGTGAGTTGAAGTTTTGTTCATGTTTTGTCAAATTTTGTTTCATTTTAGGCCTAATCGCAGTCTGGCTACATTCGTAAACAAATACACACGATATTGCATCGTAGATCTATCGTGTTCGTGCACAGTGTAGATAATATACGAATCAGCTTTACTTATTACTGGTTGCATGGTAAATAATCTTGAGGAATGATTACTTTGTTGTCGAATTCATATCTTTCAACATTCTTTTTGTTACAATAACTTTAAATTCAATTAAAAGGAAAGGATGTAGAGAATGGACACAACTGAGAGGTATTTCAATTCCTTTCAAAGCGTGCGAAATTGTTCCAAGACAAAAGGATTTTCAGCGATTTTCATCAGAAGAAAAGGATTTTCGGGAAAAGTGTGTGGGATTTCTAGGGAGTGATTTGCCCCTCAGACACAAAACCACCACCAAATGTTTAAATATTTAAAATGCTTCTTCCTGGAACAAAAATGTTCGTATTCCTCTTATATTCGGAACTACTCTGATGATTGTTATTATACGAGGAGCTCGATTCGTTATTATATTTTGTGGTTTTCAATTTTCTCGCCATCCTGAAGTTTTGTACCGATCAAAAATCTATTATACTGCTTTAACGGAAGAAGATATGATAACCATAATGATATATAATATATGATACACGCAACGATGAAGATTGTACATTTACAAGAGCATTGAAGATTGTATGTGTATAACGAACATTGTAACAACTATGCATTTTTCATCCTAGTGTGTATTATATATCATATATTGCTGCAGTTGATATATTTTACGCTGAACACACAGAAATCAGTTTTTGAAGGATTTGGGATAAATGATGGTAAACCAGCTGAACCCCAGAGTGGAGGCAAATTTAATGGGCCTGAACTCTCCAGAAAGACAGCTTATGAACAATAAACAAAGACAACTTAGATTTTACAGGCCTCTGAAAGCCCCGGACCCCCTGGTTTCCACTGCTCTCTACGCTAGGGGTGGAAGGGGCAAGTTTTCACAGGGGTAAGTTGTCACAACCTCTTTTTTGGGTCTAAACAGATTGTTGTCAATTCAAAATTAATGGTACGGTGGAGTGCTTTATGTAAGCTTTCTTTTGATATCATTCGACCCAGCCTCCTGCCATCAATATTTAGACCCAAAAGAGGCTGTAACAACTTGCCACCCTCTCCTACTGTAAACTAGCCTAGCCTTATCAAAGCTTCTTGTTGTGTTTTTTATTTCAGACTTTCACTGCATACTTTCTCCATGACGGGGTGACACATGTAAAAGAAATGGAAAAGATGGAAAGCAAGTCAGCAGCAACTGTGAAAAATATGACTGTGCACGTCAACAGCACTCGAAATTCGCCATCAAAAGATTCGAATGACGCAAACATCGGGACACTTGCGACCATCGTGACGGTGGCGTCACTGAACCTTCTGTTCAATGTTGCTTTACTGTCAAGTGCAGCTTTTCATCACGTCCGGGTTTGCAAACTGCTGCTGGCCTGGCTGGTATGGACTGTCGTTCTAATCCTCTTGATTAGCATCACCATCATTTACTACCTCACCATTGTGGGACATTTTCTCGACGGCCTTCGCGTCCTGATGATATATGGTTGCGGGATCCTTCTCAAACTATTTTGCATTTGGGTCGTTTCATCTTACTACAAACATTTGAAGTTCATGGCCCACGGCCCTTGCCAGGGATATCGTATTGTGTTCAATTCTCGCAACGGGGACGCGCAGTTCGGGGAGCCATCCACTGTGGAGCCATCCATTGCAATTTCATCTCAACCAATCGCTTGCTCAAATACTAACATATCTGATATATCGGTTGTCATGCTCGATAATAGGGCAGAGGATGAAGGTTTCAAATTGTAACCTATCTCTGAATACTAGGCTATGGCCTTTATTGACATTCACAACGTGAATCTATTGATAGCTGGAGCTGGGTATCTTAAAATAAACCATTGTGAAAAAGTTGGTTCAACTCATATCACGCAATGCATGATGGGAGCATCTCCTTAGCAACGTATAGCAACCATAATGAGCGGCAGCAGCTTTACTGCAGCTGCAAACGATTAGGCCACCGTAATTTTTGTAGCTATGCATTGCTAAGGGGATTTTTCTATCATGCCTTGCGTAAGGTGAGAATAATAATAATTATATATGGTAAAAATTTACATTTATAGGGTGCAAATCAAACAATTTCAAATGCACCAATGGGATCCATCTTTTCTCGTAGAATCGTATATTAGTTTAGTTTTCTCAATTTTTTTCTTTAAATCTCTGCTGATATTCTTCAAAAAGAGGCCAGTGCGTTTTAAGGATTCGTCACTTGCTTCTGAAAAAGAGCTTTCCATCTTTCTACTTTAACAAAACTTCTAAAATTCTGCAAGCGACATATCCTGAATGGAAAGGGAATTAAAGGGGAGAGCCAAAAGTTTCTTTCACAGTTTGGCAAATAGAACTCGCCAAAATTACCCCATAATATTTTATGCTAATGGTAATCTACAAAGCTCGATTTTATAAAAGATGATTTTACAAAATGATCGATAAAATTTCTGGTCAAAAGTTTCGGTCAGCGAAAGCTGAATTCAAAAACAAAGTCATCGAGATTTATCGAAAAGATAAACAAAGAGGCTGGTGCTAATTTTGATCACGATTCACTCATATCAAGAAATATCCTGGTCGTTTTTACACTACTACATTGCATTTATAGGTATTACAACCATGGACTGAAAGGTTGAGCCCAGTCAAGACAAAAGAAGGCCAAAGCTAAAATAATGATACTCTTGAATGGCAGGGCAAATGCTTCAACAACCTCGAATGGTAAAATCATCTTACTCTAGTTTATTGGTTATCACGAATTATGCTAATTTTGAAATTCAATTTTGAAATCATGAATTTTTAATGAAGAGCAACAGAGGAAGCTATTTCTATCTGCATATTAATGCAAAGTACTAATCTAGAGGTCGTGGGTTCGAGACCTACGAGTCCCTTTCATTCTCAGATCAAAAATTTTTTGAATGATTAATACTTTACTTATTTATATACTTTACTTTAGTTACTTATACTAACAAGCTGAGCGTTCATGCAAATAACAGAGTGGAAAAAAGAACATAAAGAAAGGGAAGATGTCCCCCTTTGAGTAAAAATATTTTTTTCTTCTTTTTTCACATTTGTTATATTTAACAATAATCTATGGTTTAGGAAAATACAAAAACATCTAATCCTCGGTCAAAATTCATTTGAAAGGAACGAAATACTTGGAAATACCAACCGATGGTATTTTCATAAATTGGGCCATTTGATAACCCTCGATTGGACTCTTGAATCGACTGTACACCCCTGTCAGGCCATAGTTGAAACACCCCCTCTCATTTAATTAGTAAATTGTTTTAATTCACTACAAAAGTTTCGGGTAGCACGTAGCGACTTTCGTTCCGTAGTCCATTGTGTAACACTTGATTTGAACTTTGTAGTTGCCAAGGTTGTAAGTTGGACCGCGTATTCCGGAGAGAACGGTTAAACTGTAAATTGCAAGCTCGAACTCGGGGGAGGTTCCAATGAAAAAGCTGCCATAACTCTTGAACCGGTTCCGCCAGCTGAATTGAAAGGATTTCAGGTAACGGTGCTGCAACGAAAATAATAATTACCATTAGATGATCACAAAGCTCTGCATGGTATCTAGGCTAATGCATAGAGGGAATATTAGACATCATGGTGACCACTTATCATACCAGTTGTCATCAATTACTATTATCGTTTCAAGTCAAAAGTTACTTGGTTTGGTCTTGAGTTGATAGTTGATATGCATACTATCTTTATTATCATTATTATCATTATCACAAGGTTCAAAGATGAATTATCTTAACGATTGACACATAGATGTCTATCCCTTGAAAATGAGAAAATTTTTGTCATATCTACCAAAGAGTTACTGTCAGTTTTCCTAATCGCCGTGTAACCGGTTAGTTGAGGCTCATCGGGTATTTGAGATAAAAACTGTCCAAGCCTATCTTGAAAACATCTAGTGATACCCCTTTCAAGTCCCTGAGGTGTTTTGATAATTAGTTGAACAGCTTCGGGCCTTGGATGCTGAAACTCTGTTCCAGTACAAATTTTGCAAATTTTCTTCGATAGGTGGACTAATAGGTAGACTAGTAAGCAGTACATGGCTAGTTGATAGACAATACGCTTGTATCTTCGTGAGGTATTGGTTTATGTCCAAAGCACTAAGATTCCACTCAATAGCTTGACTAATCTAAGCAGTGCAACCCTTGTCCTTTTTCTCGATGTGACCACACCTATTTTATAAGACAACGTTTTAAATACATTTGGTCCTACAAGGCTGTTTCTGACACAATATTTGAATTATAATCGTCAGCACTTTGACCAGTCCAACATAATCTCAACATTTGGACTACAACGAGAAAAAGTAACAAAATGTATAAGGCTAGCTGAAATTACCTTCATACTTCCTTTGTATCCTTTGTAGGTCAGAGCATTCTTCTTTTCCTCCAAGTAAAACTGCACCCAGTTGTGAAAACCGCTGATTTTGTACGAATCCGTCTCTCCCACAAAAACATGCTCGAAACCTGAGGTATCTTTCACCCTGGTCAAAAACAGAGGATACGTCATCAATGAAAACTATTGTATGATCGAACTAGAAATATTTTTGTGTTGTTTTTTTTTGTAAGGTCTGTATAAAGTTCTCAGGGGCCAGAGGGCGTAGAACCCTGTAGGTGGAGGCTAGCCCTCGCCTTCAGAAGATGAATGATTCTCGCATTTCTCTATCCAGGGCCAAATTTGTGAATTTCGATGGGAGGAGAGACTTTCCGTGAAAAGTGCGACCATAGCGATATTGAAGTTTTCTTCAAAGTGCTGAGGAAACCCAGCAACACAATTGAGAAACCTTGTCACCCCTGCCTGGAGGGCTTATTGAAACAAGATAATATAATTAGGGGAGCTTACGAGGGAAGTTGTAACCCCGGGAGGGGGCAATCATCTCCCATAATGGCTTGACAGGGTTCTTGTCGGTATAAGCGTCTGATGAAAGGATACCCAATGGCAAAATTTAAGGATAGTTCCTAGATTTGTTACTTTTTAGGAGTCGTATGTTCCAGTTGATTGGTGGGATTTTCGTTTAAATACTACCCTGTAAGGATAGTCGACACAATTACACCATCATTTGAGGGTGATTCTTAAAATCTTAGCTATGACCCCTGACTGGACCCCCTTGTCAGTCCAAAATTGGAGTGTAGGGGTCCATCATGTTTAGAAATACGTTATCAGTAGTCCTAAAACAATATTTATACTCGATTGTTTGTTATTAGATTTACCTCGTCACATCAAGTCCCGAAACCTCCTAGTTTTGGATGATTACAGATTTGAGTGGCTTTAATTTAGATTCAGGGTTGGGTCACAAAGAGAATTCAGAATAGTTGAAGAAGCTTACCTCGGGTACCGCTTTCTGCTGTACACGTCAAACCACAAACTGTACAGCCTCCTTCTGAAGTCGGAGAAGGATCGAACTTTCTTTTTCGAATACAAAAAGCGATAAACTAATTTCATGGGATCTGTTGCCAAAACTTTGTTGAGGAAAATCCAGTTTTCTCCAGTTTTCTGCTGTGTCAGTTTCTCCACCCGTCCTACCTCTGGATTGTAGTTGTCAAATAAAGAGCGAAGAGCTGCAAGAACATTTATATCTATAACGGTTGTTGGGTGAGGAGCGAGAAGTACAGTGTATCTCAGAAATAAGTTTTTTTATTCATAACAAAAAAGAGGTGCAATTCTAAATCTTTATAATGACATTTATTACTAATAAACTGTATACTACACTTTACTATGCTATATACTGTGATATATTAGATTATACCAGAGCTACTGCAATCGACATATGCCTCCACCAGGTCTCGATTACTGTGCTAACTTATTGCCCTGGTTTAGGAGATTAGTTAGTGCGCTCGCCTGTGTCTGCAAAAAGGTTTGAGACCCGGTGGAGGCATATGTCAATTGCAGTAGCCTGCTCTGGTATAATTTAATTACCCGTGTTAGACCATGCCTTATGAATTAATGTTAATATTACATGGCTCTGAAGAAGGATTTAATCCGAAACACGAATTAATGCCCCACTGTAGATAAGCCTGGAGTTGTGAACACATCAAGGTTACTATGCCAACTTATTGTCCTGGTTTAGGACATTTGATAGCGCGCTCGCCTTTGTCCGCATAAACTCGGGTTCGAGACCCGTTGGAGGCATATGTAAATTGCAGTAGCCTGCTCTGGTATAATTTAATTACCCGTGTTAGACCATGCCTTATGAATTAATGAAACTTTGATATATGATGCACAATTAGTACATTTCCTGGTAAGTGAGTAATCACGAAACAGCTATGTAGACACGAAGGACTAATTTCTTGTCTCTTAACTAATAAGTGTAAACGAAATATGCTTAACTTAAACTATAGCTATACTAAAGCTTATTGAGGACCAACTTAGAATAAGCAGATCTACAAGTTGAAAATATTACATTAATAAATTAATATTAGAAAAAACTTAATATAAAGCCCAGACACGGTATGAAAGTTTTGAGAGAATACCAAGGATCAGATATGAAACAAAGTAATCACATTTCACCTTTGAAAGTTGGCCCTTCCAATGCAGTTTGCTTAACTGATCGAAACAGGTGACTGAAGATTCGAAACCTTCCATAAGATGCTCCGCCTTGCAAATTGAGAGTGAAGTCAACTCCGTAATTCAACCGTGCCGTGTCAGCTGCCCATATTTGCTTTCCAATATTGTATAGCTCACTGAAAAAAGTTGAATAGGTAGGTAAATGAGAAAAATAGTCAAACGTGGTATCATAGTTCATTGGAAGAAACATATTTACCTATAGATAGTCATATGCCACCACTGGGTCTCGAACCCGTGTTGTACACACAAAATATAACAATGTACAATAAGCTATATATGATAATCGCATTAGCCTGCTCTAGTAGAATTCAATATCCCATGTTAGATCATGCCTTATGAGTTTGCTTTTCCTAAAGTAAAAGCTTTTCGTAATATCCATTCTCAGCGCTATTAACAACTTGTTCCGAAAAGCTTCCGCATATGTATATACATTGAGAAATTGCCATTTTTTACTTTTTTGATTCATTTGTATTAATCGATTTGCCTAACATCAATTAAAACACACGAGACACACTCTGAATAGCATATGTAGTCTTAATATGTTTATAAAGAAAATCAGGTTTATCGCTGATTCTAATGATGGCTTACAGGTCGGTGAACGCATGGCCTACCTTGATGATATGGATGAGCTAGATCCAGACACGGCCACAAAGAAAGCGAAGACGCTTGACAACTTCAAGACGAAGAGAGCCATTCTGAAAACGACTTCAACCAACTGAGTCCGCCTGTAGAATTCAGAAATGAAATCAATTTATCTTATACGTTTAATATAAAAGCTGCATAAACAAAGATAGAGGTTTATTTAATCATACTTTTTGTTTTATCAGCACTGCTGAGAGCTGAGGTGTAATTTACAATTGGTTTTTATGACATGTTTGTATTTGAATTAAACCATTAGAAATGGCTTTAGTTTCGTCCCTGTGTCGTTTTTTCAATTGTTGTTATATCAATATTACTTAGCTTTTATTTCATTTCTTTCATTTTATTTCCTTGATGAACTCCATGAATCAACAACCAATACTAGCCTTCAACATGCTGGCAGTGGAGCAATATTATCACTCTGTGGGCCCGGGGAGGGGGGTACTTCAATATGACCATGGCCATACGTGAATCTGGACTTTGACAAACGGACCCATTCGTATTAAAGGATTTTCAAGGATTTCCTACACATGAATATCAGGTAATTTCTAGCCCATATGCATGAATATCAGGAAATTTATCGTTTTCGTTTTTATCATTTCGTTGGCGGAAACAGAGAAAACGATTTTCAGTCGTTTTGTGGTCAACATATCTTGCGAATGAAACCCATTGGTAAGGAAATCCAAAAAATACTAACCCATTGATCAGAATCAAGCAAGATATCAAACCCATGCTGTACAGAATTTCTGTTCAGTAAAGCCAGACATGTCGGAAACATAATGAAACGAACATATAGATTACTTAAGCTTTTCGTCTGACACTCAACAGAGTAATACGTCAGAAAGAAAACGAAACAGAAACCTAACTGATCTATATACCCAGATGTGAATCGAAATAGGCCAATCAGAAAAGAGATGAATGATTGGTATGGTGCAGGAAATGGTGTACCAATCATTCACCTTTTTCTGATTGGCCTATTTCGATCCACATCTGGGTATATAGATCTTTTAGGTTTCTGTTTCGTTCTTTTTCTGACGTATTAGCTACTCTGTTGAGTGTACAGAACTGAGCTCATCATTATTGGTGGCAATAAACAGTTGCCAATAGTTTCATTAGACAGGATACAAGTAGGTGAATGTACTGTTTCTCCAGTACAGAAAGTAAGGAAGCTTGGTGTCATCTTTGATGAAAACTTATCATTGAAAGATCATGTCAGCAATGTCTGTAAAAAAGGATTCTACCAACTGTATAGACTACGGCAAGTCAGGAAATACTTCAACCGTAACACCTTTGAAGGTTTAGTTCACGCTTTTGTGACATCACATCACATATTGACTATGGAAATGCCATGTTATTTGGACTGATGTCACAATTAAAAAACTAGAGAGACTCCAAAACACAGCAGCTAGATTGATTTTAAAAAAGATTCGGAGAGATAGTGCCACAGAAATGTCGAAAGAATTACACTGGTTACCTATCAGGTATAGGATCTTGTACAAACTTTCATTACTGGTGTTTAAATGCATGAACAATATTGGACCAGCTTATCTAAAGGAGTTATTGATCAGTAAAAAAGCCCCAAGAACTCTTCGATCAACAGAGCTATCCCTACTTGGTATTCCAAGAGAAGAGATCATTTGAATATGCTGCACCTCAAACATGAAACTCTTCACCTCACCTCACCTCACCTATGCGCCGCAGAGTATTTTATAATATAGGGGCGCATTATAAAATCAATTATGTATTATTATTTATCATTATTATGTGGAGGGTATAATCAGCACTGTGGAGTGAAACCACAATGAGTTTAGAGATGATAACCAAAGTGCTTGTGGTATCTCTCCACCCCCCAGTACTGATTGTATCCTTCTACAGTACTGAATAGCCTCCACAGTACAGGATTGCATCCCCCCTAGTTATGAGCACCCTCCAGTGTATTGATGGTATTTCTCCGCAGTACTGAACACCTTTCAATGTACTGATAGTATCCCCCACAGGACTGAGCATCTTCCACATTGATGAACATCCTCAAATGTACTGATGGTATCCCCAACAGTACTGAACACCTTCCAATGACGTGTGGCTGCGGAGGCGTATGACGTGGCCTACCTTCCATTTCTATGTTGTTGTGGCCTAGGCATAAACAAGGAAGATTCGATCTGACACCAGAATGATTCTCTGCCCTATAATGGTAGACAATGACTAAAATGACCAGAAATGGATTGGTTCAACACTTCAGGAATCTCAAGTTTTGCCAAATCCGCCGTATCGAAGGCTCAGAAGTCGATAGATAAAGTTCTTGACATAAAAGAAGACGAGGATGATGGACCAGGACAGGAACCACGTAGGCCTTCTAGGCCGGGTACTGATGGAACTTATCGTCAGAGGGTAAAAGAGGAATCTAGGCCAGTGAAAGATCTTAATAAAAAGCCAAAGGTTTTTGCAGATAATGAAAATGTCAGAGATAAAACTAGAGGTATGTTTAGCAAAGAGCTGGACCCAAAAATAATGACATTTTGAAATAGTTAGTTTTATTAAAGCAATACCATCAATCTGATATGTTAGGTTGATGCTTTGATATGAGATCAAGCATCAAGTTTGTAATTATTTTTTGACCTCAAAACCCGCCAAACAAATTAAAAAACTACTCATTGATTTTGAATCTTTTTGGACTGAAAAGTGACTTCTTTGGCATAAAATTTCAAAAAATGATGTTTGGGGGTTAACTATACACCTCCTAATGTGCACCCATTACCAATTGCAATCTCAGGCTGTAGTCTCCAATCCTATCCGTGTCATTTACATCCATCCAAATTATTTTGACTGATTTTCAAACCCTGCTTCCTCTCAAGTATTATTTGATAATTTCTGAGATCAGAATCTCAGAAAGTGTCAGAATGAAATACAAATTGTTTATTTTTTCTAGGGAAGCCTCATGCAAATGAGAGAAATAGCGCAAGAAATATAAAGCTGGAAGAAAGCAGCAAAGGAGATGAATTTTTTGAGGCTTTTCTTGAAAGCTCCCCATCAAAATCAAATAATACTGAAACAATTCTTAGATCAAAAACAAATCATAGGAAAGATAACTTGACTGGGAAGTCAGCTGAGTTAGCGGTGGGTGCAGCAAAAGATGTCAATTTAAAACCAAAGGAACCTTCCCATAATATATCAAAAAACAAAAATATTTCAATCCATAGCCCACGCATTTCTGAAAAGGTGAACACGACCATAGTTAAAAAAGCGGGTGATGAAGCCAAAGAAAACATTTTACAAGTTTCTGGAAAAGAAGATAGCTCTGTATTAATCAGTAGCTCTCCTGATATTATTCAACATGATAAAGAAGATGTAGATTGTACACCTCAAGATGGTGATAAGAATTCAGTTAGAATAGCTCATGGTACTGAATATGATAACAAGGGATCCGTGAAGAGAATTCTTGAGACTGAAAAAAGTGACAAGGTATCCGGTAAAAGCTGTCTTAGACCTGAAAAAGGTGAGAAGAGTTTAGTTAAAATCTCTCTTGGTGCTGAAAATGATAATGACAAATCAATGAAGAGCCTTCCTGCAACTGAGAAAAGTGATGATGCTCCTGCTAAAAACTTTCTTGAAACTAGAGAAAGTGATGATATTTCTGTTAAAAGCAATCTTGGACCTGAAAATGATAATCAAAGATCTTTTAAAAGCTCTCTTGTAACTAAAAGTGATGATGATTCAGCTGTTAAGAGCTTTCTTGAAGCCGTAAAAGATGATGGGAATCATTTTAAAGGTACTCTCAATACTAAAGGTAGTGAAACACAGATGAGAGAAGAAGGACTTGAGTTACATAATAAAGATATTTCATCAGATCATCCTAGAACTAATATTCAAACAAAAAGTACTCCATATCCTATGACCGTTGCTGACAGTGCAAACGTATCAGAAACTGATAGAGATGATGCTGGAGACAGTGAATCATTGTCCCAACGTGTTGAGCCAGTTAGTTCATCAAAGGACAAAGGAGAAGACGGGGAGGTATCACTGCATAATGAATGTGAATCATTAGAACACAAGGAAGAATCAAACGATATTGGAGAAGATGCTCTTCCCTCTTTGCAATGTATCCCTGATAATCTTGATAATAGCAGCAAAGGAAAAGTTAGCAATAGCGAAGAGTATAGGGATGAAGCAAGCACAAAAGACCATTTTGATATGAAAGGTAATCCAGCAGAGAATGAAATTCTAGCAGGAGATTTCATGATTGATTCTAAAACTAAAGAAGAATCAAACGAGGAACTTGCTTCTGATGTTCGTGAAACTTCTGGTACAGTGGATTCAGATGATTGTTGTGAGAAAACAGTTCAACTCTTGCAATATGAACCTGCCAATGACGAAGTTCCATCTTCCTGCATTTCTTCAGATTCTAATAATCAACACAACGTTCCTTCAATTCCGGAGGAATCTAGAGAAGCCGAAAAAGGGATAACAGATACAGTAGAAGTCAAATCTTATCAAGAGGTATTGATCTATTTGTATAATTATATTCCCAATAGAATCAGTTGCGTATTGATATATAGATAAAGTATTTGACGAGATAGGATTCTTGGTTACAATTTAGACCCATGACCTAAATATATCCTGCCCCTCAATATCAGAGGCCGTGGATATGGATCCTACCAGATCATTTCATTTACGCAAATTATCTTGATAGATTTTCCAAAGTCTGCTTCTTCTCCCAAAGAAGTATTTGGTAAAAAAACCAATCAAGATTGGCATCATGCGTTAACGCTTTATCCACTGAGCTATCGGACCAATAATGATAGCTCAGGTTTTAATTGCAGTAACCTGTTTAGAGAGGACATATCAACAGGAATTTAGGAATTTCTTTTTTTCTTATTGCTGTATATTATTATTTAGGAAATCTCGAGACTAAAAGAGTTGGTGGAAGCCAGAGAAACCAAAATGATTTACCTCAGTAAGGAGAATATAGAATTGCAGGAAGCACTCTCACTTTTAAGAAGGTAAGATTCTATTATTCATACCTCAAGTTCTAAGAAAAATTTTGCTTGGGGATATAATTGGTACAGTGGACCTGGTAATGTCTACAGTGTTGTTGAATATCATCCAAAGTCCTGATGGTCTCCCTCCACAATACTCGTGGTATCCCTCTAGAGTATTGAATATCGTTCACGGTGATGATGGTATCACTCCAAAGTACTAAAAGCATCCTTCCAGATTACTGAATATATTGTAATGTACTGATGGTACCCTCCACTGTATTGATGGTATCCCTGAACATCCTCAAATGTACTGATGTTTTCCCTCCACAGTACTTAATTGCTTAGTTACTTACTTACTTACTCAATTACTTATACTTACTTACTTACTTACTTACTTACTTACTCACTTACTTTTTCACTTACTTACTTACTTAACTTATTCACTTATACTTACTTACTTACTTACTTACTTACTTACTTACTTACTTACTTACTCACTCACTTACTTACTTACTTACTTACTTACTTACTCACTCACTTACGTACTTACTTACTTACTTACTTACTTACTTACTTACTTACTTACTTACTTACTTACTTACTTACTTACTCACTCACTTACTTACTTACTTACTTACTTACTTACTTACTTACTTACTTACTTACTTACTCACTTACTTACTTACTTACTTACTTACTTACTTACTCGTTCACGAGGGTGGTTGAATTAAAACTTTCTCATGATATCCCTACGATTGGATACCTTGTTTATTTTTTCTGCAGTGAGATGAATCAGGTTGAAGGCAACTCGGCATCTGATGCATATCATGGCAGTGAAGAAAGAGAGCAACATATTCAGGAAATACAAGATATTAAGAAGCAACTACAAATCGTCATAAAGGTTTTTGATTTTTGTTTTATTTTGGTTAGGAAAGACCAAAAAGAACATTTTAACGTAATTTACAAAAATGAAGAAGAGAATAACTCTTTTTACGCCAAGAAGTCTTAAAAATCAAATTAAAAGATTAATGATACTAATATAGCATTACTTTTCTAAGTTTTCAATGCTAGTCTGTTTTCTCCCACTTTCTCACCTTTTAGCAACAACTTTACATGAAAAGTTGCTTCTAATTAAGTAGTATTTCAATTCTAAAATATTTGTTTTGCAGGAGAGAGATGATTTGGAAGAGCAATTTATAGACATGGAGACAAAGCTGACAAAAAGGTACTTAATGTGTGTGAATTTCTTATCATGTCATTTGTCTAGTTCAATTGGGTTTCTTAATCTCGAAAGGTTAAACGTTATGTTTAAGGCATTATTTTCAGTCACGGCTCGGTACCCCTAGTTTAGCATCCCTTCCGAAGGACAATGAAGTAAATTGTTAATTCAACACATCGAAGGTCACCCATCCAGATGTTGACCTCACACAACCAGGCTTAACTTCAGCCGTACATTAGTAATTATACTTTGTACAATATTTCTCATTTCATAACTAATTTTCTAGTTCTGATCAATTGGTAGCTGATTATACTGCCGCTCTGTCGGAGAAAGAAAGATCCATTTCTGACCTTTTGATAGAAGGTAATTTTCACTTCTCTTACTTATAATCTTAACAAGGTCTCGCAAAGAAAGTGGTCTATATTACGGTCGATAAAACGCCATGAACAAGAGTATCTGTGGAATAAGAACATACAGCCTGCAAAAGTTTCAAAAACATTCTCCTACAATTTCACTCAATTGATTTCCTTACAATTTGAAACGATCTGTGCCTATTTGCCACGATAGTGGAACTTTTTTTGACGATATTAAGATGATCCACAAAGATATCAAAACGATTTGGGAAGATATCAGAACGATTTACAACGATTTTAAAACAAAAAAATTATTTGCAAAGATATCGAAACGATTTGGCACAATATCAGAACGATTTATCACATTTAAAAACGATACAAAACGATCCAGGAAGATATCAGAACGATTTGCAACCGAACGATTCAAAAATGATTTGGAAAGATATCAAGACGATTTGTTGCAATATCAGAACGATTTGCTACGATATGGAAACGATTTGCTACGAAATGGAAACGATTTGCTACGATATGGAAACGATTTGCTGCGATATTGGAACGATTTGCATCGCTATATTGTGTGCCAAATCCAGTGTACTTACACCAATGAACACTAGTGAACTGAAGTGTGTCTATTGATCAAAATTAAGAGTTCCCATCCAACCACTGAGTATTCATTTTATAGAATATTTAATACATTGTTTCTTTGTAGGCGAATCTTTGTCAAAGCGAGAGTTTAAAAGCACCAATGCACTCAAGAAGCTACGAGAAAAGTTCAAAGCTTTGGAAACAAAGTACGAGCAAAGCCGGTAAGAATAATTTATGCCTCAGACTATTTGATAACTTTTTTATAGATATTTTACAATAAAAATCTAAACCATACGGGCAATTAGAAATGTGGTAGAAAGGGAGAAGGGGAGAAACCTTTCTTTGCCTAATGATGGGGGACAGATCTCATCTGAAATATTGCCCTATTAGATATCAAAGGCTTTTCATTGTAAGTAGTTGACTATCATCTTCAAATATTGTGTCAAAAACAGCCTTGATAAGACCAAATTTATTCACGACGTTATCCTACTAAACATCAAAGGCTTGCCATGATAAGTGGTGACTATCATGTCTAATATTGTGTCAGAAACAGCCTTGATAAGGCCGAATATATTTAGATCGTTGTCCTACTAAATATCAAAGGCTCTAATGATACGCGATGACTATGAAGCCTAACATTGTAAATTTGTGAGCATCGAATACTAATCTTTTTAACTGAGTTACTCCACTTCTCTTATTCAGAAAAGAAAATGAACGAAAAGATGCTGAACTACTTAGACTCGAAAGTAGCCTTAAAGAGAAGGTAGATCAAGAAAAAACGATGCGAGGTAAAATATCCACTTGAACACAGAGAATGTTAAGAATGTCTTAACGACCTATTCCTATTCATGTATAATTTCATGAATATTGATTAGAACTTTCAAATGTAAAAAGTCCTTTTTTATAAATTTCAGCAATAATTTGAGTCTATGTTTGGCCTTCTCGGGTCAAATTTTCATTCTAAAAATTAATTCAACTGATATTCCAAATAATGCTACTTCCCTATATTAGCAAAAAGTCTATTCACTCCGTTGCTCGTGAATGGGATTTTACCGTTACTGATGCCTAAGGGTACCTGAAAATCTTTATTTTTTAAACATATTCTCGTCAATCACTATCTACAGTAATGAAATCGTAATATCTGTGTCCAATAGATTATGAATCAGGAAGCTTTCTCACTATTATGACACAGCCTCTACTATTTTAAGTGGTTCCTGATGTCTTGAGATGGCGATTGAAGTTGGTTTGATTCATATTGTTTGTGATGCAAACTTAAAGCTTGCAGAGATGCCACACGAAGAAAAAAACTGAAAACCAGTACTTGATAGTTGATTGATAAGGTTGGTTTTAACAACGAATTCGTAAACCCTACATTCTTCTTTGACTCTTAGATGAATTGCAGAAATTGGAGATGATAACTGATCAACAAGAAGAAGAGATATCTGCTTTGAAAGATCAGTTGGAAGATGCTGAAGATAAGATGAAGGGCTTGCAGACCACCCTGGACTGTGGATACCAGTAAGTTTCTGACATTATGACCGTAGATGCAATTTAAACCACATCCTACCTTACTCGATATCTGCATTTGCAGTTTCAAGGAACTATCCCATGCAAACAGTTACTAATTGGTCAAAGGTGTTCTCAAGTCAATTGATTTCGCTACCAATGTTCTGTGTTGGTTTGGTTTCTTACCGTTTTCTCTGTTTGGTCTATTCTTGCCTCTGCCACCCTATCTAAATGGCCTCTCTTCTGTTCTCACATTTTAAACATTCTGACTATAAAAGACAGAGAATAAGGTGCACTTTCTTGTTGGTTGCCCTACATATGAATTAGAACGATCAGCTTTTTAAATAAGATTCGCAAACTTTACTCTAATACCATAAATGTACCGAAAAAAGTAGGCTCGAATAGCCGGAACGCCTTGAGAGGTTTAAGAATGCAAAAATTTTATTATTATCCTAGTCTTCTCTCTTATCGTTCAACTAGATTAAAATATATTCATTTAACGATGGATGAAGAAGTTGACTATTTGGAATTCTTTGGAGTATTCATTTACAAAGTTTAAAAAAAATTGGAGCTCGATGCTTGATTTGATATCTTATCCTCACTTCTTACTCTTTCATATTGTTCCAACCGCTGTAAACTCTTTAGTTCGTAGTCTAATTCTGTTAGATTTACAACGGGAAGCATAGCACAGGTCTAGGTATACCGTATTTTCATTAGAAAGACCGAAAAGGGGCGTGCACAACATTGAAATGAAAGCAACGTAGCCTTCTTAGTAACCCAATCTGGGTTTTCAGACCAGTCAGAGTAAATGCGTTTTCTATTGTGGTGAATATATAACAAACGGTGTTTTTATACTCATTTTTACCCATTCCTGCGTGTGTTTGGACATTCATGCATTCATACACAGAAAAATGCTGCAGAGACTCGAGAATATTTCAATAGTTAATTCTTTAACTTATTTTTCAGGGAGATAAACAGATTAAATCTCGAGAAATCGAATATGGCTTCTGAAGTTAAGGCGAGTAAATTTCTTTGTCTTAATGTTAATAATAAAAACAAATAATATTCTTATCTCCCTTAAAATATAGTTCTTTGGGCCATGGCTGTTTTACCCATATTTCTTTCCCATAAAATCTTTTCCATCCATTGTCGATTTCAGTGAAGTTAAAGAAAAACTGTGCAATAAATTTTTTTCTTAAAAGTTTGTACAGGCCACTCTACCCAGATGTAGCTGAGACAAATTAAAAACTTAACACTATAATAATGATTTTAATACTTGATGAAACAGTGCCAAGAAGCTAGTTTGTAGTTGTGCCCCTCGGCACGCCAACGCTTGTGGAAAGACATCCTTATCTACCTCATTTGCAGGAATACGCCTCAGCAAAGCAAGCCCGAGAAGAGGCTGATCAGAAAGTCTCAGAAATCGAAAGGCAAGCAAAGTATGACAGAGAGCAGTCACGCTTGGAAGTAAGTAGCTCAAATTCATTCATTCAATTCCTAATGAGTTGCAGGCATTAAAGTACAGTGAGAGAGTGAATTTATTTTTGATATGCTAGTCTAAAAAAGGCTGCGAAAGGCCTAATTTTCAGAAAAGGCTCTGTTTCGCTCTTTTCATTTACCCGTCATTTTCCATTCAGAGGGACCATATTGAAAATAAGACCCATTTTTGGCCTGTATCATGCCACGTTTTCAACATCCTGATCATATTTCAATTTATGCTCTTTTACATCACTTTATTTTGATTTTCGGATTTTCTTTTATTTTGCGTATTCCATATTCATTTATTTACATTTTCAATTTTGTAGGGAATAAAGACTTACTTACTTATTTACTTTTCATGTTAACGCTTATTGTTAAATGACGTTTGTATGATAACATTACAAATCGTCATTTCTCTTTCTCCATTACTTTCAGATTGACGACTTGCGATTAACAATCAAACGAACAGAACAGGAATCGACAAGACGCGAAGAAACCCTCAAGATGGAAATCTCTGATCTTCAGCAGGTATTACTCAAAAATGTTCTCTCCGTTTATTTTCATCTCGTTATAGTTGGTTGCCTCGTATTATAAGATTTGACAAAAATAAGAATTTATGTCTTTTAAAAGGCAGCTAAATCCATGTAAAGATAAGCCAACCCTATCCATATGAATATAACTACAAGTACGAAGTCTGTATGTCGGTTTTCCGTGAGACAGTGCTCAATGCATAAATGCAGAGCGTAATATATATACTAAGGAGGAAAGAGTCAAGAGACTAACTCAACATCTCGACAAGCCTGTTTCGTGGTTTCTCACTCATCAGGAGACGTATAGATAAAAATCATGTTTTTTATCTATACGTCTCCTGATGAATGGGAAACCACGAAACAGGCTTGTCGAGATGTTGAGTTAGTCTCTTGACTCTTTCCTCCTTAGTATATATAACTACAAGTAAATATAAAAAAGGCGCCATTATGGTTGCAAGACAGATCTGCCATTATGGACTCGGTCCCAGTCTTCTGTCGATCGTGGTTGTCTGCTGAACTCTCGAACTCTGAACTGGGTGTGATCTCGTGTGTGTATTTAATTTATCGAACGTTTACTTTCCGGACTGATACAGTTTCATGTAGTTGTGTTGAACTATTCTGCTTATTAATTCGCTACATCTGAATATGTGGCTTTTTGTCTTGTGTTTACTAAACCTCGTCCTAAACATTGGCGACTAACTTCAACAACTAAATTCATTAAAATGAAAAATATATATTATTT
This sequence comes from Pelagia noctiluca, assembly GCA_963924455.1. NCBI lineage: Eukaryota > Metazoa > Cnidaria > Scyphozoa > Semaeostomeae > Pelagiidae > Pelagia > Pelagia noctiluca. The sequence continues at coordinate 1,744,844 of OZ004332.1, read as the reverse complement.
GATATTATTATTATTCGATAAATTCTTATCCAAACTTTGAATTCGAATTATTGTTGATAACTAAGTAATGCATTCTGGGAGTTTTTTTGACTGGTTTACTCAAAAAAGTATAACGTATTGCGAGGCTATATTTTACAAACCTTATTAATTGTAGAGAATCGAAGATGCAGAAGGCAGAAATCAAGAGCTTTCACAAAGCATTGGTGAAGGTGGGAATATTTTCCTTCATTTTCTCATGTTTCTTTAGTACAGTAAATTAGTTTACTTGTTATGTGCTAGCCTGTGGAGGGCCAGAGGAAGTGTATACGGTTCAACTAGTTTAACGTCCCTCGCGAAGGATGGTGGAGTGAGTTGATACTTGTAACACTTATTAGGTCACTCATTCAGATGTTAACCTCACACAACCAAGCTTGACCTAAGCTGCAAATATCAAACTACTCGCCCCACAAATTTTTGAATGAGTGCTAAAATACTTAATTGCTAATGCTGTTTACGAAACTTAATTTTTTTTAGTTTCAAGACCTTTGCTGCAAATATCAAACTACTCGCCCCACAAATTTTTGAATGAGTGCTAAAATACTTAATTGCTAATGCTGTTTACGAAACTTAATTTTGTTTTAGTTTCAAGACCTTTGCTGCAAATATCAAACTACTCGCCCCACAAATTTTTGAATGAGTGCTAAAATACTTAATTGCTAATGCTGTTTACGAAACTTAATTTTGTTTTAGTTTCAAGACCTTTGCTGCAAATATCAAACTACTCGCCCCACAAATTTTTGAATGAGTGCTAAAATACTTAATTGCTAATGATGTTTACGAAACTTAATTTTGTTTTAGTTTCAAGACCTTTGCTGCAAATATCAAACTACTCGCCCCACAAATTTTTGAATGAGTGCTAAAATACTTAATTGCTAATGCTGTTTACGAAACTTAATTTTGTTTTAGTTTCAAGACCTTTGCTGCAAATATCAAACTACTCGCCCCACAAATTTTTGAATGAGTGCTAAAATACTTAATTGCTAATGCTGTTTACGAAACTTAATTTTGTTTTAGTTTCAAGACCTTTGCTGCAAATATCAAACTACTCACCCCACAAATTTTTGAATGAGTGCTAAAATACTTAATTGCTAATGCTGTTTATGAAACTTAATTTTGTTTTAGTTTCAAGACCTTTGCTAAGACAAATAGAAAATCTGCAGAGCAGTCATCATAATCAAGCTCTCAACTGGGAAAGGATCGAAAAGCAACTGAACGAACGCTTGGGTATGTACTTTGAAAAAATGTCTCCACAATGTAATTTTTATAGACATAATGACATTGCCCAGTCGTACTTATATAAACCGGGTGAAGCATAAATACCTAATCGAAAATAATTGAATTGAATTAAAATTGAATTGATTTGAACGATAGGCAAAACGCTATTCAATCCGTTAAGTATGATTTATGAGTGTTTTACTGAAAGGAAAGAAGCTTAAGGATACTGAAAGGATATTTTGTGTGGATAAGCTTTTGCATTTTAGTAAATGTAGCTTGCAGGGAACAGAAACGGCTAGACTGCACTTTAGCGGACAGAGTTTTGTTACCTGATCGTATATAGAATTTAATTTTTTGCTGCCTAGCAACAACAGGTTCAATAGACGTTGATTTGCAGAAGGAATTTACGAGGACTCAAAAACACACACACTTCGCGAAAACCAGATTTCAATTGCTGAATTTATCAGGGGGTTTGGGGGCTTGCCCCCAAGAAAGAAAGAAAACTAAAGAGCAAAATCGTCTTAACTGTTATTTAAACTGTTGCAAGCTGCCGAAGACTTTTGTTTGTTTACAAGGTATCAAATTCTCCCTACTCACTGGCTCATTTTCATTGATCATTCGAATTTTCGATGACGAGTCAGGGCAACGGTTTAGAATTCAACTCAATTTTTGTAGGTAACAGAATTCTGTCCGCTAAAGTGCAGTCGTTGCGTCTTGAATAGATTGAATTTGAATATATGATATTAAAGTTTTTTTTTTTCTTTTACTAATATTTAGCGCTAGCTTCTTCAAAAGATCGCGTGTGTTGTAGGACAAATTATACTTTGGTAAATTCATTTTGGCACCTTAATTAAACACACATAACATGTACTTACATTTCAGGGACGATTGCAGTTTAGCGGGCGGCAACCACAGGGAAACTAGATTATCACAAATACACAATAAGTAATTAGGATCGAATCGATGGCGATTCTTTCAACGGGCGATAAGACTAACAGATCTTGGGAGAAAATGGCTTTTCATCTAACGAGACATTTCATGCAGCAAGGAAGAAAGAATGCAGCATATACAACATTTTGTAAATCGGATGCAAATCTCGGGATACACACAACATGATAGAGTGAACACCTACAAACGAGCAAAAGGTATATTCGATAAGATGGTTCAACGTGATCAGGAAGGAGAATGCCCGTTATACAGAGGAAAGTTTTGGCAACGCGAGGAAAGACAAAGTAGGAAAGAGGAAAAGAAACACACCTGGTATCAGAAAAGGGGTGACGAAACAGTGGTATTTGTCGATGCTACACCCCACGGACAACTTGCTAAGGAATGCAGACAAGCTCTTAAAGAAAGTCAAATTAAGATCAAGGTAATTGAAAAGGCAGGAAAGTCACTAAAGAGATGCTTGTGCCGCTCCGATCCATTCAGATTTTTGAGTTGTGATAATGAGAAATGTCATCTCTGCAAAATAGGCTCCAACGTCAACTGCAAAAGTAGGGAACTAGTTTATGAGATGAAGTGTCAAGGATGTCAAAATGAAAAAGGAATTTATATCGGGGAAACAGCGAGAAGCATAGGTGAAAGAGTAAATGAGCACATCACCGGATATGAAAATAAAGGCAAAAACTCTGTCTTCCATAGACATGTAGTTGACGAGCACCAAGGTATTCCACAGGAAATTGGGATCAAAGTTCTGGCTAGTTGCCGTAATGATGCTATGCTCAGACAAGTTACAGAGGCCGTATGTATCAAGGAATTAAAGCCAATGTCAACATGAAAGAAGAATGGGGAAACACGAACAATATCAGAGAAAGACGCAACAAATACAGTGATTCAAAGAACTCAAAAACAAAAGAAAGGATCGATCATCGAATATCGAACGTCGATGGAACACGACCAACGGAAGAGATGCAACGTTCAGAAACAAACAGTTTATCTCACTGATGTAGCTACCGAAGGGAAGCGAAAAATATTTGAGGAACAATATGAAATGTGGCTAGATTGCAGTTTAGCGGGCGGTCTCCTCTCCTCCGCAGTTACATAGTCGACGTCGAAAATAACGATCAACAAGAACTTGCTCTCCACTCCACGCCCAACAAGCACACAAAACTACTACTGAATGATAACTAACGGGGGTTTGGGGGCGGTAGCCCCCAATAAAAGAAACAACAAATAAGAAGAAACCTACTTATATCACAGGCTAATTACAATGCAAAGTTGTTCAAGCTGAGAATTCATGTTCGGAATCGGAACCAAAATGGCCTAAACCGAGGGGCATTTCACTTCTTTTCAAAGCGTACGAGATTTTTTCACGTACAAAAGGATTTCAAGAGATTTTCAGGGGATTTTCATGAAAACAACAGGACTTTCAGGAAGACTGTACGAGATTTTCAGGGAGTGATTTGCCCCTCGGCCTAAACACCTCGCATCGCAGGTCACGATAATCTTTGAACATTAACGCATCTCTAACAAATGATAAACGACAGGGGTTTGAGGGCGGTAGCCCCCAATTAAAGACAGAAACTAGCAACAAAAAATAAGACAATATCTTCGCAAGTTTCGTAGATTTTATCGCACCGTAATGCTAGCCGCACACGAGAGTATTTTGCTTAAGCAAAGTGTCATTCGAGCCATTTTGCTTAAGCAATTTTCTTCAGTGTGCGGTGGTAAAGTCGTAAGCAATTTTGCTTTTCTATCGAAAAGTAAAATATCTAACGTGTTTGATATTTTTTGGCACTCGTGCCATTTTGCTCACCGTTTGCGACGTCGTAAGCAATTTGGCTCACGCTTGTGAGCATTTTGCTTAAGTGTGTGGGCGCATTTCGCATTGGCTAGTAACTATTATTAGAAGGTTAATTTGAAAATAAAATAATTGTTGAAATAGAAAAGAAATAGTTCTTACGACGAACGATGCTTGATTTGGAGGAAAGAGTGATTCTCAGTGTTATACTCGCCAGTCGTTAACGTGGAATGAAAAGGTGAACAAGAAAAACATGAACAAACAAATTGCTTTTGAGAACGGCAAGTCTTAGAGTTTTTTCCAATTTATTTTAAGAATTAGACGTTGGAGATCCTGAATAGTTTACCCAATATGATCTGCCGTTTGTTTCACAAGTTTGTGCAGCAGTTCGATTCCACGAAGGGAGCTAGCGCATGCGAAATGCGCCCACACACTTAAGCAAAATTGCTCACAGGTATAAGCCAAATTGCTTACGACGTCGCAAACGTTGAGCAAAATGGCACGAGTGCCAAAAAATATCAAACACGTTAGATATTTTACTTTTCGATAGAAAAGCAAAATTGCTTACGACTTTACCACCGCACACTGAAGAAAATTGCTTGAGCAAAATGGCACGAATGACACTTTGCTTAAGCAAAAAACTCTCGTGTGCGGCTAGCATAAGGTTGCAATTACTGATGAAAAGCCATTTTCTCCCAAGATCTGTTAGTCTTATCGCCCGTTGAAAGAATCGCCATCGATTCGATCCTAATTACTTATTGTGTATTTGTGATAATCTAGTTTCCCTGTGGTTGCCGCCCGCTAAACTGCAATCGTCCCTGAAATGTAAGTACATGTTATGTGTGTTTAATTAAGGTGCCAAAATGAATTTACCAAAATATAATTTGATATTAAAGTTCCAAACAAATTACGGGGTGCATTCTTGATGCACTGAATTTCGAACACGATAGAGGAGTTTGTAGATAAAGAATATCAAATTGAAAATTGGTACTCATCCAAGTGTTCAGCAAAACTAAGGGTCCCTTTGCCAAACAGTATCTGTGACTAGCCCGTGATAAACCCCTCTGCTTGAACTCTCTATGTATTTCTTTTAGCTTCTAGTCAGCAACAGCTTGCCCTGTCAGCTGATAAAGAAAGATCAGCTGTTGATTATGCAATGGAAATGAAGGTGCGGGTTACCTCTCTAGAAGCACGAATATCTGAGTTTATAGCAGAGAAGCAAAAATCAGCAGAAACAATCGCAGAGAAGAACGAAAAGCTCAAGTTAATTGAAGATAACATGAAATTGTAAGCTAAAGAATTCGTTAGTTTTCTATTTTCAGAAGTACTTTTCTTATGAGGGCAATAGTTAGCGTGGTAGCCTATGGCGGAAAAGGTCCCGGGCTCAAAACCTGATGGAGGCATATCAGAATTTAATTGTCCACTTATGAGAAAACATGTTCAACATGCTAGACCACACCTGGTGAATTTAAGCTTTGAAGAGGGTGTTTTAACTAAAATAGAATTGCTATCTGCTAAACTGATAGAATATTTTGTCGTAGAGTCGAAAAGAAGTTGCATACCAGTGAAGAAAGCTATAGAAATAAACTTGCAGAATTTCAGAACGAGAAGGTATTTCTTTTCAAACTCATTTTCTCAGCCCAAGATCGATTGAACTGAAACATCATTAAGACTCATGGTCCTATCAGTCAATACAAACAGTCTTATCGAGATTGCTACTCGATATTTTTAAGTGATAGTCATTCATCATGCCTTTGATATTTAGTATGGCAACGTAGAGAGAAAGTGAGAAATATGGTTTCTTCCAAATTCGTTACAAAGGTTGGATCAAAAGGTGAGAAAATTTGGTGAACCTCAGAAGAGATCTGTGCCTTGCAGTTGACGATAAGTATGTTGTTTTGAAGTGAATGAAAAGGTAGCTTGGCTGTTTGAATTCAATAGAAGGTGGTGTATTTGTAGCAATAGTATTCTACAGGAAACTGCTTTGTACTATGTTCAGATTGTTTATAACAACCTTTGCTCTTTGCTTATCACATCTGCTTTGATCAAGAATTAAGGAAAACAAAAACTTTTGTTGATATTCATCAATTCGCACTTGACTAATTCCATTTTGAATGCAATAAATTTTACATTTCTTTAATCGTATCAGAAACATCATCACAGATAGGTTTTGGTGACTTTCATCTATTGATACTTGGTTTAAGTAAGCTTGTTAGTGATGAATTTTGTATCCCTTTGATCGTTCTAAATTATCATCTCATGTTTAGGAATCCCTGGAAAATCAGCTGATTGCAGAGCGCTTGAAATTCGAACTGGAGATCTCAACAGCCATGGCTAAGGTATTCAAACCTTCTTATTCAGTTCTGCCATCCCTCTACTCTCTCTTCCCTTCACTTGAAGCTGTGATACACTAATCAGTTTGAGGAGAAGCAGGATTTGGAAAAGTCGTCGCCCTTCGGCAGGTCCAGTGTAGTGTTAAAGAGCCGGGATAGGTTCGTCTCTGCATTCTGTTAGTGGTGGTGCAATTTGTGTGATTTAAATGGCCTGGGTTTCTCGAAGCCCCGGTGCTCAGTGGTTGCGCTCTGGGAACGAATCTAGAGGTCGTGGTTTTGAGTCCTACTCAGGTCATTTTCATACTCACAAATTATCTCGACTAATCAGTTTGCAGATCATCTGATTAACTAGCACAGTTCCCAGAAATTAAACCACAGTGTCCTATGAATGAACAAAATTGTTTGGATAGTACAATGTAATTCATAAATTGTAAACACAAACATTTCAGGCGTATGCCCATTTTCAATTTACGGATAGGGAAAACAGGTCAAAAGATGGACGGCAAAGAATTTTTAAAAGTGTCCTAAATTTGATTTCTAATCATGTTATGCTTTTGATGTATTGAAGTTATGTCCATCAATATTATTCAATCATTTGCTTTTATGATCTCATTATGTTGATTTGAAAGTCATTTTTGTTAGTTAATGAAAAATTATGTCCATTTTTTATTAAATCAATCTTGAACTTGGGTGTGAGTTTATCATGATATCAAGTTAGTTTTATTTTAGCAGAACGAGCTGCAGTTAAGCCGTCGTCCCAGTGGTGAAGTATTTGGTGAAATAAACGGAGAGAAAATCCAGGTTATAACTTTGTACTAGAATTTCTAATTTTTGTTAAATAAAGATGGTAGAAGATGGCTCGAGAAGATTCAATTACAGAGAGAAAAATATTTTGTGATCCAGAGACTCAAAGAGCCCTCTTTACTGTCACCACACTGGCTGTAAAGCAACTCGTATTTTGCTCATTCCTCGTGTTTCTATTGAGCACTATGTGGTTCTTTATCACCAACAATGTGTAAAAATACATCTTATGCCCAAGTTTACGAGTTGCTAAACAAAAAGTATCGTGGTAGCCGAGGTGAAATTTGGTTTCTTGATCACATACTTATACAAATTTAAAAGGAAGTGAAGGAATTGCTAAAATAGAGGTAGATCTAAACTGGCAAATCTGAATTGAGGTCAATGATAACTCGTTGTGTTTTTTTTTACTTTCTGTTCTTGACGTACTAATCTGATTATAGTGTCAGACAAACATATGACTCAACACACTTGGAGTTGATCTATTTAATATTATAATTTACCATTAACTCTCATTTTAATCGACTAATATTCTCATCCCTAACCACAGAACGACATCGCGAGCACAGAAGGATATTCTAAATCTCGTTCTCGCACGAGCAGCAGTGACAGTTCTGCGCATGTCATTGATACTCAGAGTAACTTCTCGACCACAGCTGTCATGGAGCAACTTCATGTGAAGCTACGCCAGAAAGACGGAGAGCTTCAACTGCTGAAGGTATGCCGATGTTCGGGTTTAATTTCAACTCTAATTAATAGATATAGCGGCGAGTGGCTTAGCACTTAAACGTTTTGCTATATGCAGCCTAAGTTAAGCTTGATTATGTGAAGTCAAAAATTGAATAAGTGACCTTCAAGATGCTGACTAAAAGACTCACTCCACCGTCGTTTGAAAGGGAAGTTGGACTAAAGTGGATGGCCGAGGAGCCTGAGCGATTTGCCATGTGCAGCTGAAATTAGGTTCGGTGGTGTGAGGTCTAGATGGGTGACCTAGAAGTGTTAACTAAACAACTCATTCCACCATTATTCTTAAGGGAGATACGAGCTTTACCTATGCGCTGCAAGTTGGCCGGTTCTCAACGATGTTCGTGGGTCAAATTTATTCTTTTTGAACACAACTTCCTTACGACATTAATATCACCAACTGTACATGGTGGAGGTTTCCCGGGGATGAAGTAGAAATTCAGATATGTTGGATAATGATGAGATCGATTTAATGACACAGATTTACCACTCACGCAAGTCTCAACCAAAGTTGGAGAAATTGCAACAAGTGGGAAACCCTGGTGATTATGATGATGATTTTGTGCACGCTAATAAGTTTAATTTTCATATGTACAATGCACATTAAACGGTTGTCAAGATGCCAATGAATGAAGTTTGCTTTGAGTGGACACAAATGATACATGCAATGCATTGGGCCTTGACCTCATCTAATGGCTATGTTTGATATTTTCGTAGCAAGAAAGCATTTCATTGCAAAGAACACGCGAGTCTCTGGCACATGAGTTAGTTAAATTATCAAATACCGTTGAAGAATTAAACGAAAAATGTGCTGATCATGAAGAATTGCTGCAGAAAAATAAGGTACGAGTCATTTGTTTATAGTTGATAGGCAAACACGCTTACTATCTTTAGAAAGTTTGATCTACCGCTACTACTTACTGTATATTTCTTTTCGAAAAAATGTACTGCGTTGCGTTATTTGATTACTAATTTAAGTATATTTCAAAATTTATGATTTATACTCGTCTGAACGTACTCAAAATTCTTTGCATTTAAGTTTGGATAAATCTTTACTTGTAATATCTGCGTTGGTCTAATTCTTATCACTCATGGTAAAAATTGATTGCATATCTTTGTAGGAGCCTAATGTTAGGTTATGAATAATTGTGAATATGTAATGGTTTCTATCGTGTTTTAATCAAATACTTTATGAATATAAATAATTTGTGAGATTGCAATGGACCCGAGTTTTAACCCATGACTCTTACTCTGTGCTACTAAATGATTCATCTAGGCAATCCGTTAATCAAAGCAATATCAATCTCGCAAATTATAGCACAACTCCATGGTATATTAATGAATTGTATTTCATGATCAAAATAGATCGCATGTTGTTGCAGGAGCTCGATTCGAGATACAATGCAGTGTTGCAGATGTATGGAGAAAAGGCTGAGGAGGTGGATGAGTTGAAGATGGACCTGCACGATATCAAACAGATGTATAAACAACAGGTTAGCCAAGTTTTATGGCCTAATCAACTGGCACAATGTCACTTTTCAGTCCCACTTTTAGTTAAATTCCGCTACATATAATCTTATGAATAACAATCCCAACAGAAACAAAATTATAAGGAAATAGAACACTTATACCGAGAATTGATACGTTGATATGGAATATTAATACGATATAAAATTACAAAAGGGAAACAGGATAAATTGTATGGAGGGATTACTTATGGGAGGGACTCTCTCAATCGGTACACCTCACAAAAGTGTTTGTTTTCCACTTATTCCACGCGAGCCAAGAAAACATTTTGAAATTTGAGGAGGGTTAGGCACTGGTCATTATTTATGCTTTAGGCTGGAACCGGAGAGAAATAAAACGTTGGTGATTTTTACATTCACCCAACCTTATCACAAAACAAAAGTCGACAAGTCTTACCCGTCCACGAGGTGTGCGTTCTGATTTTCAAATTATTTTATGACAAAATGTTTCAACCTAAAACAGAATAGAATATGATATAATTTCACCACAAATTTTTAGTTACAATTTATAAGCTGCTGTTGCAATATCTTTTCAATGAATTTTTTAATAAATTCAGGGTTATATTCAGTGTTATAGCCTGGTGCCCGAGGGGGTGGTTTTCAAGGTGGCTAGTTGGGTTTTGGTGTCGAGTCAGTGCTTGGCTTCCTTGATTACAGTTTCCAGTCTCTGTCATCAATTATATACATTATTAAAAATCTAATTTTACGTTCCGTTCCATTGAACAAAGTCATGTTTCGCCCAACCTTTAAAGAAGCCAGAAGGTAGAGCAGCGGACCAATTAAATTGCCAGCCTGCAACACGAATGATTAACAGTTCCTTAGGTAATCTATCTCTTGGGCTTTTTTTGATAATATAATTTTTCATGGGGAAGAGGGAGGCCAAAAAAGTCGATTTTGGTACATCATACATTAGATCTCAAAAATATGTAGATAGAATAGAAACTCAAACGGAAAAGGGGAAATCAGAAACCAGGGTATGAAATCTTGAGCTGATGATTTCCATACTTGCTGCTTATTTCATGAATGCATCACCTTCTAGTGTTTCAGTAGAAAATGATTTGCCTGTACTTGACTTCATGACGATTTTAAGTACAAAATACAAATCATACCTACAAGTAAAACTATGACAAAATCTAACGTCGACATTTTACAGCAAAATCGTTTGTAACTTAACCACTTGGTTAATTCAAATTTTAGATAAGAAAAATATCTGTAAATATAAATACCTGTTTCCTTTCAGATACAACAACTTTTAGAGCGGTGACTTGGTCGCCTTGCCAAGACCTGTTGCTCCTTTGCATCTGCAAGACTGGATGTATGTATGTATGAACGAACGAACGCAAGTTCTCATAGTCAATAGCAGAAATGGTCTGGAAACCTTTTGTTGTATGCCTCCAGACCATTCCCGTCCAATTACTTTGATGGTACCATGAACCATGTATGTAATCTATGATTTTAGAATTTAGGGATTTACAGAGTAAATGGAATGTTCAGTGCTTTCTTCCTCATGTTTCCTTTCACTGTGTCAGGGAAAGATTTTGTGCTCATATGCTTTTTCTTAGGTTATTATAGCCAAATATTGCCCCTTTGACAGTCTCAGTGGTTAGAAAGTCTATTTAGAGCCATTCTCGGCAAATTTTGACCAAAAACCATTCGCTAACCAGTACGCTTTTTGCCAATGCTTGGTTGATTTTGAAGGAATATTTTGATTTATTTTATGATTTTATGTGTTTTTTAAGGCTATTTGATATCCTATCATTGCTGTACGAACAGTTCTGATCAGATTAAAATCCTGTTTTGAACCATTTATTTTGGGCAATTGGAACTATAACCATGAACCAATCTTTAGGGTGGAAGAGACATTTTTCCTGATTTTTTCTGTTAACTCAGGCTTTTACAGCCTAATGTTGCTCACTGAACTGTCCTGAGTTGATTAAAAGCCTATCAAGAAGAATTCATTTTGGATCAATTTTGACCAAAAACCATGGGCTATAACTATACGGCCCTTTTTCAATATTGGGTCGATTTTGAAGTGTGGTTTTTGTTTTTATTTTGTGTTTGCTAAGTCTTTTATAGCCTAATATTGCTCCCTGAACAGTCCTAAGTTGATGAAAAGCCTGAGATGAATTCATTTTGGGTCGATTTTGACCAAAAACCATGGGCTAACCATCAGGCTTTTTTCCAATTTTTGGCCGATTTTGAAGGGAAATTGTTTGTCTAATTTTTTGTTACCTAAGGCTATTATAGCCTAATATTGCTCCCCTATTAGTCCTGAGTGGATTAAAAGCCTATTTTGAACCATTATTTTGGGCTACTTTGGACAGAATTTTTGAGTTGATTAAAGCCTATTTGAAATCATTTAGTTTGGGTTGATTTTGACAAAAACCATGGGCTAACCATCATGTTTTTTTCAAATTTTTGGCTGATTTTGAAAGAAATCTTGGTAATTTTATGCGTTTTCTGAGGCTTTTATAGCCTAATATTGCCGAGTAATCCTTAGTGGATTAAAAACCTTTTTGGAAACATTTCTTTTAAGCCGACTTTGACCAAAGAGATTGGATAACTATCGGGCTTTTTGCAGGGCCCACGCCATGAATTTTGTAGTGGGGGGGGCCAACATTGAAATATGAAAAATTGTACGGCATACTTTGGGTATGTATAGGTATGCTGCAATGACTGAAGGTCATTGCCCTTGATAGTTAGGGGTCTTTGGAGCACTGCAAGCCCCCGGGAACCCCTCAAATCCTACCACCTTGAAGGCCTTAAAATGGCTTAGAATTCTTCAAATTTGCTTCCTGCGCGATAATAGAAAAACACAAGAAACACATTATAACAAAACTCAACTACCAAGAGCGATGCAAAGATAAAAATTTTCCGCCAAAATCGAAATATTTCCGATAGAGATTCTTACTAATTGTTAATACTCGGGCTGTCTAGAAGCTCTCCAATTAGTCTTAAAATATACACTTTGCTAACATGTAAACTCATAAAATATGCAATTTAGCCTCACAAATCTGTATGGGTAATTTTGTAGAAGAAATGGTTACGAGCGTAGCGAGCGAAAAATGTTAGGTTTTTTTGCAAAAGCTTAGGAAAACCATTGGAAGTCTAAAACATAGTAGTGTCTTAAATGATCACCAACTAGAGAAAACTAGAGTACATTTTAGAAATTATAGTGGTGTTTTACGAATAGAAAAGTTTGAGCCTATCTTACGTGTCTACCATGTAAATGAGACGAGGTAGAAAAACGGAAAGCGAGCATAGCGAGGAGCATTTTTTAGTCTATGTTTTCCGGATGTCAGAGATGTTAATCTTAGAGCTGCAGGATGATGAGGGAGGGCAAATTTACTCTCATTTACCGTTGAGTTCTGACATGACTATGACATCTGGTAGATGAATGATCGAACAAACCACTTTCAGCATATCTAAAATCTTGAAAGTTTCATCCTTATAAGCAATAAAATATTTCCGTCAAACTCAAGAATTTTCCAATAATTCCCAACAGATTATTCGCCAGGGGGCCATCCTTTCTGCCCTTTTAATTGTTTGCGCTTACAGAAATAAAGCTCTGGTCTTGCTTCCATTACTCAAATTTTAAAAATTGCGGGCCTCGTTGCACCATTAGATTTGGGCATCTGAAATTAGTTTATGTCTGGTCATTTAGATCCAACAAATACTTTTTGTCTGCATTCCATGACAGTACCTTCCTTTTTTGTCTCTGCTCTGCTACCTAGGACACCTTTTTGTTTCTTTCTCTGCTCGGATTCTTATTCAAAATCAGATTCGAAGAATAGTTATTGTAGACAAAATAAAGATCAGTCACAAAAATGATTTTTGTGTTAAACATGTTTACTTGATTACAAGTATCAATGATATCCAAATCATAAATCAAAACAGCATATTTGATTATTTGACCAAATAATGAAAGTCAGAGAGTCCGAGTTCTAAGTGTCCTCAATTTAGCAATTATGCTAAATTTATTTGACACATAAATAAAGTTGATGAATGAATGAATGAATGACCCCCTCCATGTACCTCTGACCTTTGAACTAAACTGCGAACCTCAAACCGAATCTCAAACTGAGATGAATCCGAAGCATTCACCAAAAGTAACGTTGATGGCGGACACGCTGTGCTGCAGAAGTGAAGTGCCACTGAGGAAAAACTAGAAATAAATTATCAGAACCACAGTAACTACCGACTTACGCTTCCGTCGCAGGTAAGATCTGGTTAGATAATCTTCATTTCTATTCCAGGTTAAGTTATTCTTGATAGGCTACTTTAGTTTAGGCCCATGGCCATGCACACATAAAGCTCAAGGAATTCCAGTTATAGAATGAAAGCGGTAAAAGCTTTTTCATGTGCAGAAGTTAGTGCACTATAAAATCACGAATTTTTTGTTCAGGTCTACGGTTGTTGTATGGAGGAGACCCTCTTGAATGGTTTACTTCCTTTGCCAGGTGCGTGCACTACACTATCAAAAATTTCACTTAGCCCCTGATAATCAAAGATGTCTTAGCCCCCCAATTAAAAAATGATCTTTAGCCCATGCCTGAAGTTCTGGGCCCCCCTTGTGTTTGAATGATTTTAATACAAATGTCCTACCCAGAAGTTAGCTATGAGGCCACCTTCTTGCTTGACCACTGGAGGTCTTCTTGCATTGCAATCCAGAGAAGAAAACTTGGTTTTATCCACTCCTCAACATCTCGGAAGGTTACGAGTTTAACAGGTAGGTAGTTAGGCAAACTCTGAGACTTGATTGAGGCAGATTCTGTAAAAGTTAGAATAAGTGCACCCCATCAAATAAGTGCCCCCCTCATCTAAACAAGAACTTTATCGTGTGAATTATCAAATGAAACCTATCTCAGTGATATGATTGATAATGAATTAGGAAACGAAGTATTATGTTATTTTTAACCCCTCCGCCAATAAAGTTGTGGGCTGCATACTTTTCTATTGCCAGGGTTAAGTTTTGCGTTGTGACTTGCTGCCATTGTCTGGTAATGTGGATCTCCATCGGTGTGATACCTTATTGGTTTTACTGATTAATATGTAGATGTAGATGTTTATTCATTTAAATCAAATATTTTTGAGAACTTAGTGATAAAAAGTAGTACCTTCTTATAGCATTCTGTTATAAAGTGGAACAAAAATATTTGTGCGCTGCAGGACCATCTTTGATCAAATCAAAGTCAACAGTTTAATCAAACTCAAGTGTACTCCTTTTCTATTTGTATCACACTGATGCTTAATCGTCCCTCTGCGATCTCTGAACACATTACTAAACTAGGAAAGCCAAGAAAGACACCAGTATGGGGTAAAATATTTCATCACAAAAACAAACACATTATACTAACAATACACTACATTACACTACATTACAGTACAGATACTAAAACATACAAGTATTCAGTTTTACATATTTAATAGAAAATCCTCCATTGAGGTTAAGCGTATCAGCGAATCAGCGAGTACAAAACGTTTAATTATAGCAAATCCTCCCTTGCGAATCAGCGAATAAGCAAAAAATTGAGGTAGGGAGGGCGGGTGGACGCAAAATGTGAATTGCGTGCTGCGAAAATAGCTGCCTTGCAGATAGCACAAGACCTCCAGACTGAGCAAAATAAGGAGTGCCACATGTACAAAGATAGGGATTACCTAGGGGATTAAAATACATAAAAGCTATTGGTTAGTTAGCTAACATGCAATGCACCAAGTCAAAGGTCTAGAGGTATTGTTCTATCTGCTAGGTCATAGCATGTGAATGAAATATGAAACCCCACACTGCCCGACTCTCCTAATTTAGACAAGCATTGCAATTTGCAATGCTCCCCCTAAACTAGGAAAGCCAAGAAAGACACCAGTATGGGGTAAAATATTTCATCACAAAAACAAACACATTATACTAACAATACACTACATTACACTACATTACAGTACAGATACTAAAACATACAAGTATTCAGTTTTACATATTTAATAGAAAATCCTCCAAATCCCAAAGGGAAAATATTGAAAGTGGTGGAGGTATCCTATGTTGTGGTATACGTAAATATAGTGTGAGAAGTTTAGGGAGAGGAAAGAACAGTCCTGAAATCTATAGGGATTGAAATAAGAAACCCATGATGCCAGCGATGGGATGAGATTAGCTGTTTGAGTAAAAGGGCAGGAGCGCCACAACCTAGACGCGCCTTGCTGACTGGGGAAGGGTATAGATGACTATATGATGGCTTATGCCCTATAGATGGTTTATGCCCTATAGATGGCTTATGCCCTACCTGATGCACAGCTATATAGAAAGAGTGCCAGACAAGGTACTCCTACCTGATACTGCCTCAATATGGGCTAGGCGGGTATTAAATACCATGAGCAATGTTAGGCTAGATATTGCACAATGGAGCCAAAAACAAGATGCAATACTAAGATGGGCAATAGAATGCAAATACCTGGATAAAATAGGGGTTGGAAGGTTATTACCTTGATGCAAAGAACTGCTATTGACTGATGCGGAGGTATAAACAAACCACACCTAGTTACTGCTAGAATTGGTGTACTAGGTCGAGTGCAGCCATAAAAGGATGATATCAGGAGGACCATAAAACTATATGTGTAGAAGTACCTTAGCTTAGGAAATACATCCTGATGCAATAGAAATGGGGAGTTATGTAAGGTTGCTTACCAAACTGATGCAACCTATTGCTAATAGAAGAGCAGTAGCGTGCGTATTACTACTAACCTGATTAAACTAAACACTACAATTTGGCCAAAATGCATGACCGCCAAATGCGAATAGCTAAGCCATAGAGTATAAATTAGATTAGCAAGGCCGCACCAAATCCCTGCAAATGCAAAGAGCTGGACATTCCTGGCCATGAGATCAGAAAACATGCATACTTGTTACTAGGAAGACTTCCTAGAAAGGGAGACAGGAGCACAGTGAAACCAAACAAAAGCCAAGAACTCTGGTCTCCCCCTAGGGATACAAAGCACATTTCCCAATCCACTGGCCCCATGAATCCTGCCAGCTAACTCATACTCTAGGCTAGTCAGAAAAGTGAAACGAGAAAGTATGAAATGCAGATATATAAAACCAGCGTTCAGGAAGCCATGAATCCTTATATAACAGAATACTTAGGGCCTATGAGGAGTGCCTTAGGCTAGGAAAGAAGGAGCCGAACTATGCAACGATACCCTGATAGAAAGGCAAAGCTGTTGGAAGATCAGAATATATGAAGGGGGCTACCTGGATCTATTGATGACACATGTTCCCGGAACAATGTTAGGGAAGGGTGCCCTCCTGAAGGATCAGGTACAAAATGCTAGAAGATGGGTGCTACCTGAAAGCTGGTGTGACATTGCTAGTGAGGAAGTAAAAAAGGAAAAATTAGGCAGCCAGCAAAATATGAAGTGACACTAAAGCCAAAAAGACTCTGAATGGGGGATGAACAGATAGGCTAGTACACCTAAAGCTAGTGTGGGGGGAGTGTCCAAAAGCACTTCATATTTTCTGCATATGCTGTGGTAGTTACTTATAACTAAACTACATGCAAATAAAATCAAGTTAAAATACGATAAGGAACAACGTGAAGTGAGGTAAAAGACCAGAAGCAAGACTGTATTAGTACCTAGAAGTCTGACGGCACTAGCACTAGATGATAGCCAGAGACCATACCCAAAAAAGATGATGGCTGGGAGCAAATGAAATAGAAAGGTACAAACAGAGATACCCTATTCCTATATGTGCACAGCATAAACAATGAGTGCAACAGTGAGAAACAAAGAGGGGAGAGAAGCATTAAAGGCCCCAGAGACCATGCTGAAGCGGACAGCTAGAGGGCATAGTAGGCTTGAGGGCATAGAATAGCTGGAGGGCGTGAATGCCAGTCCAGATACCAAAATAGCCATAGGGGGTAAATCTTAGCTTTTACCTCAATTCACGGTTTGCGGCATAAAAATGTGAAAACAATAATAATATAAGAGAAGGCACCCGCAACTAAGAAACCTGGTTGAGAAAGCTAGCAAGCAAGCGGGCCCTAGCGATAGGGGAGGCCAGCATTAGGCCTAACTGCTAAAGGCGATACAAGGATGGCGTGTTGTTAGTTGCGGGTGCATTCGCTGCTGGATGCCTCAAGAGCAAATACGATAACACGAAAATATTGCAGGGAAATATAAGTGAAGCAAAAAAAAAATTAAATAAAAAAGTACAAACTTCAGTGAATTGCAGGGGTTCTGAGTGAGCTAGAGCCAACGTTAGCTGCGCAGAATTCTCCACAGAGAGCTTTTGTTAACATCTTTCCCAACAAAACAGCGGCGAGACAGAGAAGACTGTGGAGAAGGAAACAAAAAACCAAAACCAGGAACAGAGTAGGATAAATCGGACAGACTTCGTTGAATAGCAGCGGGCTATGTAGTCGAGAGCCAACGTTGGCAACGCAGAATACTCCACCGGGAGCTTTGGATGACATCTTTCATACTTAACCAGCGGCGAGACGAGAAGGCTGTGGAGGAGGCGAACAGCGAAAAACAAAGAGAAAAAGGCACGACGTGACATCACCAGGCGGAAGAGGAAAACTTTGGAGCTGCCAACCAGGTTTATAGGAAACCAAGTCACAATAGACGTCCTTGTTCTTCTGGGAGTCCATGCAAACAGCGCAATGGAAAGAACGCCAGGGCAACGGAAACGTCTTCGCAGTCTCGGAAAGAGAAAGCCCCAAAATAGGCTAGCCGAGGCTTGAAATTTGTTCCAGTCCTGAAAACTTTGGTTGGATAGGGACCCCAAGGCCCGAAGGCCGTTGGGGGCCTCACTTGACGAGTAAAACTCGAATTCAGTCTAATTCAAAACTTGCAATTTAAAAAACGCAAAATGTGAATTGCGTGCTGCGAAAATAGCTGCCTTGCAGATAGCACAAGACCTCCAGACTGAGCAAAATAAGGAGTGCCACATGTACAAAGATAGGGATTACCTAGGGGATTAAAATACATAAAAGCTATTGGTTAGTTAGCTAACATGCAATGCACCAAGTCAAAGGTCTAGAGGTATTGTTCTATCTGCTAGGTCATAGCATGTGAATGAAATATGAAACCCCACACTGCCCGACTCTCCTAATTTAGACAAGCATTGCAATTTGCAATGCTCCCCAAAAAACAGGACATGATGCATCTATTGAAAATTTCTCTATTCTTGATAAAGACTCTAATAGTCTTGGTTTACTCATATTTGAAAGCTTGCTCATCCATAGGGAGTGTCCTGCACTTAAAAATTAATTCTCTTCTGTTCCCTTGACGCTTTTCTAACCAATTGTGTACTTGCTTGGTCTTTCTCCTTACTCTGTTTTCCTCACATCTTTTCTTGTGCTTTTCTGCCCTTGTATTGAATCTAGTAGTGATGTATTTAATTCATTGGCATATCTTTTGTAACCAACTAATATATTAATCGTCTTCCCACTGTACTTTTTGTTCTGAAGATGGAGCAAAGAACATTGTTCCGAAACGTTAAAACTGATTATGTCATAAACTGATTATGTCGTAACTTATAATAGTCTTTTCTTAGCTATCTGGATTTGTCATGAAAAAAAGCATATTAATTGTCTTCCTCCTGATGTCGTCCTGCAAATATGTGAATTTTTGCGCAGTCCTTGTTTTTAAAACTTAATCATCCATCTTGCTTTTAGGTGCAAATTTAAACATCAACTTTCGGATTGTGGAAACTATTGTTACATCACTCTATTTCGATGGATCACTCTGCTACAACTACCGAAGGTCATGTTATCAACTTGATAGACTTAACGATAGATGAATTACCAGATGACGGAGCTTGTATGGACCAAATAAAAGATCCTGGCGTAGTTTTTATCCAAGAAAAGACTGTTCTTAGTGGTGCAATTGAGGTAGCAGTTTCTCCAGAACTAAATCCTGGTTTAAATACAGCTTCAAATGAGCCAGTTTCCAAATTAGCATCAGATACAAACACTTCTACCGTAGACTTCAATCTTTCTATCGATGAAACTGACGCTTTAGATGCAGAATGCCAGAAGCCTAATGATAATGACCATCTTACCAAAAGCGGTCTCATAGATGAGTCAGAATTTGGACTCCTTTATATTGACGTCGAGAAGTATAGAGAGAATATGTCATATTTGTACAATCCGGATAGCACACCTAATAGCGCAGACCAATTGAAACTAAAAAGTAATTCCAAAGTGCAGCCATCTTCCAAAGCATGCACCAATGACTCTAAACCTAAAAAACGTGGCAGGCCAAAGAAAAATAGTAAAAAAAATTCTGGCAAACCTTCAAAACAAAACAAAAATATCTTATCGCCAGAGGCAGCTCTACCCGATCGCCTGAAAAAGAGACCTAAGACTGAAACTACTTCTATTATCGATCTCACCAATAGAGAAGTCAAGCCTATTTTTGAAAGCAATTTTGTCCTCGAAGGTGTTGTTACCTCGCCAGCTTACTTTGCTTTGAAGAATCGTCAAAATTGCTGTCTGTTCTGCAATCAGACTTCAAACATTCGTTCCCTGGATGTTCTGTTCGGACCATACAAGCTGAAGGTTGAGAAAGAGGCTACGTCCAGGAAAACAGGCAGCCAAAACGCAAATCAAGATATTTTCTTGGATGTTTGGGTTCATAGAGACTGTGTAATTTGGACCCCAGATATCTGCTTGCGAGGTTGTCAACTTCATGGCCTTGCAGCTGCTATCAATGCATCCTGGAAGTCGGTAAGAAGACATTTCGATCTCTATTTTCCAGGATATTGAATTTGTAAATTCAGAAAATCTACTTATCTTTATCGTTATATTATCTTTGTAAGCAGATAGACTTGCCCTCTTCCTATTAGGCTTATACTCTTACTATCTTCGTAAGGTATCAGTTTATATGCAAAGCACAAAGGGTCCACTGAAAAGGTAGACTAATCGAAGCAATGCATCGATAGTTGACCGGCAAATATGCTGACTATCTTTGTAAGGTATTGGTCTATGTGCAAAGTACAAAGAGCCCACTGAATAGGAAGACTAATTGAAGCAGTGTATTAATATTTGATAGGCTAATTATCTTACTATCTTCGCAAGGTATTGGTTTATGTACAAAGCACAAAGGTCCCACTGAATAGGTATACTAATCAAAGCAGTGCATTGATAGTTGAAAGGCAAATACGCTTACTATCTTCGTAAGGTATTGGTTTCTGTGAAAAGTACAAAGAGCCCACTAAATAGGTAATTAATCAAAGCAGTGTATTGATAGTTGAAAGGCAAATACGCTTACCATCTTCGTAAGGTATTGGTTTCTGTGAAAAGTACAAAGAGCCCACTAAATAGCTAATTAATCAAAGCAGTGTATTGATAGTTGATAGGCAAATACGCTTACTATCTACGTAAGGTATTGGTTTATGTGCAAAGCACAAAGGTCCCACTGAATAGGTAGACTAATCAAAGCAGTGCATTGATTGTTGAAAGGCAAATACGCTTACCATCTTCGTAAGGTATTGGTTTCTGTGAAAAGTACAAAGAGCCCACTAAATAGGTAATTAATCAAAGCAGTGTATTGATAGTTGATAGGCAAATACGCTTACCATCTTCGTAAGGTATTGGTTTCTGTGAAAAGTACAAAGAGCCCACTAAATAGGTAATTAATCAAAGCAGTGTATTGATAGTTGATAGGCAAATACGCTTACCATCTTCGTAAGGTATTGGTTTCTGTGAAAAGTACAAAGAGCCCACTAAATAGGTAATTAATCAAAGCAGTGTATTGATAGTTGATAGGCAAATACGCTTACTATCTACGTAAGGTATTGGTTTATGTTCGAAGCACAAAGCTCAAGCTGAATAGGTAGACTAATCAAAGCAGTGCATTGATAGTTCATAAGCAAATCGCTGACTATCTTCCTAAGGTATTGGTTTATGCAAAAAGGACGAAGGTGAAACTGAATAGGTAAGGCTAGTTAAGCAGCATGACCCTGGTTCTTATTACTAATGTGACCACACCTTGTCACTCCTTTTGCCCTTTTGGCTGGAATTGCAGAGGTCTGGCAAATTCTCCCCTCTCAGTTATGTGACAGGTCTGAAGGTAATTTTAAACACACAACCCTTTGATCAAGGGTTGAGTGACCTAACCTCTCATTCATTCCTGCACTTTGCATAACTAAATTTAAAACTAATTTGGTTTATGATCAAGGTACATGATATAAAAGCTGAAAGGCTAACTTAGATTAAGTGCCTCCATATGTGGAGTCACCCTTCTTGCAAACTGAGTGATTCGGCTAACCGACAGGTCACTCGACCAAGGGCAAGGCAATTTTTTCCTACCCCATGTAAACAGGATTTCTAGACTGAGCTCCTTTGACGGTTATCTAGATATTCAACTGCATGTGATGAAACTCTAACCACCATAATTATTAAGCTGTGTCAGGGACTTTTTACAATTAGGTTATTGGTATTTAGGAATGGAGGGTATCGGATATGAGAATGCTGAATGGCGCAGTGGCCTAAGTTTCACTATATGCAACTGAAATCAAGCTTGGCTGTGTTAGGTCAACATCTAGTTTGGTGACCTTGGAGTTGGATACTATTTAGCAACTCATTCCATCGTCCTTTAGGAGGGATGTGAAACTGAGGGCCTGTTTATATGAGGCGGGCTGGCCCGTTAGTGAGCTGGCTTGCCTTCTGGTGAGATCCTACCGACCTGGTCACAGCTTTGTAAATGTCAGTTTGTGTTAATATAAACACCAGGCTGGCCCGCCTTGCTGAGATCCCGGTTATCGACTGCCGGGATCCTTCCTCAAAAGGGCTGACTTTCCTCACATAAACGAAGGAAACGGGTCAGATCGCCCGTGACCGCAAGGACTAAGTCATGATGCAGACGCAGAACAAAGCAGAATGACTCAATATGTTTTAAACATGACGTCTCACACATTATTTGTTTACATTTTGGCACTAAGGACGGGCTG